>JARGYO010001597.1:177500-687137 GCA_029206835.1 Rana muscosa
AAACATTCTTTTGTATATCAGTGATTACATGATCAGGAACCGATCTTCCCAGCTTCTGATCATTAGTTTGAGACCAGAATCTGTCAGTGACAACTTTGTGTCTGTCTTGGGGGCTCATGATTGGGGGGCTCATGATTGGGGGGCTTATGATTGGGGGGTCTCATGATTGGGGGGGCTCATGATTGGGAGGCTCTCATGATTGAGAGGCTCATGATTGGGGGGCTCATGATTGGGGGGGGCTCATGATTGGGGGGCTCATGATTAGGGGGGCTCATGATTGAGAGGCTCATGATTGGGGGGCTCATGATTGGGGGGGCTCATGATTGGGGGGCTCATGATTGGGGGGTCTCATGATTGGGGGGCTCATGATTAGGGGGGCTCATGATTGGGGGGCTCATGATTGGGGGGCTTATGATTGGGGGGTCTCATGATTGGGGGGGCTCATGATTGGGAGGCTCATGATTGAAGGGTCTCATGATTGAGAGGCTCATGATTGGGGGGCTCATGATTAGGGGGGGCTCATGATTGGTGGGCTCATGATTGGGGGGCTTATGATTGGGGGGTCTCATGATTGGGGGGGCTCATGATTGGGAGGCTCATGATTGAAGGGTCTCATGATTGAGAGGCTCATAATTGGGGGGCTCATGATTGGGGGGCTTATGATTGGGGGGTCTCATGATTGGGGGGTCTCATGATTGGGGGGGCTCATGATTGGGAGGCTCTCATGATTGGGGGGCTCATGATTGGGGGGTCTCATGATTGGGGGTCTCATGATTGGAGGTCTCATGATTAGGGGGCTCATGATTGGGGGGCTCATGATTAGGGGGGGTTCATGATTAGGGGGGGCTCTTGATTGGGGGGCTTATAATCGGGGGGCTCGTGATTGGGGGGCTCATAATTGGGAGGCTCATAATTTGGGGGCTCATGATTAGGGGTCTCATGATTGGGGGGTACAGACACAGGTGTGGGTGTCAGGAGCGTGTAGCACTCCTATTCCATGACAGCTGTTGGCCTCACTCCAGTATCCGGGTTTGGGCTGAGTTGCATTCTCCATGTTTTTTTAAGTAAAGGGTCCAAATGTTGCGGTAAGAGTCCATTCCATCTAATGGCGGAGGTAGACTGGGATTGGAGTGATTTTTCTACATCAGATTTCCTCATTACTTTGGACTTATTTGGGACTTTTTGTTTTCTTTCTTCATTTATTATGTTATATTTGTTTGCAATCTTTCCTGATTGTTTTTGGCCAGCTGCTTATTTTCGATCTTCCAGCGTTTATCTGTTTGTTTACAATGAATCACTGTGATAGCCAATGACAGAGCTCACCAGTGTTAGGCCCCGCCCCTGTACTGTTTCTCCTCAGTGGAGGAAATCCGTGTAAACAAAAATAAAATAAAGATAAAGCAGTTGGGTTGTGCGTTGATCTCGGTTATATTTGGTGTCGGTGCGTTTACCAAAATGCAGACTATTTTTTCTGGGCTCTATTACAGGTACAAACCAATGAGGCGCGCATGCGTGGTATTTTCCCGTTCACGCCAGGACTTGAATTTATTTGGTGAAATACATGACTTCTCTGTAACCAACGATTTAATAATCAGCTATCTATGAATCTCTAGGTGATTCGGAGTCGCGGGAAGGGGATGAGTTGCATTATTTCGGCTGTCAGCTCCGGCGTCTTACATGGCTGCTTCCTGTTTGGAGAACAAGAGGTACAAATCTTCCCATCAAAGAAGAAAAATCTCCCGACCACCAGCAGTGATGACAATCCCAACCAAACATTTGTATACACAGAAGACTGTTCCTAACACTTTTGTCATTTACAGGGTTAATAACTACTTCCCACAGGAGATTCAGGCGGGCCGGACAACCTACCTCTACGTCACCGCCTGTCTTCTGGATTCGGGGTGCGCATGATTGGACACAGCACGAGTTTGGCAGCTGATTTCAGCCAATGATTTTGTCTGAAATCAGCTGATCGGTCGTGTCCAATCACAGATTTCTGTATTTCTGAAAACTTAGAAACAGTGTGCATAGGAACAGCGATCTGTCTGCTTCTTCAGGGACAAATAACAGCCATATCAGAAAGTAAAATCAGCACATATTATACATTGTTAGGCACACAGGTAACCCCTTGATTTCCCCTAGTTGTTAACCTCTTCCCAGCCAGTGTCATTAGTACAGTGACAGTATATAGTATTATTAGTGATCACTGTATGTGCCAAATATTTTCAGTTGGTGAAAGGTCTGGACAGCAGGCAGGCCAGTTAAACCCCCAGACTCTTCTACTAGGAAGCCATGCTATTGTCATAGATGCAGTATGTGGTTTAGCATTGTCCTGCTAAAATAAGCAAAGCCTTTTCTGAAAAAGACATTATCTGGATGCTCTAAAACCTGGAGAAATTTTTCAGCATTGATGGGGCCTTTTCAGATGATGCCCATTCCATATGTACCCCCCATACCATCAGAGATTTGAACGGAGCGCTGATAACAAGTCAGAAGGTCCCTCTCCTCTTTAGTCAAGAGGAGGCGGGGCCCATGGTTGCCAAAAAAGAATGTCAAATTTTGATTTGTCTGCCCACAAAACAGTTTTCCACTTTGCAACAGACCATTTTAAATGAGCTTTGGCCCAGAGAACAGTTTCCACTTTGCAACAGACCATTTTAAATGACTTTTAGCCCAGAGAAGACGGCAGCGTTTCTGGATCATGTTCAGATATGGCTTCTTCTTTGCATGATAGAGCTTCACCTTGTATTTTTTGATGGCACGGCAAGCTGTGTTCACAGACAGGGATTTCTGGAAGTATTTCTGAGCCCATGCAGTAATGTAAATCACACAATCATGTCTGGTTTTAATCTGTCCCGTCTGAGGGCCTGAAGATCACTGGCATCCAATATCACATTTCGGCCTTGCCCCTTCCACACAGACATTTCTCCAGATTCTCAGAATCTTTTAATGATATTATATACTGGAGATGATCATACATTTAAAGTCTTTGCAATTTTACGTTGAGAAACAGTGTTCTGAAAAAGTTTGACCATTTTTAGATGCAGCTTTTCACAGATTGGTAAACCTCTGCCCAACTTTACTTCTGAGACACTCTGACTCTCTAAGATGCTCTTTTTATATACCCAGTCATGTTACTGACCTGTTACCAAGCAACCTAAGTAGTTGAAAAATGTTCCTCCAGCTCTTGCCACTTGCTTTGCCAGCTTTTTGTTGCCCTGTCCCAACTTTTTTGAAACGTGTTGCTGCCATCAATTTCAAAATGACCTGATTTTTTTCCTAAAATGATCCATTTAAACATTTGATATGTTTTCTATTTTCTATTGTGACTCAAAAATCCGGGTTCATTAGATTAGCAAATCATTGCATTCTGTTTTTTTTTTGTTTTTTGTTTTTTTGTAGATTTTACACAGCGCCCAACTTTTTTTGAATTAGGGTTGTATACAGTATACAGAATACTACAAATGTAATGTGCCGTAATTCCCACGAGTAAATGTGAACCGAAGAAAAAGTTTGTTCATTTAAATTAGCCAAAAAAAAAAAAAAGTTGCACTAAGGAAAATAAGCCCCGGTGTTCTACTTTTGTGAACGAAGAGACAGAGTCTGGCTGAAAGTTAGTTGTATGGTTATGGGTCGGCGTGACCTCTGAATGGGTTGGGCTGACCTCTGAATTAAGGGTTAAAGGTTAGGAGTAAAGTAGGTTGTTCAGCATTCATCTATTTTGTATTATTGAAGTTCCCAACACAACTTGTAAGAAGCTGAGAAATGATATTCATCTAGATTCTAGAAGCTGTGTCGTATTTTCCAGGCAGTTTTCGGGAACGTTTCTCCAGAAGAAGACATGCTCCTGGTGCTGCGGTTCTACCACTGGCCAGGGGGCAGCACGGCCTGGGCACCATGGCAGCACCGCAGGAGCTTACAGCCGTTACTGGCCAGTGAGGAATGGATGGCTGCCTGGGGAGCTCTCCGACTTACCAGACTGGAGTCGCCAGAGATGGGGGCAGGTGAGACAACGGGGAATCATTAATGAAAATAGAACTACATACTGTATAGGATATGTCTTGTTGAACTCTACTGAGCTGGACTCAGCAAAGTAACAGTTTTCACTTACTAGATATGTATACAGTTTTCATGCAATAAGTTTGGACATTTTACAGTTACATAGTTACATAGTTACATAGTAGATGAGGATGAAAAAAGACACAAGTCCATCAAGTCCAACCTCTGTGTGTGATTATATGTCAGTATTACATTGTATATCCCTGTATGTTGTGGTCGGTCAGGTGCTTATCTAATAGATTTTGAACTTATCAATGCCCCCTGCTGAGACCTGTCAGGTACCTTTTCCGAGGCCAAGATGCTGAGAGAGACTCCCCTCATGGTTACGCGCAGTATACCCCTGAAGGTGGTACAGGAGGTGTAGGGCTCAAAGAAGCACGGGTTGCCAGCAGGTTGGAGAAGGCTTGAGCTGACGATCACTTGGAGACTTTGCTTGAGAAGACAACAAGGAGTATTCCGGACACTCAGTAAAAGCCTGGCTGAGGGTAGAACACAGGAGAGCAGATTGAAGGCTGTGGTGAGGCCAGCCGAGGGTCAATCACAGGTAAGTGATAAGCAAAGTCTGTGAGCCAAGCCAGGGGTCAAACACTGGTAATCAGGCAGATGCAAGTATAGCAAAATCCGTGAGCCAAGCCGGGGGTCAAACACTGGAGAAGAGTTCAAAACAGGTCAGGAGGTAAGCCGAGGTCACAACAGGAATCACTTGAAAATATAACACTGGTTCAGGAACAGGGAAGAGCTGAAGACAATCCAGCAATTTGATGCAGGTATGGGCAGTCTTTTATAGGCCAGCAGAGGGTCCTGATTGGCACACAATGCGCGTGCCAACGCCGTCTCGCTCTGTCGTGCACCCTAAAGCGCCAAACTGTCATTCTTTCGTGCAGGACGGCGCCGGTTACGTTTGCTGAGGCTATTTCTCTAAAAGTGCCCCCCCCCAAGGGGCAGCCTCTGGATGCTCAAACTAGCCATCTTTCTTGGATGTTTGTTGTGGAAGGCTTGTATAAGATGTGGAGCATACACATTGCTAGAGGACTCCCAGGAATTATCTTCTGGGGAATACCCCTTCCATTTGACGTGGTATTGTACTTGCCTCCCACATTTTCTGCAGTCCATAATGGCTTCCACTTCAAACTCCGCCTCGCCTTCTACCAGAACTGGAGGTGGTGGTAGTTCTTCCCTCCTGGGAGAGGGACTTGGGACCACCGGTTTTAGTAGCGAGCGAGACTTGAAAAACTGGGTGAAACTTGTAAGAGGCAGGTAGTGATAATTCAAAGGACACGGGATTTATCATTCTCTTGATCTAGAAAGGCCCAATAATTTTGGTCCTAATTTCCGTCATGGGCAGGAGATTTTAGGATTTACAGCAGACAGCTATACTTCATCTCCTACTTTGAAAACAGGGCTGTCTCTTTTTCTTTTGCCGTGGTATTTTTTATAGTTTTCTTGGGCCTGTTGCATGGCTTTCCGGAGTTGCTGGTAATTGGTCTGGATGAAGTTTATCTGATCCTGGACCGCAGGTCCTGAAGCTTCTGGTATGGAATTGGGTAAACAAAGAAGGGATGAAACCCATAATTTGCCCAAAAGGAGGATACTTCAGGTTCAGTGCACTGGCTGGAGGCTTGTCTGATTGCTGTGTTCAGATCAGGTTGGATGAGCAAAACGTTTTGTGCAGATAAAATGGTACTGGGCTCAGTTGTCTCAGGAGCATCTGGAAACATTCGGGAAAGGGTGTCAGCTTTCCCATTCTTAGAGCCTGGTCGGTAAGAAATATGAAAGTTGAACCTGTAGAAAAATGGCACGGTAAGACAAATTGTCTATAAATGGAGAAGGTTCAGCACTGCTGCTACTCTCCCTAGGAGTGGGCATCCTGTAAAGATGACTGCAAGAGCACACTGATGAACCGTGGACTGATGAACAGCAAGGCTTTTGGAGAGACTTTTATAACCCTTTCCAGCTTTATGCAAGTCAACAATTCTTAATCGGAGGTCTTCTGAGAGCTCTTTTGTGCGAGGCATCATTCACATCAGGCAATGCTTCTTGTGAAAAGCAAACCCAAGAACTGGTGTGTGTTTTTTATAGGGCAGGGAAGCTGTAACTATCACCTCCAATCTCATCTCATTGATTGGACTCCAGTTGGCTGACACCCCACTCCAATTGGCTCTTGGAGATCTTATTAGTCTATGGGGTTCACATACTTTTTCCACCTGCACTGTGAATGTTTACATGGTGTGTTCAATAAAAACCTGGTAACATTTCATTCTTTGTGTGTTATTAGTTTAAGCAGAAGACTGTGATTGTCTATTGTTGTGACTTAGATGAAGATCAGATCACATTTTATGACCAATTTGTGCCGAAATCCACATCATTCCAAAATGATTCACATACTTTTTTTTGCAACTGTAAGCCTGTAGTCTTCCAATAAAGATTGTGATTCCTGCTTGAACCTCATACAGAGCGTCATCTCATGTTTGGGGGAGAATTATTTGTATGGATTTCTTGTTCGGCTGATTGGAGTGTCTGGTAGCTGCCTTTGTGTTCGGGAATGGAATATCCTAAACGACTTTACCTCCTTTCATACTTGGAGTGTCATTACAAGGGGGTGCCACTGTTACTGCGGAAGTTGAGCTTGCCCGGTCTTGTGGAGAAGAGGAGGATACTGTATTGGAAGATGATGGACCTGAATCTACAGGAGCAGGTGAGAAGACCGTCAGGTGCTGCAGACGACCCTCCAATTGAAAGTAGCCTTCCTGGAGTCTCTGTACTGCCTGAGTGAGGGCGGAGACCTGCTGGCACAGAGCCTTGAGTGGGGAGCCAACTCTGTCGGCCTCTGACATGGCTGGATTGTACTGTCAGGTACCTTTTCCGAGGTCAAGATGCTGAGAGAGGCTCCCCTTGTGGCTAAGCGCAGTATACCCCTGAAGGTGGTACAGGAGGTATAGGGCTCAGTGTACAATGCAGACCTCCCCAGACCACCATCCAGAGCACTGTGTGCATTACAGGACTCCTCAGACCATCCAGAGCACTGTGTACATTACAAGCCTCCTCAGACCACCATCCAGAGCACTGTGTACAATACAGGCCTCTCCAGACCACCATCCAGAGCACTGTGTACATTTCAGGCCTCCTCAGACCACCATCCAGAGCACTGTGTGCATTACAAGCCTCCTCAGACCACCATTCAGAGCACTGTGTACAATACAGGCCTCTCCAGACCACCATCCAGAGCACTATGTACAATACAGGCCTCTCCAGACCACCATCCAGAGCACTATGTACAATACAGGCCTCTCCAGACCACCATCCAGAGCACTGTGTGCATTTCAGGCCTCCTCAGACCACCATCCAGAGCACTGTGTACATTTCAGGCCTCCTCAGACCACCATCCAGAGCACTGTGTGCATTACAGGCCTCCTCAGACCATCCAGAGCACTGTGTGCATTACAGGCCTCCTCAGACCATCCAGAGCACTGTGTGCATTACAGGCCTCCTTAGACCATCCAGAGCACTGTGTGCATTACAGGCCTCCTCAGACCATCCAGAGCACTGTGTGCATTACAGGCCTCCTTAGACCATCCAGAGCACTGTGTACAATACAGGCCTCCCCAGACCACCATCCAGAGCACTGTGTACATTTAAGGCCTCCTCAGACCACCATCCAGAGCACTGTGTGCATTACAAGCCTCCTCAGACCACCATTCAGAGCACTGTGTACAATACAGGCCTCTCCAGGCCACAATCCAGAGCACTGTGTGCATTACAGGCCTCTCCAGACCACAATCCAGAGCACTGTGTACATTACAGGCCTCTCCAGACCACCATCCAGAGCACTGTGTGCATTACAAGCCTCCTCAGACCACCATTCAGAGCACTGTGTACAATACAGGCCTCTCCAGACCACCATCCAGAGCACTGCGTACATTTCAGGCCTCCTCAGACCACCATCCAGAGCACTGTGTACATTACAGGCCTCTCCAGACCACCATCCAGAGCACTGTGTGCATTACAGGCCTCCTCAGACCACCATCCAGAGCACTGTGTACATTACAGACCTCCTCAGACCACCATCCAGAGCACTGTGTACATTTCAGGCCTCTCCAGACCACCATCCAGAGCACTGTGTACATTACAGGCCTCTCCAGACCACCATCCAGAGCACTGTGTACATTTCAGGCCTCTCCAGACCACCATCCAGAGCACTGTGTGCATTACAGGCCTCCTCAGACCACCATCCAGAGCACTGTGTACATTTCAGGCCTCCTCAGACCACCATCCAGAGCACTGTGTACATTTCAGGCCTCTCCAGACCACCATCCAGAGCACTGTGTACATTACAGCCCTCTCCAGACCACCATCCAGAGCACTGTGTACAATACAGGTCTCCTCAGACCACCATCCAGAGCACTGTGTACAATACAGGTCTCCTCAGACCACCATCCAGAGCACTGTGTACAATACAGGTCTCCTCAGACCACCATCCAGAGCACTGTGTGCATTACAAGTCTCCTCAGACCACCACCCACAGCACTGTGTACAATACAGGCCTCTCCAGACCACCATTCAGAGTACTGTGTGCATTACAGGCCTCTCCAGACCACCATCCAGAGCACTGTGTACAATACAGGCTTCCTCAGACCACCATCCAGAGCACTGTGTACAATACAGGCCTCTCCAGACCACCATCCAGAGCACTGTGTGCATTACAGGCCTCTCCAGACCACCATCCAGAGCACTGTGTACATTACAGACCTCTCCAGACCACCATTCAGAGCACTGTGTGCATTACAGGCCTCTCCAGACCACCATCCAGAGTACTGTGTACATTACAGGCTTCCTCAGACCACCATCCAGAGCACTGTGTACAATACAGGCCTCTCCAGACCACCATCCAGAGCACTGTGTACATTACAGGCCTCTCCAGACCACCATTCAGAGCACTGTGTGCATTACAGGCCTCTCCAGACCACCATCCAGAGCACTGTGTACATTACAGGCCTCTCCAGACCACCATCCAGAGCACTGTGTACATTACAGACCTCTCCAGACCACCATCCAGAGCACTGTGTACATTACAGGCCTTTCCAGACCACCATCCAGAGCATATAGTTATAGGAAATTTCTTTTAGAACAGAAAATAGTAAGAATCTGCTACAGTGAGTTACAATAATTGCATTGTACAATGATCACTGAGATTGAGAAATGTGGCGTTTCATGTCATTTGATGATTACATTACTCAGACTTCTTCGTGTCTTCTCCAGATTCTGCTGATAGTGGCCATCTTGTGTGGAATACAGGAATTCATGATCTTCCCTTGTACCACAGTCCCGCTCCACCCGTCATTAACCTGTCTGCCACAGTGAGTAGAATGTGGAACCCTAACCCTGCTATTAGCAGAACATACTGCTTCACTGGCCTAGTGGTCTCCAAAGTGCGGACTGGGGGACAGATGCAACCCTTTGCTTGCCTTAATCCAGCCCTTGGAGTACTAATCCTCCCATTGATACCAATGACGGGGTACTATTCCTCCCACTGACACCAATGATGGGACACTATTCCTCCCACTGACACCAATGATGGGGCACTATTCCTTCCACTGACACCAATGATGGGACACTATTCCTCCCACTGACACCAATGATGGGACACTATTCCTCCCACTGACACCAATGATGGGACACTATTCCTCCCACTGACACCAATGATGGGACACTATTCCTCCCACTGACACCAATGATGGGACACTATTCCTCCCACTGACACCAATGATGGGACACTATTCCTCCCACTGACACCAATGATGGGACACAATTCCTCCCACTGACACCAATGATGGGACACTATTCCTCCCACTGACACCAATGATGGGACACTATTCCTCCCACTGACACCAATGATGGGACACTATTCCTCCCACTGACACCAATGAGGGGGCACTATTCCTCCCACTGACCCCAATGATGGGACACTATTCCTCCCACTGACCCCAATGATGGGACACTATTCCTCCCACTGACACCAATGATGGGACACTATTCCTCCCACTGACCCCAATGATGGGACACTATTCCTCCCACTGACCCCAATGATGGGACACTATTCCCCCCACTGACACCAATGATGGGACACTATTCCTCCCACTGACACCAATGATGGGACACTATTCCTCCCACTGACACCAATGATGGGACACTAGTCCTCCTACTGACCCCAATGATGGGACACTATTCCTCCCACTGACCCCAATGATGGGACACTATTCCCCCCACTGACACCAATGATGGGACACTATTCCTCCCACTGACACCAATGATGGGACACTATTCCTCCCACTGACACCAATGATGGGACACTATTCCTCCCACTAACACCAATGATGGGACACTATTCCTCCCACTGACACCAATGATGGGACACTATTCCTCCCACTGACACCAATGATGGGACACTATTCCTCCCACTGATACCAATGATGGGACACTATTCCTCCCACTGACCCCAATGATGGGACACTATTCCTCCCACTGACACCAATGATGGGACACTATTCCTCCCACTGACCCCAATGATGGGACACTATTCCTTCCACTGACACCAATGATGGGACACTATTCCTCCCACTGATACCAATGATGGGACACTATTCCTCCCACTGATACCAATGACGGGGTACTATTCCTCCCACTGACACCAATGATGGGACACTATTCCTTCCACTGATACCAATGATGGGACACTATTCCTCCCACTGATACCAATGATGGGACACTATTCCTCCCACTGATACCAATGACGGGGCACTATTCCTCCCACTGACACCAATGATGGGACACTATTCCTCCCACTGACACCAATGATAGGGGCACTATTCCTCCCACTGACACCAATGATGGGACACTATTCCTCCCACTGACACCAATGATGGGACACTATTCCTTCCACTGATATCAATGATGGGACACTATTCCTCCCACTGATACCAATGACGGGGTCTTATTCCTCCCACTGACACCAATGATGGGACACTATTCCTCCCACTGACACCAATGATGGGACACTATTCCTCCCACTGACACCAATGATGGGACACTATTCCTCCCACTGACACCAATGACGGGGTCTTATTCCTCCCACTGACACCAATGATGGGACACTATTCCTCCCACTGACACCAATGATGGGGCACTATTCCTCCCACTGACACCAGTGATGGGGCACTATTCCTCCCACTGACACCAATGATGGGACACTATTCCTCCCACTGACACCAATGATGGGACACTATTCCTCCCACTGACACCAATGATGGAGTATTTTTACTTCTACTAACCACCAAGCTTGGCGCAGTATTTAATACCACTGATGCTGGGACCTTTTCTACTCCCACTGGCCACAGTCCGGCCCTCCTAAAGTCTGAAGGACAGTAAACTGGCCCTTAGTTTGGAATGTTGTGGGGCCCCTGATCCGGCCTTATTATTATTTTGGTACCCGATAAGGTTCTACGTACCTGAGCCCCAGTATAGCTTGGCTCCTCCAGGTTGGGCACTAGGATTGGATGCATTTGTTATTCTGGGTACCAGACATGCCGAGAATATTGTAGAAATCACCAATCATGAGGAGGGTTATATTCGGTGATATTCTGTTATATTCGGTGATATTCTGTTATATTCGGTGATATTCGGTGATATTCTGTTATATTCGGTGATATTCTGTTATATTCGGTGATATTCTGTTATATTCGGTGATATTCTGTTATATTCGGTTATATTCGGTGATATTCTGTTATATTCGGTGATATTCTGTTATATTCGGTGATATTCTGTTATATTCTGTGATATTCGGTGATATTCTGTTATATTCGGTGATATTCGGTGATATTCTGTTATATTCGGTTATATTTGGTTATATTCGGTGATATTCTGTTATATTCGGTGATATTCTGTTATATTCGGTGATATTCTGTTATATTCTGTGATATTCGGTGATATTCTGTTATATTCGGTGATATTCGGTGATATTCTGTTATATTCGGTTATATTTGGTGATATTCGGTGATATTCTGTTATATTCGGTGATATTCTGTTATATTCGGTTATATTCGGTGATATTCGGTGATATTCTGTTATATTCGGTGATATTCTGTTATATTCGGTGTGAGGGGGTTAACTCGGTAGCGGGTGTGTGTGACCCCCTGGTTGGGCTCCCCACACAAAAACAGGCCCAGCAGACGGAGGTTGTGGTTTTTAAAATCAAAAGGTGCGGTTTATTTCTCTATGTACAGTGACAAAAACACAGCAAAGCCAAAAAGAAACATAAACAAAATAAATCCTGGTCAGCTTGACCTCTGACTAAACATGCAGGTTTCCTAACTAACAACTGGGATCAGCCTGGTGCTGTCCTAGTCCCTAAGTCCCTGGTTTAGTCAATGTCCAAACAAATAGCCACACAGGCTTTGTCTCACCGCACAGGGGTTCACTCTCCCTAGACAGTCCACACAGGTCTGGGTCCAGGCATGAGCAAACACCTAATGAAGCTGGGAGTTTTTATAGAGGCCTTAAACAAGCTGACAAGCTTCAGCTGGTCTCATCAACTCCCTGCCTGCACGACGCCCAGCACTCTCCCTAGAGGTATGAGTCATCCATGAGCCCACTAGCCTCAGCTGGGCTTCATCAACTCCCTCCCTAGTTGTATAAGTCGGCATAAAGCCTGAATCTGGGAGAAATATATCTACCCCCCTGGATGCAACCAGGTGACTTTACCTTCCTGCTGTCACATACCCCCCCCTCTTGTTTTAACCTTGGGGTTGGAACACCAGCAATCAGGCATTCATGTACTCGAGACAAAGCATCCACATTCCCCATTTGAACGCCAGGGCGATGCTTTACTGTGAAGTTGAATTCCTGTAGGGCCAGGAACCACCTATTTACTCTTCTATTTGTCTCCTTGTTTTGAGCCATCCACTTTAACGGAGCGTGATCCGTAACCATGTCAAAGTGCCTACCTAGCAGATAGTACCGAAGGGAATCTAGAGCCCACTTCACCGCTAAACACTCCTTTTCAACCGTGGCGTAATTTACCTCATGGGACTTCAACTTCCTGCTGAGGTAAATGACTGGGTGCTCTTCCCCGTTCCAGACCTGGGACAATACTGCTCCTAACCCCACATCTGACGCATCACTTTGTACGACAAAGTCTTTAGAGAAGTCGGGTGAGTACAACACTGGCTGGCTACATAAGGCTTGTTTCAAGAATTGGAATGCTGCCTCAGCCTCGGGGGTCCATTTAATCATGACCGACCCTTTCCCTTTCGTCAGGTTGGTTAGGGGCACAGCCTTAGAAGCAAAGTGGGGAATGAAGCGCCGATAATAACCCGCGATTCCCAGAAAGGCCCGTACCTGCTTCTTGCTGTTGGGACGTGGCCAACTCTGGATGGCCTCGACTTTGTTGAGTTGGGGTTTTATCACTCCCCTGCCAATGGTGTACCCAAGATATTTGGCCTCCTCCTGCCCAATGGTACACTTCTTGGGGTTAGCCGTAAACCCCGCTTCCCGGATAGAGTCTAGGACTGCTTGCACTTTTGGCAGATGTGAGGCCCAATCTGTGCTATGGACAATTACGTCATCCAGGTAAGCCGCAGCATACTTCCGATGGGGCCTCAGTATCTGGTCCATTTTCCGCTGGAATGTGGCCGGCGCATTCTGTAACCCGAACGGCATTCTCTTATATTGGAACGCCCCGTCTGGGGTTACAAATGCGGTTTTCTCTTTGGCCGACTTGGCCAGGGGAATTTGCCAATACCCTTTTGTGAGGTCAAGAGTCGTCATGTATCGGGCTGTTCCCAGCCGGTCGATCAACTCATCTATACGTGGCATGGGGTAGGTGTCAAATTTTGTAACTTTGTTCAACTGACGAAAATCGTTACAAAATCGCCAGCTCCCATCCGGTTTAGGCACCAACACAATGGGACTAGACCAATCACTTTGGGACTCCTCTATCACCCCTAAGTTCAGCATTTTCTGTACTTCCTCCTGTATTGCCTCCCGTCGGGCCTCTGGGATCCGATAGGGTTTTAACTTCACCCTTTCACCGGGCGGGGTAATAATATCATGCTCTACCCCAGATGTTTGTCCCGGCAGCTCAGAGAACACCTCCTTGTTGCGAAGCACAAACTCCTTAACCTCCTGTTGTTGGGGTTGTGACAAGGTGGCTGCTATTCCAACCTCCGGAATCACGCAACCAGTTTGAGCTGGTGACCAAGTGTCTGCGACTAGGGACTCTCTATCCCTCCAGGCTTTCAACAGATTAACGTGATATATCTGTTCGGGCTTTCGCCTTCCTGGTTGTCTGACCTTGTAATTCACTTCGCTCACTTTTTCCATTATCTCGTAGGGGCCTTGCCATTTGGCAAGGAATTTACTTTCCACAGTAGGGACAAGTACCAATATCCTATCCCCCGGGGAAAAGGTACGGGTCTTGGCTCCACGGTTGTACACTCTCTGCTGTGCCAACTGCGCTTGGGCCAAATGTTCCTTCACGATGGGCATTACCTGTGCAATTCGATCTTGCATCAGGGCGACATGCTCAATCACACTCCTGTGGGGAGAACTCTCACTTTCCCAAGTTTCCTTGGCAATATCCAACAGCCCTCTTGGGTGTCTCCCATACAGTAACTCAAAGGGGGAGAATCCCGTAGAGGATTGGGGCACCTCCCTAATAGCAAACATCAAATAAGGAAGTAGACAGTCCCAATCCTTTCCATCTCTATCCACCACTTTCTTCAACATTTGTTTTAGGGTTTTGTTGAATCTTTCAACCAGCCCATCGGTTTGGGGGTGATACACAGATGTACGCAATTGCGTCACTTTGAACAATTTACACAGCTCTTTCATAACCCGGGACATAAAGGGTGTACCTTGGTCCGTAAGCAGTTCTTTACAAATACCCACCCGGCTAAAAACAAGAGATAGCTCTTTGGCTATGGTTTTGGCTGAGGTATTTCTGAGAGGGATCGCTTCTGGATAACGGGTGGCATAGTCCATTATAACCAATATGTACTGGTGCCCCCTAGCGGACTTGATTATAGGACCTACCAAATCCATTGCGATTCTCTCAAACGGGACCTCAATGATGGGTAGAAGGACCAGCGGGCTACGGAAATGTGGCATCGGGGCCGACCTCTGACACACAGGGCAGGAGGAACAATAATTTTCTATGTCCTTCATCACCCCCGGCCAATAGAATCTCTGTAATACCCTCTCTCGGGTTTTCTCTGTCCCCAGATGACCTCCAAGAATGTGCCCATGGGCCAACTCCAACACCAACTTCCTGTAAGGTTTGGGCACCACAAGCTGCTCAACGGTTTCTTCTGCCCTTTTTGCCACCCGATACAGTAGGTCCTTCTCTACGCTGAAGTATGGGTAAGTGCAGGTATTATCTGGGTTCACTAACTCGCCATCTATTTCCACTATGTTTTCCCGTGCCTTTATTAGGGCGGGGTCTTTTAACTGTTCTGTGGCAAAATTTTCCCTGTGAACCTCCAGATCAGAAAACTCCACAGACGGTAGGTTTTCGTCTGAGGAGGTGGGCTCCTCTCCAGTTTCTTGAGTCTCCCCTGCCAATACTGACAAGGGAAATTCTGGAGAGTCCTCACCACTCTCAGAGGAGTTCTGGCTATCACATTCCTGGTACATAGGGGCACCAGTGGGGGGCTCAGGATCATCCCACAGTTCCCAGAACTTCGGAAAATCCCTTCCCACAATGGCATCATGCGGTAATTGAGATACTAACCCCACTGGATGAGAGAGGGTACCTTTGGGGGTCTCGAAACACACTGTAGTCACTGGATACTCTCGGGTGTCCCCATGCACACAAATAACAGCTACCTTGCTATTCCCAGAGACCTCTGTTTTAACTAATTCAGCCTTTATCAGGGTCACAAGGCTACCTGAATCCAGCAATACCACAACATTTCTACCATTAATACACATTTTGCATAAATGTTTCTCAGTTCCCCGAATGGCAGTGCATGCGACTGTCGCACACAGCGACTGACGTCTGTCCGTCAGAAAGTCACAGTGCATGGGTTCCTCCACAACCGGGCAATTTGCTGCAATATGTCCCGCTTGCCGGCAGCGGTAGCAAACAATCCATTTGGCTGCCTCTTGAGCCCCTGACTTCCCAGGCTGTTCTCGCCAAACTTTGGGTAGAGCTCCCACCCTCTCACTCTCTCCACCCTCACCCCTTGGAATCCTCTTATCCGCCCCTGGGGATGGTCTGGTCTTAGGGTGGAAAGTCCGAGAGTCTCTGGAAGAGGCCGTCAGGTTCTCTGTAGCCAAGTATTTCTCTACACGATCCACAAGACCACCGGCCGTCTCTGGGTCTCCATGGCTTACCCACTTTTGGATGGCAGTAGGAAGAGCTCTCAAAAACCGATCCATTACAACACGTTCCACAATCTCTGGTGCGGACAAAGTCTCTGGCTGTAGCCACTTCCTGCTCAGGTGAATGAGATCATACATTTGAGACCTGGGGGGTTTTCCAAGCTGGAAAGTCCAGTTATGCACACGCTGAGCCCGGACAGCCAGGGTGACACCAAGCCTTGCCAATATTTCAGCTTTTAGCATCACATAGTCTTTTGCTTGGTCAGGCTCTAGGTCATAGTAAGCCTTCTGCGATTCACCAGTTAACAGAGGAGCCACCAGTCCAGCCCACTGCTCCTCAGGCCACTTTTCTCTTTCAGCAGTCCTTTCAAATGTGGTCAAAAATACCTCTGGATCATCCTCTCCAGTCATTTTTGTCAATAAACGACTCACCCCAAAGGACGCGGTATTAGTGGGACGGCTTTCCTCACTGGTCTGCGGACGTTGCTGCACTACTGCTTCCATTTGTTGTAGTCTCTGCTCTTGCTTCTGTAACAGGTCTATGAAGCGGGCCTCAGATTGCTGCTGGGCTTGTTGCTGAGCTTCCAGACTCTGTTGGTGAGCTTGCTGCTGGGCTGCAAGGCTCCTTTGCAAACCTGCATTTGTCTGCTGTTGATTGGCATTTGCTAGAGCCAGCTGTTTCAGTATCTCCTCCATGCTGGCTTAAAAAAAAACTGCCACTGGTTCTCCACCAACTGTGAGGGGGTTAACTCGGTAGCGGGTGTGTGTGACCCCCTGGTTGGGCTCCCCACACAAAAACAGGCCCAGCAGACGGAGGTTGTGGTTTTCAAAATCAAAAGGTGCGGTTTATTTCTCTATGTACAGTGACAAAAACACAGCAAAGCCAAAAAGAAACATAAACAAAATAAATCCTGGTCAGCTTGACCTCTGACTAAACATGCAGGTTTCCTAACTAACAACTGGGATCAGCCTGGTGCTGTCCTAGTCCCTAAGTCCCTGGTTTAGTCAATGTCCAAACAAATAGCCACACAGGCTTTGTCTCACCGCACAGGGGTTCACTCTCCCTAGACAGTCCACACAGGTCTGGGTCCAGGCATGAGCAAACACCTAATGAAGCTGGGAGTTTTTATAGAGGCCTTAAACGAGCTGACAAGCTTCAGCTGGTCTCATCAACTCCCTGCCTGCACGACGCCCAGCACTCTCCCTAGAGGTATGAGTCATCCATGAGCCCACTAGCCTCAGCTGGGCTTCATCAACTCCCTCCCTAGTTGTATAAGTCGGCATAAAGCCTGAATCTGGGAGAAATATATCTACCCCCCTGGATGCAACCAGGTGACTTTACCTTCCTGCTGTCACATCGGTGATATTCTGTTATATTCGGTTATATTCGGTGATATTCTGTTATATTCGGTGATATTCTGTTATATTCGGTGATATTCTGTTATATTCGGTTATATTCGGTGATATTCTGTTATATTCTGTGATATTCGGTGATATTCTGTTATATTCGGTGATATTCGGTGATATTCTGTTATATTCGGTTATATTCTGTTATATTCGGTGATATTCGGTGATATTCTGTTATATTCGGTGATATTCAGTGATATTCTGTTATATTCGGTGATATTCTGTTATATTCGGTGATATTCTGTTATATTCTGTTATATTCTGTTATATTCAGTGATATTCTGTTATATTCGGTGATATTCTGTTATATTCGGTGATATTCTGTTATATTCGGTGATATTCTGTTATATTCGGTGATATTCTGTTATATTCGGTGATATTCAGTGATATTCTGTTATATTCGGTGATATTCTGTTATATTCAGTGATATTCTGTTATATTCGGTGATATTCTGTTATATTCGGTGATATTCTGTTATATTCGGTGATATTCTGTTATATTCGGTGATATTCGGGGATATTCTGTTATATTCGGTGATATTCGGTGATATTCTGTTATATTCGGTGATATTCGGTGATATTCTGTTATATTCGGTTATATTCGGTGATATTCGGTGATATTCGGTTATATTCGGCTGTATAATGACATTAAATGACATGAAAATATCGTGTCTCTAATTTGTTCTCTCTGGTGCAGCAACCTGAAAAGTACGAGGAGATATTCGAGCCATACGGTAACGCCAGGGTGCGGCTTTGTGTGTTTAACAAGACCCGGCCGGATGTTCCTTTTCCCTCAGAACCCCCGATCCTTGATAAGGACAGCACCATTCCCGAGGTAAGTGTCCTCATTCTCCCCTCCCCCGGCTCTGTCCTCAGAGCAGAATAATCCAAAAAGTTTTCTCCATCTAGGGCGCTTACATCCCCCATTCCCGGAGGAAACCCATGCTGGATCCATTCTCCTCTACAGATGGTATCGCCGTGTTCATCGATGGCGCCCGTTTCCTGCCAGATGCCGCCACAGTCACTCGTGCCACTGGGAGAATATTTGACAAAAACTACGATCAGTAAGTTTGCACACATGTGGGATGAATGGCTCTCGGTCTGGGATGTATCTGGGACACGGACAAAGGAAAAGTAAAGCAGAGTTACAATTTCCAAAAATATCTATTGCTGTTTGTGCATTCCGCTCACAGCGCCACTTGTTACTCCTAACTCCGCCCCTCCATCCAGTCATACAGAGTTGTACAGGCTCCTCCCCTCATCCCGCTCACAGCGCCACTTGTTACTCCTAACTCCGCCCCTCCCTCCAGTCTTGCACAGGTGTACCAGCTGCTCCCCTCTTCAGTCTTGCACAGGTGTATCGGCTCCTCCCCTCTTCAGTCTTGCACAGAAGTACTGGCTCCTCCCCTCTTCAGTCTTGCACAGAAGTACTGGCTCCTCCCCTCTTCAGTCTTGCACAGGTGTATCGGCTCCTCCCCTCTTCAGTCTTGCACAGGTGTATCGGCTCCTTCCCTCTTCAGTCTTGCACAGAAGTACTGGCTCCTCCCCTCTTCAGTCTTGCACAGAAGTACTGGCTCCTCCCCTCTTCAGTCTTGCACAGGTGTATCGGCTCCTCCCCTCTTCAGTCTTGCACAGGTGTATCGGCTCCTCCCCTCTTCAGTCTTGATGGTGCTCCATCATTGGTGTTAGCTGGTGAAATAGTGCCCCAAGGGGCAGATAAAGGGAAGCAAATGGCCACATACGACTGTAGTGGCAAAATTGGTTGTTTGCAGAGCATACAGCCATCTTTGCCTTGTGCTAAATAAGCACACACTTCATCTTATTGCAATAATGCTTCTTAAACTAAAAATCACTCACCTTCATTCGAACCCCATTCATACAAATCAAGAAGCATCACCAGACTGTCCTTCTCATCTCGTCATTACAGCCTCACTGCCATGCCGACGCCCATAAAAGCCTTTTATTAAACTGCCAGCCGGAAGTGATGTCACAACATGTGACCTCCTCCACAGGAAGTGAGCTCACAGGAGCTCCACTCAGAATACAACACAAGAAATATAGCTTAAAGGATTCAATACAATAATAATACAATAACCAATGAGCACAGTTCCTGATGAGGGGAGCTTCTCTGCAGGTGTGACGCTCACACCCCCACCTCAAATGCTGATCAGGCACTACAGAGATGACAAGAGAACACATCCGCTAAACCGATAATGTGTTTACAGAGAGGCCTCACTCCGCTAACACCCTTCTCCAAATCAGGAAGTTTATCTCAACCAGCCTCAGACTGCCCCAGTCAGCTCTTTAGAGTGGGTTCATGCGGAAGTACTAACACTGGGTGACACTATGACAATACATATTAAATACATCTCCATAAAATTCTCCACAACACGACCCCGGGCTGCAGTTTGGAGACCGCTGACCTAGAGTGTTCTGTATGCAATTACATTGAACTCTGATTGGCTGGCATGTCCCGCTTGTTGTGTTTCAGGATTGGACCAGACATTAGTACTGGGATAGATCTGAACAGCGACATTTTCCATCCACACTACAATTATTCTCTACAGATCAACTCACCCAACGTTCCACCTACCTCCACCCTGCTACTGAAGGTGGGTACAGAGATAGGGATCTCCATATAAAGAATACAATGTATAATATAATAATAATGGATTATCTGCGCTCAGTATTTCCTGGAAACTGGTGCAAGTTCCTCCTCCATAGCCGAGTCCTTGTAAAGATGTCAGACCTCCTTTTCATTTAGGAATTGTTTATTCCTGATCGCCATCGCCTGGGACAGACACTTATACAATGTAAGAAGGACGGCAGCTTTCATAGTCGAGCAATCTGGAGTGAACCAGTTGGAGATCACTTGTACCTGTGTACAGAGACAACTTCCCGGAGCCAGGCATTGCCTTCAATCTCAGCATTTCAAAGTCCGATTTCAGATTGCTTCCCGCCATCCATGACTGATTTTATATTTTCCTGCCGTTAATTCTCCGGTCTTGTTTGGTCGGCAGGTTTATAACTTGGACCGGTTGAGCAGGGAGCTGACTCTGATTGGCTGGGCGGCTCTGAATCTCTTTGTTGAATCTGGAAAGCAGAGAGCGCCCTCGTCTGACTCGAGCGGAATCCAGGTGAGGTCACATTATTGGTGGAGTGTGGAGTCCAGGTGAGGTCACATTATTGGTGGAGTCCAGGTGAGGTCACATTATTGGTGGAGTGTGGAGTCCAGGTGAGGTCACATTATTGGTGGAGTGCGGAGTCCAGGTGAGGTCACATTATTGGTGGAGTGCAGGTGAGGTCACATTATTGGTGGAGTGTGGAGTTCAGGTGAGGTCACATTATTGGTGGAATGTGGAGTCCAGGTGAGGTCACATTATTGGTGGAGTGTGGAGTCCAGGTGAGGTCACATTATTGGTGGAGTGTGGAGTTCAGGTGAGGTCACATTATTGGTGGAGTGTGGAGTCCAGGTAAGGTCACATTATTGGTGGAGTGTGGAGTCCAGGTGAGGTCACATTATTGGTGGAGTCCAGGTGAGGTCACATTATTGGTGGAGTGTGGAGTCCAGGTGAGGTCACATTATTGGTGGAGTGTGGAGTCCAGGTGAGGTCACATTATTGGTGGAGTGTGGAGACCAGGTGAGGTCACATTATTGGTGGAGTGTGGAGTCCAGGTGAGGTCACATTATTGGTGGAGTCCAGGTGAGGTCACATTATTGGTGGAGTGTGGAGTTCAGGTGAGGTCACATTATTGGTGGAGTTTAGGTGAGGTCACATTATTGGTGGAGTCCAGGTGAGGTCACATTATTGGTGGAGTGTGAAGTTCAGGTGAGGTCACATTATTGGTGGAGTGTGGAGTTCAGGTGAGGTCACATTATTGGTGGAGTGTTGTGTCCAGGTGAGGTCACATCATTGGTGGAGTGTGGAGTTCAGGTGAGGTCACATTATTGGTGGAGTGTGGAGTTCAGGTGAGGTCACATTATTGGTGGAGTGTGGAGCCCAGGTGAGGTCACATTATTGGTGGAGTCCAGGTGAGGTCACATTATTGATGGAGTGTGGAGTCCAGGTGAGGTCACATTATTGGTGGAGTGTGGAGTTCAGGTGAGGTCACATTATTGGTGGAGTGTGGAGTCCAGGTGAGGTCACATTATTGATGGAGTGTGGAGTCCAGGTGAGGTCACATTATTGGTGGAGTGTGGAGTTCAGGTGACGTCACATTATGGATGGAGTGTGGAGTTCAGGTGAGGTCACATTATTGGTGGAGTGTGGAGTTCAGGTGAGGTCACATTATGGATGGAGTGTGGAGTCCAGGTGAGGTCACATTATTGGTGGAGTGTGGAGTCCAGGTGAGGTCACATTATTGGTGGAGTGTGGAGTTCAGGTGACGTCACATTATGGATGGAGTGTGGAGTTCAGGTGAGGTCACATTATTGGTGGAGTGTGGAGTTCAGGTGAGGTCACATTATGGATGGAGTGTGGAGTCCAGGTGAGGTCACATTATTGGTGGAGTGTGGAGTTCAGGTGAGGTCACATTATTGGTGGAGTCCAGGTGAGGTCACATTATTGGTGGAGTGTGGAGTCCAGGTGAGGTCACATTATTGGTGGAGTGTGGAGTCCAGGTGAGGTCACATTATTGGTGGAGTGTGGAGTTCAGGTGAGGTCACATTATTGGTGGAGTGTGGAGACCAGGTGAGGTCACATTATTGGCGGAGTGTGGAGACCAGGTGAGGTCACATTATTGGTGGAGTGTGGAGTCCACGTGAGGTCACATTATTGGCGGAGTGTGGAGACCAGGTGAGGTCACATTATTGGTGGAGTGTGGAGTCCAGGTGAGGTCACATTATTGGTGGAGTCCAGGTGAGGTCACATTATTGGTGGAGTGTGGAGTTCAGGTGAGGTCACATTATTGATGGAGTTTAGGTGAGGTCACATTATTGGTGGAGTCCAGGTGAGGTCACATTATTGGTGGAGTGCGGAGTCCAGATGAGGTCACATTATTGGTGGAGTTCAGGTGAGGTCACATTATTGGTGGAGTGTGGAGTTCAGGTGAGGTCACATTATTGGTGGAGTGTGGAGTTCAGGTGAGGTCACATTATTGGTGGAGTGTGGAGTCCAGGTGAGGTCACATTATTGGTGGAGTGTGGAGTCCAGGTGAGGTCACATTATTGGAGGAGTGTGGAGACCAGGTGAGGTCACATTATTGGTGGAGTGTGGAGTCCAGGTGAGGTCACATTATTGGTGGAGTCCAGGTGAGGTCACATTATTGGTGGAGTGTGGAGTCCAGGTGAGGTCACATTATTGGTGGAGTGTGGAGTCCAGGTGAGGTCACATTATTGGTGGAGTGTGGAGTTCAGGTGAGGTCACATTATTGGTGGAGTGTGGAGTCCAGGTGAGGTCACATTATTGGCGGAGTGTGGAGTCCAGGTGAGGTCACATATTGGTGGAGTCCAGGTGAGGTCACATTATTGGTGGAGTGTGGAGTCCAGGTGAGGTCACATTATTGGTGGAGTGTGAAGTTCAGGTGAGGTCACATTATTGGTGGAGTGTGGAGTTCAGGTGAGGTCACATTATTGGTGGAGTGTGGTGTCCAGGTGAGGTCACATTATTGGTGGAGTGTGGAGTCCAGGTGAGGTCACATTATTGGTGGAGTGCGGAGTCCAGGTGAGGTCACATTATTGGTGGAGTGTGGAGTTCAGGTGAGGTCACATTATTGGTGGAGTGTGGTGTCCAGGTGAGGTCACATTATTGGTGGAGTGTGGAGTCCAGGTGAGGTCACATTATTGGTGGAGTGCGGAGTCCAGGTGAGGTCACATTATTGGTGGAGTGTGGAGTTCAGGTGAGGTCACATTATTGGTGGAGTGTGGAGTCCAGGTGAGGTCACATTATTGGTGGAGTGTGAAGTTCAGGTGAGGTCACATTATTGGTGGAGTGTGGAGTACAGGTGAGGTCACATTATTGGTGGAGTGTGGTGTCCAGGTGAGGTCACATTATTGGTGGAGTGTGGAGTCCAGGTGAGGTCACATTATTGGTGGAGTGTGGAGTTCAGGTGAGGTCACATTATTGGTGGAGTGTGGTGTCCAGGTGAGGTCACATTATTGGTGGAGTGTGGAGTCCAGGTGAATTCACATTATTAGTGGAGTGCGGAGTCCAGGTGAGGTCACATTATTGGTGGAGTGTGGAGTCCAGATGAGGTCACATTATTGGTGGAGTGTGGAGTACAGGTGAGGTCACATTATTGGTGGAGTGCGGAGTCCAGGTGAGGTCACATTATTTGTGGAGTGTGGAGTTCAGGTGAGGTCACATTATTGGTGGAGTGTGGAGTCCAGGTGAGGTCACATTATTGGTGGAGTGTGGAGTTCAGGTGAGGTCACATTATTGGTGGAGTGTGGTGTCCAGGTGAGGTCACATTATTGGTGGAGTGTGGAGTCCAGGTGAGGTCACATTATTGGTGGAGTTCAGGTGAGGTCACATTATTGGTGGAGTGTGGAGTTCAGGTGACGTCACATTATTGGTGGAGTGTGGAGTCCAGGTGAGGTCACATTATTGGTGGAGTGTGGAGTCCAGATGAGGTCACATTATTGGTGGAGTGTGGAGTACAGGTGAGGTCACATTATTGGTGGAGTGCGGAGTCCAGGTGAGGTCACATTATTGGTGGAGTGTGGAGTTCAGGTGACGTCACATTATGGAGTTAAAGGGAAGGGGAAGGGGATGAGCCTGTTTAGAGACAGGCAAAGGGGTTACTTTAGCAACAAAAAATTGATCAAACGGCAGAAATATTATGAATTAAACATTTATTCCTGTAAACCTTATTACATATAAAGATTAAATAAAGTGCAAGTGAGTACCCAACCGGTGGATAATTTATAAAACTTGATGCAAGGAACATCACTGGACAGACAAGACTTAACAAAAACAAAAAACATGTAACAGTACACTAGTCCGGACGTATGGTTCAGTCCTGTGTATTAAGTGACCCAATATAAGTCTTTTTAAAATTGCCTTCCTCTAAAGGATGTAAGGCAATTAGATCCACCAACAATGATGTGGATCGCTTTATTAAATCCAAATGGGTACTATGTAACAAAGAGCTGAACCTGATGGGGCGGGGGGAGGAGGAGATTAGGGGAGTAAAAACTGGGGCAGGAGGACCGCTGTTGGTGCGGAGGACCGGGAATCCCCTGGTGGTACCAATGTTCCAATGAATTCAAGTTTGATAAGGAATGAAAAAGTAATAGATTTCCTCTGACAGTTGCTGGTATAATTAAATTGAAAAGTTCATCAGTGTGATTTGATTCAAGTGTCAGTAATTCATTTGGTACATAGCATTGGTATGGCAGCAATACAGGAGATTTTAGACATAGTGAATTCAGTCAATACTCATAATATTTAGCTCATCCTATACATCAATAGGGTGAGTACGTTACCAATAGACGTCTTCGCTGTTAGTTGAGTTTGATCAGATCTGTGTCACTAGATCTCTGATTGCCAAATACCTTGCAGCTGATGTTAGGATAATCTGGCCATTCCAATTGGTTTTGTCGGCCGTTGGCGCTTACAGGTATCCAGGGGTGTCCTAGGGCTGTCAGGCGGTGCTCACGCCGCTATGTGAAGAATCCAGTATAGCGGCATTCGAAATGCCGACTGTCACGGTCGTTTGCAGCTAGTTTGAACGCTGACTACTGCCTACGATCTCCTGTCACTCCACCCGCTCCATTCAAATTCACGTCATGTGACTGTGTAGGGTATGACGTCAATGCGTTTCGCCGTGCTCTGTGGCGTAGCTTCGTCTGGACGTTTCACGTCACTGGTCGGGGTACCTGTTTATGTATCACTCAGGCCTGTGACGCGCATCTGTAAAGGGTTGAGAAATTATAAAGACAACCAATAGGTAGGTCCCATCTGAAGTTTTTCCAGGTTCCTGTTTATTCTTCACACAGTTGGGATTATTCTTTGTTACCGTGTATATGACAGAGCGGATAAGGTCCGTAGTGAGTAGGGTCCTTCATAGTAAGGTACTCTCTCAGTTATATCTGTCTAACGGGTTAAACAATATCCATCATTTATTTGCTAGGGGATGATATTCTAAATATCAGAAAGGATGATATACTTTTATGTATATTTTTCTTGGGGGGATCGGGAGAAAGACATGTGGATAAACTGACAAATCACAGCAAGCACATAATTAAGAGATAAAATTATTAATCTATTTTTAATGGAATTAGTGTAATGTTTATAAATTTTCAAATCAAAATTGAATCAATGACTAAAGTTAATTGGAGGGTCCTAATGTATGTTGGATTAGGAGGGGGTGGGAGGACAGGGAAGTAAGGGAATGACCATTAATCGGTTGATATGGAGTGGTTTTAGTAATCAAACAATCTGACCGATAAAAGGAGGTATTGAGAGGCGAAGCGACCCATAGATAGAGTAAGCTCGCAAAATTTGATATACATTAGGGAAATTATGTGGAGGGAATGAGTAATGGATTATTATATATATTTCTATGTAGGTAAAAACACCTGTAAATTTAACTCTGTGTTTAAGCCAGCCGGGACGAGGGATTTTAGGCGGTATACCAACCATTTTTCATATCAACCGATTAATGGTCATTCCCTTACTTCCCTGTCCTCCCACCCCCTCCTAATCCAACATACATTAGGACCCTCCAATTAACTTTAGTCATTGATTCAATTTTGATTTGAAAAGTTATAAACATTACACTAATTCCATTAAAAATAGATTAATAATTTTATCTCTTAATTATGTGCTTGCTGTGATTTGTCAGTTTATCCACATGTCTTTCTCCCGATCCCCCCAAGAAAAATATACATAAAAGTATATCATCCTTTCTGATATTTAGAATATCATCCCCTAGCAAATAAATGATGGATATTGTTTAACCCGTTAGACAGATATAACTGAGAGAGTACCTTACTATGAAGGACCCTACTCACTACGGACCTTATCCGCTCTGTCATATACACGGTAACAAAGAATAATCCCAACTGTGTGAAGAATAAACAGGAACCTGGAAAAACTTCAGATGGGACCTACCTATTGGTTGTCTTTATAATTTCTCAACCCTTTACAGATGCGCGTCACAGGCCTGAGTGATACATAAACAGGTACCCTGACCAGTGACGTGAAACGTCCAGACGAAGCTACGCCACAGAGCACGGCGAAACGCATTGACGTCATACCCTACACAGTCACATGACGTGAATTTGAATGGAGCGGGTGGAGTGACAGGAGATCATAGGCAGTAGTCAGCGTTCAAACTAGCTGCAAACGACCGTGACAGTCGGCATTTCGAATGCCGCTATACTGGATTCTTCACATAGCGGCGTGAGCACCGCCTGACAGCCCTAGGACACCCCTGGATACCTGTAAGCGCCAACGGCCGACAAAACCAATTGGAATGGCCAGATTATCCTAACATCAGCTGCAAGGTATTTGGCAATCAGAGATCTAGTGACACAGATCTGATCAAACTCAACTAACAGCGAAGACGTCTATTGGTAACGTACTCACCCTATTGATGTATAGGATGAGCTAAATATTATGAGTATTGACTGAATTCACTATGTCTAAAATCTCCTGTATTGCTGCCATACCAATGCTATGTACCAAATGAATTACTGACACTTGAATCAAATCACACTGATGAACTTTTCAATTTAATTATACCAGCAACTGTCAGAGGAAATCTATTACTTTTTCATTCCTTATCAAACTTGAATTCATTGGAACATTGGTACCACCAGGGGATTCCCGGTCCTCCGCACCAACAGCGGTCCTCCTGCCCCAGTTTTTACTCCCCTAATCTCCTCCTCCCCCCGCCCCATCAGGTTCAGCCCTTTGTTACATAGTACCCATTTGGATTTAATAAAGCGATCCACATCATTGTTGGTGGATCTAATTGCCTTACATCCTTTAGAGGAAGGCAATTTTAAAAAGACTTATATTGGGTCACTTAATACACAGGACTGAACCATACGTCCGGACTAGTGTACTGTTACATGTTTTTTGTTTTTGTTAAGTCTTGTCTGTCCAGTGATGTTCCTTGCATCAAGTTTTATAAATTATCCACCGGTTGGGTACTCACTTGCACTTTATTTAATCTTTATATGTAATAAGGTTTACAGGAATAAATGTTTAATTCATAATATTTCTGCCGTTTGATCAATTTTTTGTTGCTAAAGTAACCCCTTTGCCTGTCTCTAAACAGGCTCATCCCCTTCCCCTTCCCTTTAACTCCATATGTTTAAATGGTTACAGCAACAATACCTTACAAGGTTAATGATCTATAGTAAGCGACCCACTTGATCATTTACTTATTAGTGGAAACTTGCGAATTCCTTTCCCCCAAACCCCAATATACTTAGACGTCACATTATGGATGGAGTGTGGAGTTCAGGTGAGGTCACAATATTGGTGGAGTGTGGAGTCCAGGTGAGGTCACATTATTGGTGGAGTTCAGGTGAGGTCACATTATGGATGGAGTGTGGAGTTCAGGTGAGGTCACATTATTTGTGGAGTGTGGAGTTCAGGTGACGTCACATTATGGATGGAGTGTGGAGTTCAGGTGAGGTCACATTATGGATGGAGTGTGGAGTCCAGATGAGGTCACATTATTGGTGGAGTGTGGAGTCCAGGTGAGGTCACATTATTGGTGGAGTGAGGAGTTCAGGTGAGGTCACATTATTGGTGGAGTTCAGGTGAGGTCACATTATTAGTGGAGTGTGGAGTCCAGGTGAGGTCACATTATTGGTGGAGTCCAGGTGAGGTCACATTATTGGTGGAGTGCGGAGTCCAGATGAGGTCACATTATTGGTGGAGTTCAGGTGAGGTCACATTATTGGTGGAGTGCGGAGTCCAGGTGAGGTCACATTATTGGTGGAGTGCGGAGTCCAGGTGAGGTCACATTATTGGTGGAGTGCGGAGTCCAGATGAGGTCACATTATTGGTGGAGTTCAGGAGAGGTCACATTATTGGTGGAGTGTGGAGTCCAGGTGAGGTCACATTATTGGTGGAGTGTGGAGTCCAAGTGAGGTCACATTATTAATGGAGTGTGGAGTCCAGGTGAGGTCACATTATTAATGGAGTGTGGAGTCCAGGTGAGGTCACATTATGGGTGGAGTGTGGAGTTCAGGTGAGGTCACATTATTGGTGGAGTTTAGGTGAGGTCACATTATTGGTGGAGTCCAGGTGAGGTCACATTATTGGTGGAGTGTGGAGTCCAGGTGAGGTCACATTATTGGTGGAGTGTGGAGTTCAGGTGAGGTCACATTATTGGTGGAGTGTGGAGTTCAGGTGAGGTCACATTATTGGTGGAGTATGGAGTTCAGGTGAGGTCACATTATTGGTGGAGTGTGGAGTTCAGGTGATGTCACATTATTTGTGGAGTGTGGAGTTCAGGTGAGGTCACATTATGGATAGAGTGTGGAGACCAGGTGAGGTCACATTATTGGTGGAGTGTGGAGTCCAGGTGAGGTCACATTATTGGTGGAGTGTGGAGTCCAGGTGAGGTCACATTATTGGTAGAGTGTGGAGTCCAGGTGAGGTCACATTATGGATGGAGTGTGGAGTTCAGGTGAGGTCACATTATTGGTGGAGTGTGGAGTCCAGGTGAGGTCACATTATTGGTGGAATGCGGAGTCCAGGTGAGGTCACATTATTGGTGGAGTGTGGAGTCCAGGTGAGGTCACATTATTGGTGGAGTGCAGGTGAGGTCACATTATTGGTGGAGTGTGGAGTTCAGGTGAGGTCACATTATTGGTGGAGTTCAGGTGAGGTCACATTATTGGTGGAGTACAGGTGAGGTCACATTATTGGTGGAGTCCAGGTGAGGTCACATTATTGGTGGAGTACAGGTGAGGTCACATTATTGGTGGAGTGCGGAGTCCAGGTGAGGTCACATATTGGTGGAGTCCAGGTGAGGTCACATATTGGTGGAGTCCAGGTGAGGTCACATATTGGTGGAGTTCAGGCGAGGTCACATTATTGGTGGAGTGTGGAGTTCAGGTGAGGTCACATTATTGGTGGAGTGCGGAGTCAAGGTGAGGTCACATTATTGGTGGAGTGTGGAGTCCAGGTGAGGTCACATTGTTTGTGGAGTGTGGAGTTCAGGTGACGTCACATTATGGATGGAGTGTGGAGTTCAGGTGAGGTCACAATATTGGTGGAGTGTGGAGTCCAGGTGAGGTCACATTATTGGTGGAGTGTGGAGTCCAGGTGAGGTCACATTATTGGTGGAGTGTGGAGTACAGGTGAGGTCACATTATTGGTGGAGTGTGGAGTCCAGGTGAGGTCACATTATTGGTGGAGTGTGGAGTTCAGGTGAGGTCACATTATTGGTGGAGTTCAGGTGAGGTCACATTATTGGTGGAGTGCGGAGTCCAGGTGAGGTCACATATTGGTGGAGTCCAGGTGAGGTCACATATTGGTGGAGTCCAGGTGAGGTCACATATTGGTGGAGTTCAGGCGACGTCACATTATTGGTGGAGTGTGGAGTTCAGGTGAGGTCACATAATTGGTGGAGTGTGGAGTCCAGGTGAGGTCACATTATTGGTGGAGTGCGGAGTCCAGGTGAGGTCACATTATTGGTGGAGTGTGGAGTTCAGGTGAGGTCACATTATTGGTGGAGTGCAGGTGAGGTCACATTATTGGTGGAGTGCAGGTGAGGTCACATTATTGGTGGAGAGCAGGTGAGGTCACATTATTGGTGGAGTGTGGAGTTCAGGTGAGGTCACATTATTGGTGGAGTGCAGGTGAGGTCACATTATTGGTGCAGTTCAGGTGAGGTCACATTATTGGTGAAGTTCAGGTGAGGTCACATTATTGGTGGAGTGCAGGTGAGGTCACATTATTGGTGGAGTGTGGAGTTCAGGTGAGGTCACATTATTGGTGCAGTTCAGGTGAGGTCACATTATTGGTGAAGTTCAGGTGAGGTCACATTATTGGTGGAGTGCAGGTGAGGTCACATTATTGGTGGAGTGCAGGTGAGGTCACATTATTGGTGGAGTGTGGAGTTCAGGTGAGGTCACATTATTGGTGCAGTTCAGGTGAGGTCACATTATTGGTGGAGTGCAGGTGAGGTCACATTATTGGTGGAGTGCAGGTGAGGTCACATTATTGGTGGAGTGTGGAGTTCAGGTGAGGTCACATTATTGGTGGAGTGCAGGTGAGGTCACATTATTGGTGGAGTGCAGGTGAGGTCACATTATTGGTGGAGTGTGGAGTTCAGGTGAGGTCACATTATTGGTGCAGTTCAGGTGAGGTCACATTATTGGTGCAGTTCAGGTGAGGTCACATTATTGGTGGAGTGTTGAGTTCAGGTGAGGTCACATTATTGGTGGAGTGTGGAGTCCAGGTGAGGTCACATTATTGGTGGAGTCCAGGTGAAGTCACATTATTGGTGGAATCCAGGTGAGGTCACATTATTGGTGGAGTGTGGAGTCCAGGTGAGGTCACATTATTGGTGGAGTCCAGGTGAGGTCACATTATTGGTGGAGTCAAGGTGAGGTCACATTATTGGTGGAATCCAGGTGAGGTCACATTATTGGTGGAGTGTGGAGTCCAGGTGAGGTCACATTATTGGTGGAGTGTGGAGTTCAGGTGAGGTCACATTATTGGTGGAGTGTGGAGTCCAGGTGAGGTCACATTATTGGTGGAGTGTGGAGTCCAGGTGAGGTCACATTATTGGTGGAATCCAGATGAGGTCACATTATTGGTGGAGTGTGGAGTTCAGGTGAGGTCACATTATTGGTGGAGTGTGGAGTCCAGGTGAGGTCACATTATTGGTGGAGTGTGGAGTTCAGGTGAGGTCACATTATTGGTGGAGTCCAGGTGAGGTCACATTATTGGTGGAGTGTGGAGTCCAGGTGAGGTCACATTATTGGTGGAGTGTGGAGTCCAGGTGAGGTCACATTATTGGTGGAGTCCAGGTGAGGTCACATTATTGGTGGAGTGTGGAGTTCAGGTGAGGTCACATTATTGGTGGAGTGTGGAGTCCAGGTGAGGTCACATTATTGGTGGAGTGTGGAGTCCAGGTGAGGTCACATTATTGGTGGAGTGTGGAGTCCAGGTAAGGTCACATTATTGGTGGAGTGTGGAGTCCAGGTAAGGTCACATTATTGGTGGAGTGTGGAGTTCAGGTGAGGTCACATTATTGGTGGAGTGTGGAGTCCAGGTGAGGTCACATTATTGGTGGAGTCCAGGTGAGGTCACATTATTGGTGGAGTGTGGTGTCCAGGTGAGGTCACATTATTGGTGGAGTGTGGAGTCCAGGTGAGGTCACATTATGGATAGAGTGTGGAGTCCAGGTGAGGTCACATTATTGGTGGAGTTCAGGTGAGGTCACATTATTGGTGGAGTGCAGAGTCAAGGTGAGGTCACATTATTGGTGGAGTGTGGAGTCCAGGTGAGGTCACATTATTGGTGGAGTGTGGAGTTCAGGTGAGGTCACATTATTTGTGGAGTGTGGAGTTCAGGTGAGGTCACATTGTTGGTGGAGTGTGGAGTTCAGGTGAGGTCACATTATTGGTGGAGTGCAGAGACAAGGTGAGGTCACATTATTGGTAGAGTGTGGAGTCCAGGTGAGGTCACATTATTGGTGGAGTTCAGGTGAGGTCACATTATTGGTGGAGTGCAGAGTCAAGGTAAGGTCACATTATTGGTGGAGTGTGGAGTTCAGGTGAGGTCACATTATTGGTGGAGTGCAGAGACAAGGTGAGGTCACATTATTGGTGGAGTGTGGAGTCCAGGTGAGGTCACATTATTGGTGGAGTGTGGAGTTCAGGTGAGGTCACATTGTTGGTGGAGTGTGGAGTTCAGGTGAGGTCACATTATGGATAGAGTGTGGAGTCCAGGTGAGGTCACATTATTGGTGGAGTTCAGGTGAGGTCACATTATTTATGGAGTGTGGAGTCCAGGTGAGGTCACATTATTGGTGGAGTTCAGGTGAGGTCACATTATTGGTGGAGTGTGGAGTCAAGGTGAGGTCACATTATTGGTGGAGTGTGGAGTTCAGGTGAGGTCACATTATTGGTGGAGTGTGGAGTTCAGGTGAGGTCACATTATTTGTGGAGTGTGGAGTTCAGGTGAGGTCACATTATGGATAGAGTGTGGAGTCCAGGTGAGGTCACATTATTGGTGGAGTTCAGGTGAGGTCACATTATTGGTGGAGTGCAGAGTCAAGGTGAGGTCACATTATTGGTGGAGTGTGGAGTTCAGGTGAGGTCACATTATTGGTGGAGTGTGGAGTCCAGGTGAGGTCACATTATTGGTGGAGTGTGGAGTTCAGGTGAGGTCACATTATTGGTGGAGTTCAGGTGAGGTCACATTATTGGTGGAGTGTGGAGTCCAGGTGAGGTCACATTATGGATGGAGTGTGGAGTTCAGGTGAGGTCACATTATTGGTGGAGTGTGGAGTTCAGGTGAGGTCACATTATTTGTGGAGTGTGGAGTTCAGGTGACGTCACATTATTGGTGGAGTGTGGAGTTCAGGTGACGTCACATTATTGGTGGAGTGTGGAGTTCAGGTGAGGTCACATTATTGGTGGAGTGTGGAGTTCAGGTGAGGTCACAATATTGGTGGAGTGTGGAGTCCAGGTGAGGTCACATTATTGGTGGAGTGTGGAGTCCAGGTGAGGTCACATTATTGGTGGAGTGTGGAGTCCAGGTGAGGTCACATTATTGGTGGAGTGTGGAGTCCAGGTGAGGTCACATTATTGGTGGAGTGTGGAGTCCAGGTGAGGTCACATTATTGGTAGAGTGTGGAGTCCAGGTGAGGTCACATTATGGATGGAGTGTGGAGTTCAGGTGAGGTCACATTATTGGTGGAGTGTGGAGTTCAGGTGAGGTCACATCATTGGTGGAGTTCAGGTGAGGTCACATTATTGGTGGAGTCCAGGTGAGGTCACATTATTGGTGGAGTACAGGTGAGGTCACATTATTGGTGGAGTGTGGAGTCCAGGTGAGGTCACATATTGGTGGAGTCCAGGTGAGGTCACATATTGGTGGAGTCCAGGTGAGGTCACATATTGGTGGAGTTCAGGCGAGGTCACATTATTGGTGGAGTGTGGAGTTCAGGCGAGGTCACATTATTGGTGGAGTGCGGAGTCAAGGTGAGGTCACATTATTTGTGGAGTGTGGAGTTCAGGTGACGTCACATTATGGATGGAGTGTGGAGTTCAGGTGAGGTCACAATATTGGTGGAGTGTGGAGTCCAGGTGAGGTCACATTATTGGTGGAGTGTGGAGTCCAGGTGAGGTCACATTATTGGTGGAATCCAGGTGAGGTCACATTATTGGTGGAGTGTGGAGTCCAGGTGAGGTCACATTATTGGTGGAGTCCAGGTGAGGTCACATTATTGGTGGAGTCAAGGTGAGGTCACATTATTGGTGGAATCCAGGTGAGGTCACATTATTGGTGGAGTGTGGAGTCCAGGTGAGGTCACATTATTGGTGGAGTGTGGAGTTCAGGTGAGGTCACATTATTGGTGGAGTGTGGAGTCCAGGTGAGGTCACATTATTGGTGGAGTGTGGAGTCCAGGTGAGGTCACATTATTGGTGGAGTGTGGAGTCCAGGTGAGGTCACACTATTGGTGGAATCCAGATGAGGTCACATTATTGGTGGAGTGTGGAGTTCAGGTGAGGTCACATTATTGGTGGAGTGTGGAGTCCAGGTGAGGTCACATTATTGGTGGAGTGTGGAGTTCAGGTGAGGTCACATTATTGGTGGAGTCCAGGTGAGGTCACATTATTGGTGGAGTGTGGAGTCCAAGTGAGGTCCCATTATTGGTGGAGTGTGGAGTCCAGGTGAGGTCACATTATTGGTGGAGTCCAGGTGAGGTCACATTATTGGTGGAGTGTGGAGTTCAGGTGAGGTCACATTATTGGTGGAGTGTGGAGTCCAGGTGGGGTCACATTATTGGTGGAGTGTGGAGTCCAGGTGAGGTCACATTATTGGTGGAGTGTGGAGTCCAGGTAAGGTCACATTATTGGTGGAGTGTGGAGTCCAGATAAGGTCACATTATTGGTGGAGTGTGGAGTCCAGGTAAGGTCACATTATTGGTGGAGTGTGGAGTTCAGGTGAGGTCACATTATTGGTGGAGTGTGGAGTCCAGGTGAGGTCACATTATTGGTGGAGTCCAGGTGAGGTCACATTATTGGTGGAGTGTGGTGTCCAGGTGAGGTCACATTATTGGTGGAGTGTGGAGTCCAGGTGAGGTCACATTATTGGTGGAGTGTGGAGACCAGGTGAGGTCACATTATTGGTGGAGTGTGGAGTTCAGGTGAGGTCACATTATGGATAGAGTGTGGAGTCCAGGTGAGGTCACATTATTGGTGGAGTTCAGGTGAGGTCACATTATTGGTGGAGTGCAGAGTCAAGGTGAGGTCACATTATTGGTGGAGTGTGGAGTCCAGGTGAGGTCACATTATTGGTGGAGTGTGGAGTTCAGGTGAGGTCACATTATTTGTGGAGTGTGGAGTTCAGGTGAGGTCACATTGTTGGTGGAGTGTGGAGTTCAGGTGAGGTCACATTATGGATAGAGTGTGGAGTCCAGGTGAGGTCACATTATTGGTGGAGTTCAGGTGAGGTCACATTATTGGTGGAGTGCAGAGTCAAGGTGAGGTCACATTATTGGTGGAGTGTGGAGTTCAGGTGAGGTCACATTATTGGTGGAGTGCAGAGACAAGGTGAGGTCACATTATTGGTGGAGTGTGGAGTCCAGGTGAGGTCACATTATTGGTGGAGTGTGGAGTTCAGGTGAGGTCACATTGTTGGTGGAGTGTGGAGTTCAGGTGAGGTCACATTATGGATAGAGTGTGGAGTCCAGGTGAGGTCACATTATTGGTGGAGTTCAGGTGAGGTCACATTATTTGTGGAGTGTGGAGTCCAGGTGAGGTCACATTATTGGTGGAGTTCAGGTGAGGTCACATTATTGGTGGAGTGTGGAGTCAAGGTGAGGTCACATTATTGGTGGAGTGTGGAGTTCAGGTGAGGTCACATTATTGGTGGAGTGTGGAGTTCAGGTGAGGTCACATTATTTGTGGAGTGTGGAGTTCAGGTGAGGTCACATTATGGATAGAGTGTGGAGTCCAGGTGAGGTCACATTATTGGTGGAGTTCAGGTGAGGTCACATTATTGGTGGAGTGCAGACTCAAGGTGAGGTCACATTATTGGTGGAGTGTGGAGTTCAGGTGAGGTCACATTATTGGTGGAGTGTGGAGTCCAGGTGAGGTCACATTATGGATGGAGTGTGGAGTTCAGGTGAGGTCACATTATTGGTGGAATCCAGATGAGGTCACATTATTGGTGGAGTGTGGAGTTCAGGTGAGGTCACATTATTGGTGGAGTGTGGAGTTCAGGTGAGGTCACATTATTTGTGGAGTGTGGAGTTCAGGTGACGTCACATTATTGGTGGAGTGTGGAGTTCAGGTGACGTCACATTATTGGTGGAGTGTGGAGTTCAGGTGAGGTCACATTATTGGTGGAGTGTGGAGTTCAGGTGAGGTCACAATATTGGTGGAGTGTGGAGTCCAGGTGAGGTCACATTATTGGTGGAGTGTGGAGTCCAGGTGAGGTCACATTATTGGTGGAGTGTGGAGTCCAGGTGAGGCCACATTATTGGTGGAGTGTGGAGTCCAGGTGAGGTCACATTATTGGTGGAGTGTGGAGTCCAGGTGAGGTCACATTATTGGTAGAGTGTGGAGTCCAGGTGAGGTCACATTATGGATGGAGTGTGGAGTTCAGGTGAGGTCACATTATTGGTGGAATGCGGAGTCCAGGTGAGGTCACGTTATTGGTGGAGTGTGGAGTCCAGGTGAGGTCACATTATTGGTGGAGTGCAGGTGAGGTCACATTATTGGTGGAGTGTGGAGTTCAGGTGAGGTCACATTATTGGTGGAGTTCAGGTGAGGTCACATTATTGGTGGAGTCCAGGTGAGGTCACATTATTGGTGGAGTGCGGAGTCCAGGTGAGGTCACATATTGGTGGAGTCCAGGTGAGGTCACATATTGGTGGAGTCCAGGTGAGGTCACATATTGGTGGAGTTCAGGCGAGGTCACATTATTGGTGGAGTGTGGAGTTCAGGTGAGGTCACATTATTGGTGGAGTGCGGAGTCAAGGTGAGGTCACATTATTGGTGGACTGTGGAGTCCAGGTGAAGTCACATTATTTGTGGAGTGTGGAGTTCAGGTGACGTCACATTATGGATGGAGTGTGGAGTTCAGGTGAGGTCACAATATTGGTGGAGTGTGGAGTCCAGGTGAGGTCACATTATTGGTGGAGTGTGGAGTCCAGGTGAGGTCACATTATTGGTGGAGTGTGGAGTCCAGGTGAGGTCACATTATTGGTGGAGTGTGGAGTCCAGGTGAGGTCACATTATGGATGGAGTGTGGAGTTCAGGTGAGGTCACATTATTGGTGGAGTGTGTAGTCCAGGTGAGGTCACATTATTGGTGGAATGCGGAGTCCAGGTGAGGTCACATTATTGGTGGAGTGTGGAGTCCAGGTGAGGTCACATTATTGGTGGAGTGCAGGTGAGGTCACATTATTGGTGGAGTGTGGAGTTCAGGTGAGGTCACATTATTGGTAGAGTGTGGAGTCCAGGTGAGGTCACATTATTGGTGGACTGCAGGTGAGGTCACATTATTGGTGGAGTGTGCAGTTCAGGTGAGGTCACATTATTGGTGGAGTGTGGAGTCCAGGTGAGGTCACATTATTGGTGGAATGCGGAGTCCAGGTGAGGTCACATTATTGGTGGAGTGTGGAGTCCAGGTGAGGTCACATTATTAGTGGAGTGCAGGTGAGGTCACATTATTGGTGGAGTGTGGAGTTCAGGTGAGGTCACATTATTGGTGGAGTCCAGGTGAGGTCACATTATTGGTGGAGTGCGGAGTCCAGGTGAGGTCACATATTGGTGGAGTCCAGGTGAGGTCACATATTGGTGGAGTTCAGGCGAGGTCACATTATTGGTGGAGTGTGGAGTTCAGGTGAGGTCACATTATTGGTGGAGTGCGGAGTCAAGGTGAGGTCACATTATTGGTGGAGTGCGGAGTCCAGGTGAGGTCACATTATTGGTGGAGTGTGGAGTTCAGGTGAGGTCACATTATTGGTGGAGTGCAGGTGAGGTCACATTATTGGTAGAGTGCAGGTGAGGTCACATTATTGGTGGAGTGCAGGTGAGGTCACATTATTGGTGGAGTGTGGAGTTCAGGTGAGGTCACATTATTGGTGCAGTTCAGGTGAGGTCACATTATTGGTGGAGTGCAGGTGAGGTCACATTATTGGTGCAGTTCAGGTGAGGTCACATTATTGGTAAAGTTCAGGTAAGGTCACATTATTGGTGGAGTGTTGAGTTCAGGTGAGGTCACATTATTGGTGGAGTGTGGAGTCCAGGTGAGGTCACATTATTGGTGGAGTCCAGGTGAAGTCACATTATTGGTGGAATCTAGGTGAGGTCACATTATTGGTGGAGTGTGGAGTCCAGGTGAGGTCACATTATTGGTGGAGTCCAGGTGAGGTCACATTATTGGTGGAGTGTGGAGTCCAGGTGAGGTCACATTATTGGTGGAGTCAAGGTGAGGTCACATTATTGGTGGAATCCAGGTGAGGTCACATTATTGGTGGAGTGTGGAGTTCAGGTGAGGTCACATTATTTTTGGAGTGTGGAGTCCAGGTGAGGTCACATTATTGGTGGAGTGTGGAGTCCAGGTGAGGTCACATTATTGGTGGAGTTCAGGTGAGGTCACATTATTGGTGGAGTGTGGAGTCCAGGTGAGGTCACATTATTGGTGGAGTGTGGAGTTCAGGTGAGGTCACATTATTGGTGGAGTCCAGGTGAGGTCACATTATTGGTGGAGTCCAGGTGAGGTCACATTATTGGTGGAGTGTGGAGTCCAGGTGAGGTCACATTATTGGTGGAGTGTGGAGTCCAGGTGAGGTCACATTATTGATGGAGTGTGGAGTCCAGGTAAGGTCACATTATTGGTGGAGTGTGGAGTCCAGGTAAGGTCACATTATTGGTGGAGTGTGGAGTTCAGGTGAGGTCACATTATTGGTGGAGTGTGGAGTCCAGGTGAGGTCACATTATTGGTGGAGTCCAGGTGAGGTCACATTATTGGTGGAGTGTGGTGTCCAGGTGAGGTCACATTATTGGTGGAGTCCAGGTAAGGTCACATTATTGGTGGAGTGTGGAGTCCAGGTGAGGTCACATTATTGGTGGAGTGTGGAGTTCAGGTGAGGTCACATTATTGGTGGAGTCAAGGTGAGGTCACATTATTGGTGGAGTGTGGAGTCCAGGTGAGGTCACATTATTGGTGGAGTGTGGAGTCCAGGTGAGGTCACATTATTGGTGGAGTGTGGAGTCCAGGTAAGGTCACATTATTGGTGGAGTGTGGAGTCCAGGTAAGGTCACATTATTGGTGGAGTGTGGAGTCCAGGTGAGGTCACATTATTGGTGGAGTGTGGAGTCCAGGTAAGGTCACATTATTGGTGGAGTCCAGGTGAGGTCACATTATTGGTGGAGTGTGGAGTCCAGGTGAGGTCACATTATTGGTTTAGTGAGGAGTTCAGGTAAGGTCACATTATTGGTGGAGTTCAGGTGAGGTCACATTATTGGTGGAGTTCAGGTGAGGTCACATTATTGGTGGAGTGCAGAGTCCAGGTGAGGTCACATTATTGGTGGAGTCAAGGTGAGGTCACATTATTGGTGGAATGTGGAGTCCAGGTGAGGTCACATTATTGGTGGAGTGTGGAGTCCAGGTGAGGTCACATTATTGGTGGAGTGTGGAGTCCAGGTGAGGTCACATTATTGGTGGAGTTCAGGTGAGGTCACATTATTGGTGGAGTGTGGAGTTCAGGTGAGGTCACATTATTGGTGGAGTGTGGAGTCTAGGTGAGGTCACATTATTGGTGGAGTGTGGAGTCCAGGTGAGGTCACATTATTGGTGGAGTTCAGGTGAGGTCACATTATTGGTGGAGTGTGGAGTCCAGGTGAGGTCACATTATTGGTGGAGTGTGGAGTCCAGGTGAGGTCAGATTATTGGTGGAGTCCAGGTGAGGTCACATTATTGGTGGAGTGTGGTGTCCAGGTGAGGTCACATTATTGGTGGAGTCCAGGTAAGGTCACATTATTGGTGGAGTGTGGAGTCCAGGTGAGGTCACATTATTGGTGGAGTGTGGAGTTCAGGTGAGGTCACATTATTGGTGGAGTCCAGGTGAGGTCACATTATTGGTGGAGTGTGGAGTCCAGTTGAGGTCACATTATTGGTGGAGTGTGGAGTCCAGGTGAGGTCAGATTATTGGTGGAGTGTGGAGTCCAGGTGAGGTCACATTATTGGTGGAGTGTGGAGTTCAGGTGAGGTCACATTATTGGTGGAGTGTGGAGTCCAGGTGAGATCACATTATTGGTGGAGTGTGTAGTCCAGGTGAGGTCACATTATTGGTGGAGTGTGGAGTCCAGGTGAGGTCACAATATGGATGGTGTGTGGAGTTTAGGTGAGGTCACATTATTGGTGGAGTGTGTAGTCCAGGTGAGGTCACATTATTGGTGGAGTGTGGAGTCCAGGTGAGGTCACATTATTGGTGGAGTGTGGAGTCCAGGTGAGGTCACAATATGGATGGTGTGTGGAGTTCAGGTGAGGTCACATTATTGGTGGAGTGTGTAGTCCAGGTGAGGTCACATTATTGGTGGAGTGTGGAGTCCAGGTGAGGTCACATTATTGGTGGAGTGCGGAGTCAAGGTGAGGTCACATTATTGGTAGAGTGTGGAGTTCAGGTGAGGTCACATTATTGGTGGAGTGTGGAGTCCAGGTGAGGTCACATTATTGGTGGAGTCCAGGTGAGGTCACATTATTGGTGGAGTGTGGAGTTCAGGTGAGGTCACATTATTGGTGGAGTGTGGAGTTCAGGTGAGGTCACATTATTGGTGGAGTGTGGAGTCCAGGTGAGGTCCCATTATTGGTGGAGTGTGGAGTTCAGGTGAGGTCACATTATTTGTGGAGTGTGGAGTTCAGGTGAGGTCACTTTATTGGTGGAGTGTGGAGTCCAGATGAGGTCACATTGTTGGTGGAGTGTGGAGTCCAGGTGAGGTCACATTATGGATGGAGTGTGGAGTCCAGGTGAGGTCCCATTATTGGTGGAGTGTGGAGTTCAGTGGAGGTCACATTATTGGTGGAGTGCAGGTGAGGTCACATTATTGGTGGAGTCCAGGTGAGGTCACATTATTGGTGGAGTGTGGAGTCCAGGTGAGGTCACATTATTGGTGGAGTGTGGAGTCCAGGTGAGGTCACATTATTGGTGGAGTGCGGAGTCAAGGTGAGGTCACATTATTGGTGGAGTAAGGAGTTCAGGTGAGGTCACATTATTGGTGGAGTTCAGGTGAGGTCACATTATTGGTGGAGTGTTGAGTTCAGGTGAGGTCACATTATTGGTGGAGTGTTGAGTCCAGGTGAGGTCACATTATTGGTGGAGTGTGGAGTCCAGGTGAGGTCACATTATTGGTGGAGTGTGGAGTCCAGGTGAGGTCACATTATTGGTGGAGTGCGGAGTCAAGGTGAGGTCACATTATTGGTGGAGTGTGGAGTCCAGGTGAGGTCACATTATTGGTGGAGTAAGGAGTTCAGGTGAGGTCACATTATTGGTGGAGTTCAGGTGAGGTCACATTATTGGTGGAGTGTGGAGTCCAGGTGAGGTCACATTATTGGTGGAGTGTGGAGTCCAGTTGAGGTCACATTATTGGTGGAGTGTGGAGTCCAGGTGAGGTCACATATTGGTGGAGTCCAGGTGAGGTCACATTATTGGTGGAGTTCAGGTGAGGTCACATATTGGTGGAGTTCAGGTGAGGTCACATATTGGTGGAGTGTGGAGTTCAGGTGAGGTCACATTATTTGTGGAGTGTGGAGTCCAGGTGAGGTCACATTATGGATAGAGTGTGGAGTCCAGGTGAGGTCACATTATTGGTGGAGTTCAGGTGAGGTCACATTATTGGTGGAGTGCAGAGTCAAGGTGAGGTCACATTATTGGTGGAGTGTGGAGTCCAGGTGAGGTCACATTATTGGTGGAGTGTGGAGTCCAGGTGAGGTCACATTATTGGTGGAGTGTGGAGTTCAGGTGAGGTCACATTATTGGTGGAGTTCAGGTGAGGTCACATTATTGGTGGAGTGTGGAGTTCAGGTGAGGTCACATTATTTGTGGAGTGTGGAGTTCAGGTGAGGTCACATTGTTGGTGGAGTGTGGAGTTCAGGTGAGGTCACATTATGGATAGAGTGTGGAGTCCAGGTGAGGTCACATTATTGGTGGAGTTCAGGTGAGGTCACATTATTGGTGGAGTGCAGAGTCAAGGTGAGGTCACATTATTGGTGGAGTGTGGAGTTCAGGTGAGGTCACATTATTGGTGGAGTGCAGAGACAAGGTGAGGTCACATTATTGGTGGAGTGTGGAGTTCAGGTGAGGTCACATTGTTGGTGGAGTGTGGAGTTCAGGTGAGGTCACATTATGGATAGAGTGTGGAGTCCAGGTGAGGTCACATTATTGGTGGAGTTCAGGTGAGGTCACATTATTGGTGGAGTGTGGAGTTCAGGTGAGGTCACATTATTTGTGGAGTGTGGAGTTCAGGTGAGGTCACATTGTTGGTGGAGTGCAGAGTCAAGGTGAGGTCACATTATTGGTGGAGTGTGGAGTTCAGGTGAGGTCACATTATTGGTGGAGTGTGGAGTTCAGGTGAGGTCACATTATTTGTGGAGTGTGGAGTTCAGGTGAGGTCACATTATTGGTGGAGTTCAGGTGAGGTCACATTATTGGTGGAGTGCAGAGTCAAGGTGAGGTCACATTATTGGTGGAGTGTGGAGTCCAGGTGAGGTCACATTATTGGTGGAGTAAGGAGTTCAGGTGAGGTCACATTATTGGTGGAATGCGGAGTCCAGATGAGGTCACATTATTGGTGGAGTGTGGAGTTCAGGTGAGGTCACATTATTTTTGGAGTGTGGAGACCAGGTGAGGTCACATTATTGGTGGAGTGAGGAGTCCAGGTGAGGTCACATTATTGGTGGAGTGTGGAGTCCAGGTGAGGTCACATTATTGGTGGAGTGTGGAGTACAGGTGAGGTCACATTATTGGTGGAGTGTGGAGTCCAGGTGAGGTCACATTATTGGTGGAGTGTGGAGTCCAGGTGAGGTCACATTATTGGTGGAGTGTGGAGTCCAGGTGAGATCACATTATTGGTGGAGTGTGGAGTCCAGGTGAGGTCACATTATTGGTGGAGTGTGGAGTCCAGATGAGGTCACATTATTGGTGGAGTGTGGAGTCCAGGTGAGGTCACATTATTGGTGGAGTGTGGAGTCCAGGTGAGGTCACATTATTGGTGGAGTGTGGAGTCCAGGTGAGGTCACATTATTGGTGGAGTGTGGAGTCCAGGTGAGGTCACATTATTGGTGGAGTGTGGAGTTCAGGTGAGGTCACATTATTGGTGGAGTAAGGAGTCCAGGTGAGGTCACATTATTGGTGGAGTAAGGAGTTCAGGTGAGGTCACATTATTGGTGGAGTGTTGAGTCCAGGTGAGGTCACATTATTGGTGGAGTGTGGAGTCCAGTTGAGGTCACATTATTGGTGGAGTGTGGAGTCCAGGTGAGGTCACATATTGGTGGAGTCCAGGTGAGGTCACATTATTGGTGGAGTTCAGGTGAGGTCACATATTGGTGGAGTTCAGGTGAGGTCACATTATTGGTGGAGTGTGGAGTTCAGGTGAGGTCACATTATTGGTGGAGTTCAGGTGAGGTCACATTATTGGTGGAGTTCAGGTGAGGTCACATTATTGGTGGAGTTCAGGTGAGGTCACATTATTGGTGGAGTGTGGAGTTCAGGTGAGGTCACATTATTGGTGGAGTGTGGAGTCCAGGTGAGGTCACATTATGGATAGAGTGTGGAATCCAGGTGAGGTCACATTATTGGTGGAGTGTGGAGTTCAGGTGAGGTCACATTATTGGTGGAGTGTGGAGTCCAGGTGAGGTCACATTATTGGTGGAGTGTGGAGTCCAGGTGCGGTCACATTATTGGTGGAGTTCAGGTGAGGTCACATTATTGGTGGAGCTCAGGTGAGGTCACATTATTGGTGGAGTGTGGAGTTCAGGTGAGGTCACATTATTGGTGGAGTGTGGAGTCCAGGTGAGGTCACATTATGGATAGAGTGTGGAGTCCAGGTGAGGTCACATTATTGGTGGAGTTCAGGTGAGGTCACATATTGGTGGAGTTCAGGTGAGGTCACATATTGGTGGAGTTCAGGTGAGGTCACATTATTGGTGGAGTTCAGGTGAGGTCACATTATTGGTGGAGTTCAGGTGAGGTCACATTATTGGTGGAGTCTGGAGTTCAGGTGAGGTCACATTATTGGTGGAGTGTGGAGTTCAGGTGAGGTCACATTATTGGTGGAGTGTGGAGTCCAGGTGAGGTCACATTATTGGTGGAGTTCAGGTGGGGTCACATTATTGGTGGAGTTCAGGTGAGGTCACATTATTGGTGGAGTTCAGGTGAGGTCACATTATTGGTGGAGTGTGGAGTTCAGGTGAGGTCACATTATTGGTGGAGTGTGGAGTCCAGGTGAGGTCACATTATGGATAGAGTGTGGAGTCCAGGTGAGGTCACATTATTGGTGGAGTTCAGGTGAGGTCACATTATTGGTGGAGTGCAGAGTCAAGGTGAGGTCACATTATTGGTGGTGTGTGGAGTCCAGGTGAGGTCACATTATTGGTGGAGTGTGGAGTTCAGGTGAGGTCACATTATTTGTGGAGTGTGGAGTTCAGGTGAGGTCACATTATTGGTGGAGTGTGGAGTCCAGGTGAGGTCACATTATTGGTGGAGTGTGGAGTCCAGGTGAGGTCACATTATTGGTGGAGTTCAGGTGAGGTCATATTATTGGTAGAGTGTGGAGTTCAGGTGAGGTCACATTATTTGTGGAGTGTGGAGTTCAGGTGAGGTCACATTGTTGGTGGAGTGTGGAGTTCAGGTGAGGTCACATTATTGGTGGAGTGTGGAGTCCAGGTGAGGTCACATTATTGGTGGAGTGCAGAGTCAAGGTGAGGTCACATTATTGGTGGAGTGTGGAGTCCAGGTGAGGTCACATTATTGGTGGAGTGTGGAGTTCAGGTGAGGTCACATTATTGGTGGAGTGTGGAGTTCAGGTAAGGTCACATTATTGGTGGAATGCGGAGTCCAGATGAGGTCACATTATTGGTGTTGTGTGGAGTTCAGGTGAGGTCACATTATTGGTGGAGTTCAGGTGAGGTCACATTATTGGTGGAGTTCAGGTGAGGTCACATTATTGGTGGAGTGTGGAGTCCAGGTGAGGTCACATTATTGGTGGAGTGTGGAGTTCAGGTGAGGTCACATTATTGGTGGAGTGTGGAGTCCAGGTGAGATCACATTATTGGTGGAGTGTGGAGTCCAGATGAGGTCACATTATTGGTGGAGTGTGGAGTCTAGGTGAGGTCACATTATTGGTGGAGTGTGGAGTCCAGGTGAGGTCACATTATTGGTGGAGTGTGGAGTCCAGGTGAGATCACATTATTGGTGGAGTGTGGAGTCCAGGTGAGGTCACATTATTGGTGGAGTGTGGAGTCCAGGTGAGGTCACATTATTGGTGGAGTGTGGAGTTCAGGTGAGGTCACATTATTGGTGGAGTAAGGAGTCCAGGTGAGGTCACATTATTGGTGGAGTAAGGAGTTCAGGTGAGGTCACATTATTGGTGGAGTGTTGAGTCCAGGTGAGGTCACATTATTGGTGGAGTGTGGAGTCCAGTTAGGTCACATTATTGGTGGAGTGTGGAGTCCAGGTGAGGTCACATATTGGTGGAGTCCAGGTGAGGTCACATTATTGGTGGAGTTCAGGTGAGGTCACATATTGGTGGAGTTCAGGTGAGGTCACATTATTGGTGGAGTGTGGAGTTCAGGTGAGGTCACATTATTGGTGGAGTTCAGGTGAGGTCACATTATTGGTGGAGTTCAGGTGAGGTCACATTATTGGTGGAGTTCAGGTGAGGTCACATTATTGGTGGAGTGTGGAGTTCAGGTGAGGTCACATTATTGGTGGAGTGTGGAGTCCAGGTGAGGTCACATTATGGATAGAGTGTGGAATCCAGGTGAGGTCACATTATTGGTGGAGTGTGGAGTTCAGGTGAGGTCACATTATTGGTGGAGTGTGGAGTCCAGGTGAGGTCACATTATTGGTGGAGTGTGGAGTCCAGGTGCGGTCACATTATTGGTGGAGTTCAGGTGAGGTCACATTATTGGTGGAGTTCAGGTGAGGTCACATTATTGGTGGAGTGTGGAGTTCAGGTGAGGTCACATTATTGGTGGAGTGTGGAGTCCAGGTGAGGTCACATTATGGATAGAGTGTGGAGTCCAGGTGAGGTCACATTATTGGTGGAGTTCAGGTGAGGTCACATATTGGTGGAGTTCAGGTGAGGTCACATATTGGTGGAGTTCAGGTGAGGTCACATTATTGGTGGAGTTCAGGTGAGGTCACATTATTGGTGGAGTTCAGGTGAGGTCACATTATTGGTGGAGTCTGGAGTTCAGGTGAGGTCACATTATTGGTGGAGTGTGGAGTTCAGGTGAGGTCACATTATTGGTGGAGTGTGGAGTCCAGGTGAGGTCACATTATTGGTGGAGTTCAGGTGGGGTCACATTATTGGTGGAGTTCAGGTGAGGTCACATTATTGGTGGAGTTCAGGTGAGGTCACATTATTGGTGGAGTGTGGAGTTCAGGTGAGGTCACATTATTGGTGGAGTGTGGAGTCCAGGTGAGGTCACATTATGGATAGAGTGTGGAGTCCAGGTGAGGTCACATTATTGGTGGAGTTCAGGTGAGGTCACATTATTGGTGGAGTGCAGAGTCAAGGTGAGGTCACATTATTGGTGGTGTGTGGAGTCCAGGTGAGGTCACATTATTGGTGGAGTGTGGAGTTCAGGTGAGGTCACATTATTTGTGGAGTGTGGAGTTCAGGTGAGGTCACATTATTGGTGGAGTGTGGAGTCCAGGTGAGGTCACATTATTGGTGGAGTGTGGAGTCCAGGTGAGGTCACATTATTGGTGGAGTTCAGGTGAGGTCATATTATTGGTAGAGTGTGGAGTTCAGGTGAGGTCACATTATTGGTGGAGTTCAGGTGAGGTCACATTATTGGTGGAGTTCAGGTGAGGTCACATTATTGGTGGAGTGTGGAGTCCAGGTGAGGTCACATTATTGGTGGAGTGTGGAGTTCAGGTGAGGTCACATTATTGGTGGAGTGTGGAGTCCAGGTGAGATCACATTATTGGTGGAGTGTGGAGTCCAGATGAGGTCACATTATTGGTGGAGTGTGGAGTCCAGGTGAGGTCACATTATTGGTGGAGTGTGGAGTCCAGGTGAGGTCACATTATTGGTGGAGTGTGGAGTCCAGGTGAGATCACATTATTGGTGGAGTGTGGAGTCCAGGTGAGGTCACATTATTGGTGGAGTGTGGAGTCCAGGTGAGGTCACATTATTGGTGGAGTGTGGAGTCCAGATGAGGTCACATTATTGGTGGAGTGTGGAGTCCAGGTGAGGTCACATTATTGGTGGAGTGTGGAGTCCAGGTGAGGTCACATTATTGGTTGAGTGAGGAGTCCAGGTGAGGTCACATTATTGGTGGAGTGTGGAGTCCAGATGAGGTCACATTATTGGTGGAGTGAGGAGTCCAGGTGAGGTCACATTATTGGTGGAGTTCAGATGAGGTCACATTATTGGTGGAGTGTGGAGTTCAGGTGAATTCACATTATTAGTGGAGTGTGGAGTACAGGTGAGGTCACATTATTGGTGGAGTGTGGAGTTCAGGTGAGGTCACATTATTGGGGGAGTGCGGAGTCCAGGTGAATTCACATTATTAGTGGAGTGTGGAGTACAGGTGAGGTCACATTATTGGTGGAGTGTGGAGTGCAGGTGAGGTCACATTATTGGTGGAGTGCGGAGTCAAGGTGAGGTCACATTATTAGTGGAGTGTGGAGTTCAGGTGAGGTCACATTATTGGTGGAGTGAGGAGTCCAGGTGAGGTCACATTATTGGTGGAGTGTGGAGTTCAGGTGAGGTCACATTATTGGTGGAGTGTGGAGTCCAGGTGAGGTCACATTATTGGTGGAGTGTGGAGTCCAGGTGAGGTCACATTATTGGTGGAGTTCAGGTGAGGTCACATTATTGGTAGAGTGTGGAGTTCAGGTGAGGTCACATTATTTGTGGAGTGTGGAGTTCAGGTGAGGTCACATTGTTGGTGGAGTGTGGAGTTCAGGTGAGGTCACATTATTGGTGGAGTGTGGAGTCCAGGTGAGGTCACATTATTGGTGGAGTGCAGAGTCAAGGTGAGGTCACATTATTGGTGGAGTGTGGAGTCCAGGTGAGGTCACATTATTGGTGGAGTGTGGAGTTCAGGTGAGGTCACATTATTGGTGGAGTGTGGAGTTCAGGTGAGGTCACATTATTGGTGGAATGCGGAGTCCAGATGAGGTCACATTATGGGTGGAGTGTGGAGTTCAGGTGAGGGCACATTATTGGTGGAGTTCAGGTGAGGTCACATTATTGGTGGAGTTCAGGTGAGGTCACATTATTGGTGGAGTGTGGAGTCCAGGTGAGGTCACATTATTGGTGGAGTGTGGAGTTCAGGTGAATTCACATTATTGGTGGAGTGTGGAGTCCAGGTGAGATCACATTATTGGTGGAGTGTGGAGTCCAGATGAGGTCACATTATTGGTGGAGTGTGGAGTCCAGATGAGGTCACATTATTGGTGGAGTGAGGAGTCCAGGTGAGGTCACATTATTGGTGGAGTTCAGATGAGGTCACATTATTGGTGGAGTGTGGAGTTCAGGTGAATTCACATTATTAGTGGAGTGTGGAGTACAGGTGAGGTCACATTATTGGTGGAGTGTGGAGTTCAGGTGAGGTCACATTATTGGGGGAGTGCGGAGTCCAGGTGAATTCACATTATTAGTGGAGTGTGGAGTACAGGTGAGGTCACATTATTGGTGGCGTGTGGAGTGCAGGTGAGGTCACATTATTGGTGGAGTGCGGAGTCAAGGTGAGGTCACATTATTAGTGGAGTGTGGAGTTCAGGTGAGGTCACATTATTGGTGGAGTGAGGAGTCCAGGTGAGGTCACATTATTGGTGGAGTGTGGAGTTCAGGTGAGGTCACATTATTGGTGGAGTGTGGAGTCCAGGTGAGGTCACATTATTGGTGGAGTGTGGAGTCCAGGTGAGGTCACATTATTGGTGGAGTTCAGGTGAGGTCACATTATTGGTAGAGTGTGGAGTTCAGGTGAGGTCACATTATTTGTGGAGTGTGGAGTTCAGGTGAGGTCACATTGTTGGTGGAGTGTGGAGTTCAGGTGAGGTCACATTATTGGTGGAGTGTGGAGTCCAGGTGAGGTCACATTATTGGTGGAGTGCAGAGTCAAGGTGAGGTCACATTATTGGTGGAGTGTGGAGTCCAGGTGAGGTCACATTATTGGTGGAGTGTGGAGTTCAGGTGAGGTCACATTATTGGTGGAGTGTGGAGTTCAGGTGAGGTCACATTATTGGTGGAATGCGGAGTCCAGATGAGGTCACATTATTGGTGGAGTGTGGAGTTCAGGTGAGGTCACATTATTGGTGGAGTTCAGGTGAGGTCACATTATTGGTGGAGTTCAGGTGAGGTCACATTATTGGTGGAGTTCAGATGAGGTCAAATTATTGGTGGAGTGTGGAGTTCAGGTGAATTCACATTATTAGTGGAGTGTGGAGTACAGGTGAGGTCACATTATTGGTGGAGTGTGGAGTTCAGGTGAGGTCACATTATTGGGGGAGTGCGGAGTCCAGGTGAATTCACATTATTAGTGGAGTGTGGAGTACAGGTGAGGTCACATTATTGGTGGAGTGTGGAGTGCAGGTGAGGTCACATTATTGGTGGAGTGCGGAGTCAAGGTGAGGTCACATTATTAGTGGAGTGTGGAGTTCAGGTGAGGTCACATTATTGGTGGAGTGAGGAGTCCAGGTGAGGTCACATTATTGGTGGAGTGTGGAGTTCAGGTGAGGTCACATTATTGGTGGAGTGTGGAGTCCAGGTGAGGTCACATTATTGGTGGAGTTCAGGTGAGGTCACATTATTGGTAGAGTGTGGAGTTCAGGTGAGGTCACATTATTTGTGGAGTGTGGAGTTCAGGTGAGGTCACATTGTTGGTGGAGTGTGGAGTTCAGGTGAGGTCACATTATTGGTGGAGTGTGGAGTCCAGGTGAGGTCACATTATTGTTGGAGTGCAGAGTCCAGGTGAGGTCACATTATTGGTGGAGTGTGGAGTTCAGGTGAGGTCACATTAGTGGTGGAGTGTGGAGTTCAGGTGAGGTCACATTATTGGTGGAATGCGGAGTCCAGATGAGGTCACATTATTGGTGGAGTGTGGAGTTCAGGTGAGGTCACATTATTGGTGGAGTTCAGGTGAGGTCACATTATTGGTGGAGTTCAGGTGAGGTCACATTATTGGTGGAGTTCAGGTGAGGTCACATTATTGGTGGAGTGTGGAGTCCAGGTGAGGTCACATTATTGGTGGAGTGTGGAGTTCAGGTGAGGTCACATTATTGGTGGAGTGTGGAGTCCAGGTGAGATCACATTATTGGTGGAGTGTGGAGTCCAGATGAGGTCACATTATTGGTGGAGTGTGGAGTCCAGATGAGGTCACATTATTGGTGGAGTGAGGAGTCCAGGTGAGGTCACATTATTGGTGGAGTTCAGATGAGGTCACATTATTGGTGGAGTGTGGAGTACAGGTGAGGTCACATTATTGGTGGAGTGTGGAGTACAGGTGAGGTCACATTATTGGTGGAGTGTGGAGTGCAGGTGAGGTCACATTATTGGTGGAGTGCGGAGTCAAGGTGAGGTCACATTATTAGTGGAGTGTGGAGTTCAGGTGAGATCACATTATTGGTGGAGTGTGGAGTCCAGGTGAGGTCACATTATTGGTGGAGTGTGGAGTCCAGGTGAGGTCACATTATTGGTGGAGTGTGGAGTCCAGATGAGGTCACATTATTGGTGGAGTGTGGAGTCCAGGTGAGGTCACATTATTGGTGGAGTGTGGAGTCCAGGTGAGGTCACATTATTGGTTGAGTGAGGAGTCCAGGTGAGGTCACATTATTGGTGGAGTGTGGAGTCCAGATGAGGTCACATTATTGGTGGAGTGAGGAGTCCAGGTGAGGTCACATTATTGGTGGAGTTCAGATGAGGTCACATTATTGGTGGAGTGTGGAGTTCAGGTGAATTCACATTATTAGTGGAGTGTGGAGTACAGGTGAGGTCACATTATTGGTGGAGTGTGGAGTTCAGGTGAGGTCACATTATTGGGGGAGTGCGGAGTCCAGGTGAATTCACATTATTAGTGGAGTGTGGAGTACAGGTGAGGTCACATTATTGGTGGAGTGTGGAGTGCAGGTGAGGTCACATTATTGGTGGAGTGCGGAGTCAAGGTGAGGTCACATTATTAGTGGAGTGTGGAGTTCAGGTGAGGTCACATTATTGGTGGAGTGAGGAGTCCAGGTGAGGTCACATTATTGGTGGAGTGTGGAGTTCAGGTGAGGTCACATTATTGGTGGAGTGTGGAGTCCAGGTGAGGTCACATTATTGGTGGAGTGTGGAGTCCAGGTGAGGTCACATTATTGGTGGAGTTCAGGTGAGGTCACATTATTGGTGGAGTGTGGAGTCCAGGTGAGGTCACATTATTTGTGGAGTGTGGAGTTCAGGTGAGGTCACATTGTTGGTGGAGTGTGGAGTTCAGGTGAGGTCACATTATTGGTGGAGTGTGGAGTCCAGGTGAGGTCACATTATTGGTGGAGTGCAGAGTCAAGGTGAGGTCACATTATTGGTGGAGTGTGGAGTCCAGGTGAGGTCACATTATTGGTGGAGTGTGGAGTTCAGGTGAGGTCACATTATTGGTGGAGTGTGGAGTTCAGGTGAGGTCACATTATTGGTGGAATGCGGAGTCCAGATGAGGTCACATTATGGGTGGAGTGTGGAGTTCAGGTGAGGGCACATTATTGGTGGAGTTCAGGTGAGGTCACATTATTGGTGGAGTTCAGGTGAGGTCACATTATTGGTGGAGTGTGGAGTCCAGGTGAGGTCACATTATTGGTGGAGTGTGGAGTTCAGGTGAGGTCACATTATTGGTGGAGTGTGGAGTCCAGGTGAGATCACATTATTGGTGGAGTGTGGAGTCCAGATGAGGTCACATTATTGGTGGAGTGTGGAGTCCAGATGAGGTCACATTATTGGTGGAGTGAGGAGTCCAGGTGAGGTCACATTATTGGTGGAGTTCAGATGAGGTCACATTATTGGTGGAGTGTGGAGTTCAGGTGAATTCACATTATTAGTGGAGTGTGGAGTACAGGTGAGGTCACATTATTGGTGGAGTGTGGAGTTCAGGTGAGGTCACATTATTGGGGGAGTGCGGAGTCCAGGTGAATTCACATTATTAGTGGAGTGTGGAGTACAGGTGAGGTCACATTATTGGTGGAGTGTGGAGTGCAGGTGAGGTCACATTATTGGTGGAGTGCGGAGTCAAGGTGAGGTCACATTACTAGTGGAGTGTGGAGTTCAGGTGAGGTCACATTATTGGTGGAGTGAGGAGTCCAGGTGAGGTCACATTATTGGTGGAGTGTGGAGTTCAGGTGAGGTCACATTATTGGTGGAGTGTGGAGTCCAGGTGAGGTAACATTATTGGTGGAGTGTGGAGTCCAGGTGAGGTCACATTATTGGTGGAGTTCAGGTGAGGTCACATTATTGGTAGAGTGTGGAGTTCAGGTGAGGTCACATTATTTGTGGAGTGTGGAGTTCAGGTGAGGTCACATTGTTGGTGGAGTGTGGAGTTCAGGTGAGGTCACATTATTGGTGGAGTGTGGAGTCCAGGTGAGGTCACATTATTGGTGGAGTGCAGAGTCAAGGTGAGGTCACATTATTGGTGGAGTGTGGAGTCCAGGTGAGGTCACATTATTGGTGGAGTGTGGAGTTCAGGTGAGGTCACATTATTGGTGGAGTGTGGAGTTCAGGTGAGGTCACATTATTGGTGGAATGCGAAGTCCAGATGAGGTCACATTATTGGTGGAGTGTGGAGTTCAGGTGAGGTCACATTATTGGTGGAGTTCAGGTGAGGTCACATTATTGGTGGAGTTCAGGTGAGGTCACATTATTGGTGGAGTTCAGATGAGGTCAAATTATTGGTGGAGTGTGGAGTTCAGGTGAATTCACATTATTAGTGGAGTGTGGAGTACAGGTGAGGTCACATTATTGGTGGAGTGTGGAGTTCAGGTGAGGTCACATTATTGGGGGAGTGCGGAGTCCAGGTGAATTCACATTATTAGTGGAGTGTGGAGTACAGGTGAGGTCACATTATTGGTGGAGTGTGGAGTGCAGGTGAGGTCACATTATTGGTGGAGTGCGGAGTCAAGGTGAGGTCACATTATTAGTGGAGTGTGGAGTTCAGGTGAGGTCACATTATTGGTGGAGTGAGGAGTCCAGGTGAGGTCACATTATTGGTGGAGTGTGGAGTTCAGGTGAGGTCACATTATTGGTGGAGTGTGGAGTCCAGGTGAGGTCACATTATTGGTGGAGTGTGGAGTCCAGGTGAGGTCACATTATTGGTGGAGTTCAGGTGAGGTCACATTATTGGTAGAGTGTGGAGTTCAGGTGAGGTCACATTATTTGTGGAGTGTGGAGTTCAGGTGAGGTCACATTGTTGGTGGAGTGTGGAGTTCAGGTGAGGTCACATTATTGGTGGAGTGTGGAGTCCAGGTGAGGTCACATTATTGGTGGAGTGCAGAGTCCAGGTGAGGTCACATTATTGGTGGAGTGTGGAGTTCAGGTGAGGTCACATTATTGGTGGAGTGTGGAGTTCAGGTGAGGTCACATTATTGGTGGAATGCGGAGTCCAGATGAGGTCACATTATTGGTGGAGTGTGGAGTTCAGGTGAGGTCACATTATTGGTGGAGTTCAGGTGAGGTCACATTATTGGTGGAGTTCAGGTGAGGTCACATTATTGGTGGAGTTCAGGTGAGGTCACATTATTGGTGGAGTGTGGAGTCCAGGTGAGGTCACATTATTGGTGGAGTGTGGAGTTCAGGTGAGGTCACATTATTGGTGGAGTGTGGAGTCCAGGTGAGATCACATTATTGGTGGAGTGTGGAGTCCAGATGAGGTCACATTATTGGTGGAGTGTGGAGTCCAGATGAGGTCACAATATTGGTGGAGTGAGGAGTCCAGGTGAGGTCACATTATTGGTGGAGTTCAGATGAGGTCACATTATTGGTGGAGTGTGGAGTACAGGTGAGGTCACATTATTGGTGGAGTGTGGAGTTCAGGTGAGGTCACATTATTGGGGGAGTGCGGAGTCCAGGTGAATTCACATTATTAGTGGAGTGTGGAGTACAGGTGAGGTCACATTATTGGTGGAGTGTGGAGTGCAGGTGAGGTCACATTATTGGTGGAGTGCGGAGTCAAGGTGAGGTCACATTATTAGTGGAGTGTGGAGTTCAGGTGAGGTCACATTATTGGTGGAGTGAGGAGTCCAGGTGAGGTCACATTATTGGTGGAGTGTGGAGTTCAGGTGAGGTCACATTATTGGTGGAGTGTGGAGTCCAGGTGAGGTCACATTATTGGTGGAGTGTGGAGTCCAGGTGAGGTCACATTATTGGTGGAGTTCAGGTGAGGTCACATTGTTGGTGGAGTGTGGAGTTCAGGTGAGGTCACATTATTGGTGGAGTGTGGAGTCCAGGTGAGGTCACATTATTGGTGGAGTGCAGAGTCAAGGTGAGGTCACATTATTGGTGGAGTGTGGAGTCCAGGTGAGGTCACATTATTGGTGGAGTGTGGAGTTCAGGTGAGGTCACATTATTGGTGGAGTGTGGAGTTCAGGTGAGGTCACATTATTGGTGGAATGCGGAGTCCAGATGAGGTCACATTATTGGTGGAGTGTGGAGTTCAGGTGAGGTCACATTATTGGTGGAGTGTGGAGTCCAGGTGAGGTCACATTATTGGTGGAGTGTGGAGTCCAGGTGAGGTCACATTATTGGTGGAGTGTGGAGTTCAGGTGAGGTCACATTATTGGTGGAGTGTGGAGTCCAGGTGAGATCACATTATTGGTGGAGTGTGGAGTCCAGATGAGGTCACATTATTGGTGGAGTGTGGAGTCCAGGTGAGGTCACATTATTGGTGGAGTGTGGAGTCCAGGTGAGGTCACATTATTGGTGGAGTGTGGAGTCCAGGTGAGATCACATTATTGGTGGAGTGTGGAGTCCAGGTGAGGTCACATTATTGGTGGAGTGTGGAGTCAAGGTGAGGTCACATTATTAGTGGAGTAGGGAGTTCAGGTGAGGTCACATTATTGGTGGAGTAAGGAGTTCAGGTGAGGTCACATTATTGGTGGAGTGTGGAGTCCAGGTGAGGTCACATTATTGGTTGAGTGAGGAGTCCAGGTGAGGTCACATTATTGGTGGAGTGTGGAGTCCAGATGAGGTCACATTATTGGTGGAGTGAGGAGTCCAGGTGAGGTCACATTATTGGTGGAGTTCAGATGAGGTCACATTATTGGTGGAGTGTGGAGTTCAGGTGAATTCACATTATTAGTGGAGTGTGGAGTTCAGGTGAGGTCACATTATTGGTGGAGTGTGGAGTTCAGGTGAGGTCACATTATTGGGGGAGTGCGGAGTCCAGGTGAATTCACATTATTAGTGGAGTGTGGAGTACAGGTGAGGTCACATTATTGGTGGAGTGTGGAGTGCAGGTGAGGTCACATTATTGGTGGAGTGCGGAGTCAAGGTGAGGTCACATTATTAGTGGAGTGTGGAGTTCAGGTGAGGTCACATTATTGGTGGAGTGTGGAGTTCAGGTGAGGTCACATTATTGGTGGAGTTCAGGTGAGGTCACATATTGGTGGAGTTTAGGTGAGGTCACTTTATTGGTGGAGTGCGGAGTCCAGGTGAGGTCACATTATTGCTAGAGTGCGGAGTCCAGGTGAGGTCACATTATTGGTGGAGTGTGGAGTTTAGGTGAGGTCACATTATTGGTGGAGTTCAGGTGAGGTCACATTATTGGTGGAGTTCAGGTGAGGTCACTTTATTGGTGGAGTTCAGGTGAGGTCACTTTATTGGTGGAGTGTGGAGTCCAGGTGAGGTCACATTATTGGTGGAGTGTGGAGTCCAGGTGAGGTCACATTATTGGTGGAGTGTGTAGTCCAGGTGAGGTCACAATATTGGTGGAGTGTGGAGTCCAGGTGAGGTCACATTATTGGTGGAGTGTGGAGTCCAGGTGAGGTCACAATATGGATGGTGTCTGGAGTTCAGGTGAGGTCACATTATTGGGGGAGTGCGGAGTCCAGGTGAATTTACATTATTGGTGGAGTGCGGAGTCCAGGTGAGGTCACATTATTGCTAGAGTGCGGAGTCCAGGTGAGGTCACATTATTGGTGGAGTGTGGAGTCCAGGTGAGGTCACATTATTGGTGGAGTTCAGGTGAGGTCACATATTGGTGGAGTTTAGGTGAGGTCACTTTATTGGTGGAGTGCGGAGTCCAGGTGAGGTCACATTATTGCTAGAGTGCGGAGTCCAGGTGAGGTCACATTATTGGTGGAGTGTGGAGTTTAGGTGAGGTCACATTATTGGTGGAGTTCAGATGAGGTCAAATTATTGGTGGAGTGTGGAGTTCAGGTGAATTCACATTATTAGTGGAGTGTGGAGTACAGGTGAGGTCACATTATTGGTGGAGTGTGGAGTTCAGGTGAGGTCACATTATTGGGGGAGTGCGGAGTCCAGGTGAATTCACATTATTAGTGGAGTGTGGAGTACAGGTGAGGTCACATTATTGGTGGAGTGTGGAGTGCAGGTGAGGTCACATTATTGGTGGAGTGCGGAGTCAAGGTGAGGTCACATTATTAGTGGAGTGTGGAGTTCAGGTGAGGTCACATTATTGGTGGAGTGAGGAGTCCAGGTGAGGTCACATTATTGGTGGAGTGTGGAGTTCAGGTGAGGTCACATTATTGGTGGAGTGTGGAGTCCAGGTGAGGTCACATTATTGGTGGAGTGTGGAGTCCAGGTGAGGTCACATTATTGGTGGAGTTCAGGTGAGGTCACATTATTGGTAGAGTGTGGAGTTCAGGTGAGGTCACATTATTTGTGGAGTGTGGAGTTCAGGTGAGGTCACATTGTTGGTGGAGTGTGGAGTTCAGGTGAGGTCACATTATTGGTGGAGTGTGGAGTCCAGGTGAGGTCACATTATTGGTGGAGTGCAGAGTCCAGGTGAGGTCACATTATTGGTGGAGTGTGGAGTTCAGGTGAGGTCACATTATTGGTGGAGTGTGGAGTTCAGGTGAGGTCACATTATTGGTGGAATGCGGAGTCCAGATGAGGTCACATTATTGGTGGAGTGTGGAGTTCAGGTGAGGTCACATTATTGGTGGAGTTCAGGTGAGGTCACATTATTGGTGGAGTTCAGGTGAGGTCACATTATTGGTGGAGTTCAGGTGAGGTCACATTATTGGTGGAGTGTGGAGTCCAGGTGAGGTCACATTATTGGTGGAGTGTGGAGTTCAGGTGAGGTCACATTATTGGTGGAGTGTGGAGTCCAGGTGAGATCACATTATTGGTGGAGTGTGGAGTCCAGATGAGGTCACATTATTGGTGGAGTGTGGAGTCCAGATGAGGTCACAATATTGGTGGAGTGAGGAGTCCAGGTGAGGTCACATTATTGGTGGAGTTCAGATGAGGTCACATTATTGGTGGAGTGTGGAGTACAGGTGAGGTCACATTATTGGTGGAGTGTGGAGTTCAGGTGAGGTCACATTATTGGGGGAGTGCGGAGTCCAGGTGAATTCACATTATTAGTGGAGTGTGGAGTACAGGTGAGGTCACATTATTGGTGGAGTGTGGAGTGCAGGTGAGGTCACATTATTGGTGGAGTGCGGAGTCAAGGTGAGGTCACATTATTAGTGGAGTGTGGAGTTCAGGTGAGGTCACATTATTGGTGGAGTGAGGAGTCCAGGTGAGGTCACATTATTGGTGGATTGTGGAGTTCAGGTGAGGTCACATTATTGGTGGAGTGTGGAGTCCAGGTGAGGTCACATTATTGGTGGAGTGTGGAGTCCAGGTGAGGTCACATTATTGGTGGAGTTCAGGTGAGGTCACATTGTTGGTGGAGTGTGGAGTTCAGGTGAGGTCACATTATTGGTGGAGTGTGGAGTCCAGGTGAGGTCACATTATTGGTGGAGTGCAGAGTCAAGGTGAGGTCACATTATTGGTGGAGTGTGGAGTCCAGGTGAGGTCACATTATTGGTGGAGTGTGGAGTTCAGGTGAGGTCACATTATTGGTGGAGTGTGGAGTTCAGGTGAGGTCACATTATTGGTGGAATGCGGAGTCCAGATGAGGTCACATTATTGGTGGAGTGTGGAGTTCAGGTGAGGTCACATTATTGGTGGAGTGTGGAGTCCAGGTGAGGTCACATTATTGGTGGAGTGTGGAGTCCAGGTGAGGTCACATTATTGGTGGAGTGTGGAGTTCAGGTGAGGTCACATTATTGGTGGAGTGTGGAGTCCAGGTGAGATCACATTATTGGTGGAGTGTGGAGTCCAGATGAGGTCACATTATTGGTGGAGTGTGGAGTCCAGGTGAGGTCACATTATTGGTGGAGTGTGGAGTCCAGGTGAGGTCACATTATTGGTGGAGTGTGGAGTCCAGGTGAGATCACATTATTGGTGGAGTGTGGAGTCCAGGTGAGGTCACATTATTGGTGGAGTGTGGAGTCAAGGTGAGGTCACATTATTAGTGGAGTAGGGAGTTCAGGTGAGGTCACATTATTGGTGGAGTAAGGAGTTCAGGTGAGGTCACATTATTGGTGGAGTGTGGAGTCCAGGTGAGGTCACATTATTGGTTGAGTGAGGAGTCCAGGTGAGGTCACATTATTGGTGGAGTGTGGAGTCCAGATGAGGTCACATTATTGGTGGAGTGAGGAGTCCAGGTGAGGTCACATTATTGGTGGAGTTCAGATGAGGTCACATTATTGGTGGAGTGTGGAGTTCAGGTGAATTCACATTATTAGTGGAGTGTGGAGTTCAGGTGAGGTCACATTATTGGTGGAGTGTGGAGTTCAGGTGAGGTCACATTATTGGGGGAGTGCGGAGTCCAGGTGAATTCACATTATTAGTGGAGTGTGGAGTACAGGTGAGGTCACATTATTGGTGGAGTGTGGAGTGCAGGTGAGGTCACATTATTGGTGGAGTGCGGAGTCAAGGTGAGGTCACATTATTAGTGGAGTGTGGAGTTCAGGTGAGGTCACATTATTGGTGGAGTGTGGAGTTCAGGTGAGGTCACATTATTGGTGGAGTTCAGGTGAGGTCACATATTGGTGGAGTTTAGGTGAGGTCACTTTATTGGTGGAGTGCGGAGTCCAGGTGAGGTCACATTATTGCTAGAGTGCGGAGTCCAGGTGAGGTCACATTATTGGTGGAGTGTGGAGTTTAGGTGAGGTCACATTATTGGTGGAGTTCAGGTGAGGTCACATTATTGGTGGAGTTCAGGTGAGGTCACTTTATTGGTGGAGTTCAGGTGAGGTCACTTTATTGGTGGAGTGTGGAGTCCAGGTGAGGTCACATTATTGGTGGAGTGTGGAGTCCAGGTGAGGTCACATTATTGGTGGAGTGTGTAGTCCAGGTGAGGTCACAATATTGGTGGAGTGTGGAGTCCAGGTGAGGTCACATTATTGGTGGAGTGTGGAGTCCAGGTGAGGTCACAATATGGATGGTGTCTGGAGTTCAGGTGAGGTCACATTATTGGGGGAGTGCGGAGTCCAGGTGAATTTACATTATTGGTGGAGTGCGGAGTCCAGGTGAGGTCACATTATTGCTAGAGTGCGGAGTCCAGGTGAGGTCACATTATTGGTGGAGTGTGGAGTCCAGGTGAGGTCACATTATTGGTGGAGTTCAGGTGAGGTCACATATTGGTGGAGTTTAGGTGAGGTCACTTTATTGGTGGAGTGCGGAGTCCAGGTGAGGTCACATTATTGCTAGAGTGCGGAGTCCAGGTGAGGTCACATTATTGGTGGAGTGTGGAGTTTAGGTGAGGTCACATTATTGGTGGAGTTCAGGTGAGGTCACATATTGGTGGAGTTTAGGTGAGGTCACATTATTGGTGGAGTGTGTAGTCCAGGTGAGGTCACATTATTGGTGGAGTTCAGGTGAGGTCACATATTGGTGGAGTTTAGGTGAGGTCACATTATTGGTGGAGTGTGTAGTCCAGGTGAGGTCACATTATTGGTGGAGTGTGGAGTCCAGGTGAGATCACATTATTGGTGGAGTGTGGAGTCCAGATGAGGTCACATTATTGGTGGAGTGTGGAGTCCAGGTGAGGTCACATTATTGGTGGAGTGTGGAGTCCAGGTGAGGTCACATTATTGGTGGAGTGTGGAGTCCAGGTGAGATCACATTATTGGTGGAGTGTGGAGTCCAGGTGAGGTCTCATTATTGGTGGAGTGTGGAGTCCAGGTGAGGTCACATTATTGGTGGAGTGTGGAGTCCAGGTGAGGTCACATTATTGGTTGAGTGAGGAGTCCAGGTGAGGTCACATTATTGGTGGAGTGTGGAGTCCAGATGAGGTCACATTATTGGTGGAGTGAGGAGTCCAGGTGAGGTCACATTATTGGTGGAGTTCAGATGAGGTCACATTATTGGTGGAGTGTGGAGTTCAGGTGAATTCACATTATTAGTGGAGTGTGGAGTACAGGTGAGGTCACATTATTGGTGGAGTGTGGAGTTCAGGTGAGGTCACATTATTGGGGGAGTGCGGAGTCCAGGTGAATTCACATTATTAGTGGAGTGTGGAGTACAGGTGAGGTCACATTATTGGTGGAGTGTGGAGTGCAGGTGAGGTCACATTATTGGTGGAGTGCGGAGTCAAGGTGAGGTCACATTATTAGTGGAGTGTGGAGTTCAGGTGAGGTCACATTATTGGTGGAGTGAGGAGTCCAGGTGAGGTCACATTATTGGTGGAGTGAGGAGTCCAGGTGAGGTCACATTATTGGGGGAGTGCGGAGTCCAGGTGAGGTCACATTATTGGGGGAGTGTGGAGTTCAGGTGAGGTCACATTATTGGTGGAGTGTGGAGTTCAGGTGAGGTCACATTATTGGTGGAGTGCGGAGTCCAGGTGAATTCACATTATTGGTGGAGTGCGGAGTCCAGGTGAGGTCACATTATTGCTAGAGTGCGGAGTCCAGGTGAGGTCACATTATTGGTGGAGTGTGGAGTCCAGGTGAGGTCACATTATTGGTGGAGTTCAGGTGAGGTCACATATTGGTGGAGTTTAGGTGAGGTCACTTTATTGGTGGAGTGCGGAGTCCAGGTGAGGTCACATTATTGCTAGAGTGCGGAGTCCAGGTGAGGTCACATTATTGGTGGAGTGTGGAGTTTAGGAGAGGTCACATTATTGGTGGAGTTCAGGTGAGGTCACATTATTGGTGGAGTTCAGGTGAGGTCACTTTATTGGTGGAGTTCAGGTGAGGTCACTTTATTGGTGGAGTTCAGGTGAGGTCACATTATTGGTGGAGTGTTGAGTTCAGGTGGGGTCACATTATTGGTGGAGTGTGGAGTTCAGGTGAGGTCACATTATTGGGGGAGTGCGGAGTCCAGGTGAATTCACATTATTAGTGGAGTGTGGAGTACAGGTGAGGTCACATTATTGGTGGAGTGTGGAGTGCAGGTGAGGTCACATTATTGGTGGAGTGCGGAGTCAAGGTGAGGTCACATTATTAGTGGAGTGTGGAGTTCAGGTGAGGTCACATTATTGGTGGAGTGTGGAGTTCAGGTGAGGTCACATTATTGGTGGAGTTCAGGTGAGGTCACATATTGGTGGAGTTTAGGTGAGGTCACTTTATTGGTGGAGTGCGGAGTCCAGGTGAGGTCACATTATTGCTAGAGTGCGGAGTCCAGGTGAGGTCACATTATTGGTGGAGTGTGGAGTTTAGGTGAGGTCACATTATTGGTGGAGTTCAGGTGAGGTCACATTATTGGTGGAGTTCAGGTGAGGTCACTTTATTGGTGGAGTTCAGGTGAGGTCACTTTATTGGTGGAGTGTGGAGTCCAGGTGAGGTCACATTATTGGTGGAGTGTGGAGTCCAGGTGAGGTCACATTATTGGTGGAGTGTGTAGTCCAGGTGAGGTCACAATATTGGTGGAGTGTGGAGTCCAGGTGAGGTCACATTATTGGTGGAGTGTGGAGTCCAGGTGAGGTCACAATATGGATGGTGTGTGGAGTTCAGGTGAGGTCACATTATTGGGGGAGTGCGGAGTCCAGGTGAATTTACATTATTGGTGGAGTGCGGAGTCCAGGTGAGGTCACATTATTGCTAGAGTGCGGAGTCCAGGTGAGGTCACATTATTGGTGGAGTGTGGAGTCCAGGTGAGGTCACATTATTGGTGGAGTTCAGGTGAGGTCACATATTGGTGGAGTTTAGGTGAGGTCACTTTATTGGTGGAGTGCGGAGTCCAGGTGAGGTCACATTATTGCTAGAGTGCGGAGTCCAGGTGAGGTCACATTATTGGTGGAGTGTGGAGTTTAGGTGAGGTCACATTATTGGTGGAGTTCAGGTGAGGTCACATATTGGTGGAGTTTAGGTGAGGTCACATTATTGGTGGAGTGTGTAGTCCAGGTGAGGTCACATTATTGGTGGAGTTCAGGTGAGGTCACATATTGGTGGAGTTTAGGTGAGGTCACATTATTGGTGGAGTGTGTAGTCCAGGTGAGGTCACATTATTGGTGGAGTGTGGAGTCCAGGTGAGATCACATTATTGGTGGAGTGTGGAGTCCAGATGAGGTCACATTATTGGTGGAGTGTGGAGTCCAGGTGAGGTCACATTATTGGTGGAGTGTGGAGTCCAGGTGAGGTCACATTATTGGTGGAGTGTGGAGTCCAGGTGAGATCACATTATTGGTGGAGTGTGGAGTCCAGGTGAGGTCACATTATTGGTGGAGTGTGGAGTCCAGGTGAGGTCACATTATTGGTGGAGTGTGGAGTCCAGGTGAGGTCACATTATTGGTTGAGTGAGGAGTCCAGGTGAGGTCACATTATTGGTGGAGTGTGGAGTCCAGATGAGGTCACATTATTGGTGGAGTGAGGAGTCCAGGTGAGGTCACATTATTGGTGGAGTTCAGATGAGGTCACATTATTGGTGGAGTGTGGAGTTCAGGTGAATTCACATTATTAGTGGAGTGTGGAGTACAGGTGAGGTCACATTATTGGTGGAGTGTGGAGTTCAGGTGAGGTCACATTATTGGGGGAGTGCGGAGTCCAGGTGAATTCACATTATTAGTGGAGTGTGGAGTACAGGTGAGGTCACATTATTGGTGGAGTGTGGAGTGCAGGTGAGGTCACATTATTGGTGGAGTGCGGAGTCAAGGTGAGGTCACATTATTAGTGGAGTGTGGAGTTCAGGTGAGGTCACATTATTGGTGGAGTGAGGAGTCCAGGTGAGGTCACATTATTGGTGGAGTGAGGAGTCCAGGTGAGGTCACATTATTGGGGGAGTGCGGAGTCCAGGTGAGGTCACATTATTGGGGGAGTGTGGAGTTCAGGTGAGGTCACATTATTGGTGGAGTGTGGAGTTCAGGTGAGGTCACATTATTGGTGGAGTGCGGAGTCCAGGTGAATTCACATTATTGGTGGAGTGCGGAGTCCAGGTGAGGTCACATTATTGCTAGAGTGCGGAGTCCAGGTGAGGTCACATTATTGGTGGAGTGTGGAGTCCAGGTGAGGTCACATTATTGGTGGAGTTCAGGTGAGGTCACATATTGGTGGAGTTTAGGTGAGGTCACTTTATTGGTGGAGTGCGGAGTCCAGGTGAGGTCACATTATTGCTAGAGTGCGGAGTCCAGGTGAGGTCACATTATTGGTGGAGTGTGGAGTTTAGGAGAGGTCACATTATTGGTGGAGTTCAGGTGAGGTCACATTATTGGTGGAGTTCAGGTGAGGTCACTTTATTGGTGGAGTTCAGGTGAGGTCACTTTATTGGTGGAGTGTGGAGTCCAGGTAAGGTCACATTATTGGTGGAGTGTGGAGTCCAGGTGAGGTCACATTATTGGTGGAGTGTGTAGTCCAGGTGAGGTCACATTATTGGTGGAGTGTGGAGTCCAGGTGAGGTCACATTATTGGTGGAGTGTGGAGTCCAGGTGAGGTCACAATATGGATGGTGTGTGGAGTTCAGGTGAGGTCACATTATTGGTGGAGTGTGTAGTCCAGGTGAGGTCACATTATTGGTGGAGTGCGGAGTCAAGGTGAGGTCACATTATTGGTAGAGTGTGGAGTTCAGGTGAGGTCACATTATTGGTGGAGTGTGGAGTCCAGGTGAGGTCACATTATTGGTGGAGTCCAGGTGAGGTCACATTATTGGTGGAGTGTGGAGTTCAGGTGAGGTCACATTATTGGTGGAGTGTGGAGTTCAGGTGAGGTCACATTATTGGTGGAGTGTGGAGTCCAGGTGAGGTCCCATTATTGGTGGAGTGTGGAGTTCAGGTGAGGTCACATTATTTGTGGAGTGTGGAGTTCAGGTGAGGTCACTTTATTGGTGGAGTGTGGAGTCCAGATGAGGTCACATTGTTTGTGGAGTGTGGAGTCCAGGTGAGGTCACATTATGGATGGAGTGTGGAGTCCAGGTGAGGTCCCATTATTGGTGGAGTGTGGAGTTCAGTGGAGGTCACATTATTGGTGGAGTGCAGGTAAGGGCACATTATTGGTGGAGTCCAGGTGAGGTCACATTATTGGTGGAGTGTGGAGTCCAGGTGAGGTCACATTATTGGTGGAGTGTGGAGTCCAGGTGAGGTCACATTATTGGTGGAGTGCGGAGTCAAGGTGAGGTCACATTATTGGTGGAGTAAGGAGTTCAGGTGAGGTCACATTATTGGTGGAGTTCAGGTGAGGTCACATTATTGGTGGAGTGTTGAGTTCAGGTGGGGTCACATTATTGGTGGAGTGTTGAGTCCAGGTGAGGTCACATTATTGGTGGAGTGTGGAGTCCAGGTGAGGTCACATTATTGGTGGAGTGTGGAGTCCAGGTGAGGTCACATTATTGGTGGAGTGTGGAGTCCAGGTGAGGTCACATTATTGGTGGAGTAAGGAGTTCAGGTGAGGTCACATTATTGGTGGAGTTCAGGTGAGGTCACATTATTGGTGGAGTGTGGAGTCCAGGTGAGGTCACATTATTGGTGGAGTGTGGAGTCCAGTTGAGGTCACATTATTGGTGGAGTGTGGAGTCCAGGTGAGGTCACATATTGGTGGAGTCCAGGTGAGGTCACATTATTAGTGGAGTTCAGGTGAGGTCACATATTGGTGGAGTTCAGGTGAGGTCACATATTGGTGGAGTTCAGGTGAGGTCACATTATTGGTGGAGTGTGGAGTTCAGGTGAGGTCACATTATTTGTGGAGTGTGGAGTCCAGGTGAGGTCACATTATGGATAGAGTGTGGAGTCCAGGTGAGGTCACATTATTGGTGGAGTTCAGGTGAGGTCACATTATTGGTGGAGTGTGGAGTCCAGTTGAGGTCACATTATTGGTGGAGTGTGGAGTCCAGGTGAGGTCACATGTTGGTGGAGTCCAGGTGAGGTCACATTATTGGTGGAGTTCAGGTGAGGTCACATATTGGTGGAGTTCAGGTGAGGTCACATATTGGTGGAGTTCAGGTGAGGTCACATTATTGGTGGAGTGTGGAGTTCAGGTGAGGTCACATTATTTGTGGAGTGTGGAGTCCAGGTGAGGTCACATTATGGATAGAGTGTGGAGTCCAGGTGAGGTCACATTATTGGTGGAGTTCAGGTGAGGTCACATTATTGGTGGAGTGTGGAGTTCAGGTGAGGTCACATTATTGGTGGAGTGTGGAGTCCAGGTGAGGTCACATTATGGATAGAGTGTGGAGTCCAGGTGAGGTCACATTATTGGTGGAGTTCAGGTGAGGTCACATTATTGGTGGAGTGCAGAGTCAAGGTGAGGTCACATTATTGGTGGAGTGTGGAGTCCAGGTGAGGTCACATTATTGGTGGAGTGTGGAGTCCAGGTGAGGTCACATTATTGGTGGAGTGTGGAGTTCAGGTGAGGTCACATTATTTGTGGAGTGTGGAGTTCAGGTGAGGTCACATTGTTGGTGGAGTGCAGAGTCAAGGTGAGGTCACATTATTGGTGGAGTGTGGAGTTCAGGTGAGGTCACATTATTGGTGGAGTGTGGAGTTCAGGTGAGGTCACATTATTTGTGGAGTGTGGAGTTCAGGTGAGGTCACATTATTGGTGGAGTTCAGGTGAGGTCACATTATTGGTGGAGTGCAGAGTCAAGGTGAGGTCACATTATTGGTGGAGTGCGGAGTCAAGGTGAGGTCACATTATTGGTGGAGTGTGGAGTCCAGGTGAGGTCACATTATTGGTGGAGTAAGGAGTTCAGGTGAGGTCACATTATTGGTGGAATGCGGAGTCCAGATGAGGTCACATTATTGGTGGAGTGTGGAGTTCAGGTGAGGTCACATTATTGGTGGAGTGTGGAGACCAGGTGAGGTCACATTATTGGTGGAGTGAGGAGTCCAGGTGAGGTCACATTATTGGTGGAGTGTGGAGTCCAGGTGAGGTCACATTATTGGTGGAGTGTGGAGTACAGGTGAGGTCACATTATTGGTGGAGTGTGGAGTCCAGGTGAGATCACATTATTGGTGGAGTGTGGAGTCCAGATGAGGTCACATTATTGGTGGAGTGTGGAGTCCAGGTGAGGTCACATTATTGGTGGAGTGTGGAGTCCAGGTTAGGTCACATTATTGGTGGAGTGTGGAGTTCAGGTGAGGTCACATTATTGGTGGAGTGTGGAGTCCAGGTGAGGTCACATTATTGGTGGAGTGTGGAGTCCAGGTGAGGTCACATTATTGGTGGAGTGTGGAGTCCAGGTGAGATCACATTATTGGTGGAGTGTGGAGTCCAGGTGAGGTCACATTATTGGTGGAGTGTGGAGTCCAGGTGAGGTCACATTATTGGTGGAGTGTGGAGTTCAGGTGAGGTCACATTATTGGTGGAGTAAGGAGTCCAGGTGAGGTCACATTATTGGTGGAGTAAGGAGTTCAGGTGAGGTCACATTATTGGTGGAGTGTTGAGTCCAGGTGAGGTCACATTATTGGTGGAGTGTGGAGTCCAGTTGAGGTCACATTATTGGTGGAGTGTGGAGTCCAGGTGAGGTCACATATTGGTGGAGTCCAGGTGAGGTCACATTATTGGTGGAGTTCAGGTGAGGTCACATATTGGTGGAGTTCAGGTGAGGTCACATATTGGTGGAGTTCAGGTGAGGTCACATTATTGGTGGAGTGTGGAGTTCAGGTGAGGTCACATTATTTGTGGAGTTCAGGTGAGGTCACATTATTGGTGGAGTTCAGGTGAGGTCACATTATTGGTGGAGTTCAGGTGAGGTCACATTATTGGTGGAGTGTGGAGTTCAGGTGAGGTCACATTATTGGTGGAGTGTGGAGTCCAGGTGAGGTCACATTATGGATAGAGTGTGGAATCCCGGTGAGGTCACATTATTGGTGGAGTGTGGAGTTCAGGTGAGGTCACATTATTGGTGGAGTGTGGAGTCCAGGTGAGGTCACATTATTGGTGGAGTGTGGAGTCCAGGTGAGGTCACATTATTGGTGGAGTTCAGGTGAGGTCACATTATTGGTGGAGTTCAGGTGAGGTCACATTATTGGTGGAGTTCAGGTGAGGTCACATTATTGGTGGAGTGTGGAGTTCAGGTGAGGTCACATTATTGGTGGAGTGTGGAGTCCAGGTGAGGTCACATTATGGATAGAGTGTGGAGTCCAGGTGAGGTCACATTATTGGTGGAGTTCAGGTGAGGTCACATATTGGTGGAGTTCAGGTGAGGTCACATATTGGTGGAGTTCAGGTGAGGTCACATTATTGGTGGAGTGTGGAGTTCAGGTGAGGTCACATTATTTGTGGAGTTCAGGTGAGCTCACATTATTGGTGGAGTTCAGGTGAGGTCACATTATTGGTGGAGTTCAGGTGAGGTCACATTATTGGTGGAGTCTGGAGTTCAGGTGAGGTCACATTATTGGTGGAGTGTGGAGTTCAGGTGAGGTCACATTATTGGTGGAGTGTGGAGTCCAGGTGAGGTCACATGATTGGTGGAGTTCAGGTGAGGTCACATTATTGGTGGAGTTCAGGTGAGGTCACATTATTGGTGGAGTTCAGGTGAGGTCACATTATTGGTGGAGTGTGGAGTTCAGGTGAGGTCACATTATTGGTGGAGTGTGGAGTCCAGGTGAGGTCACATTATGGATAGAGTGTGGAGTCCAGGTGAGGTCACATTATTGGTGGAGTTCAGGTGAGGTCACATTATTGGTGGAGTGCAGAGTCCAGGTGAGGTCACATTATTGGTGGAGTGTGGAGTTCAGGTGAGGTCACATTATTGGTGGAGTAAGGAGTCCAGGTGAGGTCACATTATTGGTGGAGTAAGGAGTTCAGGTGAGGTCACATTATTGGTGGAGTGTTGAGTCCAGGTGAGGTCACATTATTGGTGGAGTGTGGAGTCCAGTTGAGGTCACATTATTGGTGGAGTGTGGAGTCCAGGTGAGGTCACATATTGGTGGAGTCCAGGTGAGGTCACATTATTGGTGGAGTTCAGGTGAGGTCACATATTGGTGGAGTTCAGGTGAGGTCACATATTGGTGGAGTTCAGGTGAGGTCACATTATTGGTGGAGTGTGGAGTTCAGGTGAGGTCACATTATTTGTGGAGTTCAGGTGAGGTCACATTATTGGTGGAGTTCAGGTGAGGTCACATTATTGGTGGAGTTCAGGTGAGGTCACATTATTGGTGGAGTGTGGAGTTCAGGTGAGGTCACATTATTGGTGGAGTGTGGAGTCCAGGTGAGGTCACATTATGGATAGAGTGTGGAATCCCGGTGAGGTCACATTATTGGTGGAGTGTGGAGTTCAGGTGAGGTCACATTATTGGTGGAGTGTGGAGTCCAGGTGAGGTCACATTATTGGTGGAGTGTGGAGTCCAGGTGAGGTCACATTATTGGTGGAGTTCAGGTGAGGTCACATTATTGGTGGAGTTCAGGTGAGGTCACATTATTGGTGGAGTTCAGGTGAGGTCACATTATTGGTGGAGTGTGGAGTTCAGGTGAGGTCACATTATTGGTGGAGTGTGGAGTCCAGGTGAGGTCACATTATGGATAGAGTGTGGAGTCCAGGTGAGGTCACATTATTGGTGGAGTTCAGGTGAGGTCACATATTGGTGGAGTTCAGGTGAGGTCACATATTGGTGGAGTTCAGGTGAGGTCACATTATTGGTGGAGTGTGGAGTTCAGGTGAGGTCACATTATTTGTGGAGTTCAGGTGAGGTCACATTATTGGTGGAGTTCAGGTGAGGTCACATTATTGGTGGAGTTCAGGTGAGGTCACATTATTGGTGGAGTCTGGAGTTCAGGTGAGGTCACATTATTGGTGGAGTGTGGAGTTCAGGTGAGGTCACATTATTGGTGGAGTGTGGAGTCCAGGTGAGGTCACATGATTGGTGGAGTTCAGGTGAGGTCACATTATTGGTGGAGTTCAGGTGAGGTCACATTATTGGTGGAGTTCAGGTGAGGTCACATTATTGGTGGAGTGTGGAGTTCAGGTGAGGTCACATTATTGGTGGAGTGTGGAGTCCAGGTGAGGTCACATTATGGATAGAGTGTGGAGTCCAGGTGAGGTCACATTATTGGTGGAGTTCAGGTGAGGTCACATTATTGGTGGAGTGCAGAGTCAAGGTGAGGTCACATTATTGGTGGAGTGTGGAGTCCAGGTGAGGTCACATTATTGGTGGAGTGTGGAGTTCAGGTGAGGTCACATTATTTGTGGAGTGTGGAGTTCAGGTGAGGTCACATTATTGGTGGAGTGTGGAGTCCAGGTGAGGTCACATTATTGGTGGAGTGTGGAGTCCAGGTGAGGTCACATTATTGGTGGAGTTCAGGTGAGGTCACATTATTGGTAGAGTGTGGAGTTCAGGTGAGGTCACATTATTTGTGGAGTGTGGAGTTCAGGTGAGGTCACATTGTTGGTGGAGTGTGGAGTTCAGGTGAGGTCACATTATTGGTGGAGTGTGGAGTCCAGGTGAGGTCACATTATTGGTGGAGTGCAGAGTCAAGGTGAGGTCACATTATTGGTGGAGTGTGGAGTCCAGGTGAGGTCACATTATTGGTGGAGTGTGGAGTTCAGGTGAGGTCACATTATTGGTGGAGTGTGGAGTTCAGGTGAGGTCACATTATTGGTGGAATGCGGAGTCCAGATGAGGTCACATTATTGGTGGAGTGTGGAGTTCAGGTGAGGTCATATTATTGGTGGAGTTCAGGTGAGGTCACATTATTGGTGGAGTTCAGGTGAGGTCACATTATTGGTGGAGTGTGGAGTCCAGGTGAGGTCACATTATTGGTGGAGTGTGGAGTTCAGGTGAGGTCACATTATTGGTGGAGTGTGGAGTCCAGGTGAGATCACATTATTGGTGGAGTGTGGAGTTCAGATGAGGTCACATTATTGGTGGAGTGTGGAGTCCAGGTGAGGTCACATTATTGGTGGAGTGTGGAGTCCAGGTGAGGTCACATTATTGGTGGAGTGTGGAGTCCAGGTGAGATCACATTATTGGTGGAGTGTGGAGTCCAGGTGAGGTCACATTATTGGTGGAGTGTGGAGTCCAGGTGAGGTCACATTATTGGTGGAGTGTGGAGTCCAGATGAGGTCACATTATTGGTGGAGTGTGGAGTCCAGGTGAGGTCACATTATTGGTGGAGTGTGGAGTCCAGGTGAGGTCACATTATTGGTTGAGTGAGGAGTCCAGGTGAGGTCACATTATTGGTGGAGTGTGGAGTCCAGATGAGGTCACATTATTGGTGGAGTGAGGAGTCCAGGTGAGGTCACATTATTGGTGGAGTGTGGAGACCAGGTGACGTCACATTATTGGTGGAGTTTGGAGTTCAGGTGAATTCACATTATTAGTGGAGTGTGGAGTACAGGTGAGGTCACATTATTGGTGGAGTGTGGAGTTCAGGTGAGGTCACATTATTGGGGGAGTGCGGAGTCCAGGTGAATTCACATTATTAGTGGAGTGTGGAGTACAGGTGAGGTCACATTATTGGTGGAGTGTGGAGTGCAGGTGAGGTCACATTATTGGTGGAGTGCGGAGTCAAGGTGAGGTCACATTATTAGTGGAGTGTGGAGTTCAGGTGAGGTCACATTATTGGTGGAGTGAGGAGTCCAGGTGAGGTCACATTATTGGTGGAGTGAGGAGTCCAGGTGAGGTCACATTATTGGGGGAGTGCGGAGTCCAGGTGAGGTCACATTATTGGGGGAGTGCGGAGTCCAGGTGAATTCACATTATTGGTGGAGTGCGGAGTCCAGGTGAGGTCACATTATTGGTGGAGTGTGGAGTCCAGGTGAGGTCACATTATTGGTGGAGTTCAGGTGAGGTCACATATTGGTGGAGTTTAGGTGAGGTCACTTTATTGGTGGAGTGCGGAGTCCAGGTGAGGTCACATTATTGCTAGAGTGCGGAGTCCAGGTGAGGTCACATTATTGGTGGAGTGTGGAGTTTAGGTGAGGTCACATTATTGGTGGAGTTCAGGTGAGGTCACATTATTGGTGGAGTTCAGGTGAGGTCACTTTATTGGTGGAGTTCAGGTGAGGTCACTTTATTGGTGGAGTGTGGAGTCCATGTGAGGTCACATTATTGGTGGAGTGTGGAGTCCAGGTGAGGTCACATTATTGGTGGAGTGAGGAGTTCAGGTGAGGTCACATTATTGGTGGAGTACAGGTGAGGTCACATTATTTGTGGAGTGTGGAGTTCAGGTGAGGTCACATTATTGGTGGAGTACAGGTGAGGTGACATTATTGGTGGAGTGTGGAGTTCAGGTGAGGTCACATTATTGGTGGAGTGTGGAGTTCAGGTGAGGTCACATTATTGGTGGAGTCCAGGTGAGATCACATTATTGGTGGAGTGTGGAGTCCAGGTGAGGTCACATTATTGGTGGAGTGTGGAGTTCAGGTGAGGTCACATTATTGGTGGAGTCCAGGGGAGGTCACATTATTGGTGGAGTGTGGAGTCCAGGTGAGGTCACAATATGGATGGTGTGTGGAGTTCAGGTGAGCTCACATTATTGGTGGAGTGTGGAGTTTAGGTGAGGTCACATTATTTGTGGAGTGTGGAATTTAGGTGAGGTCACATTATTAGTGGAGTTCAGGTGAGGTCACATTATAGATGGAGTGTGGAGTCCAGGTGAGGTCACAATATGGATGGTGTGTGGAGTTCAGGTGAGGTCACATTATTGGTGGAGTCCAGGTGAGGTCACATTATTGGTAGAGTGTGGAGTCCAGGTGAGGTCACATTATTGGTGGAGTGTGGAGTTCAGGTGAGGTCACATTATTGGTGGAGTGTGGAGTCCAGGTGAGGTCCCATTATTGGTGGAGTGTGGAGTTCAGGTGAGGTCACATTATTGGTGGAGTGTGGAGTCCAGGTGAGGTCACATTATTGGTGGAGTGTGGAGTCCAGGTGAGGTCACATATTGGTGGAGTTCAGATGAGGTCACATTATTGGTGGAGTGTGGAGTTCAGTGGAGGTCACATTATTGGTGGAGTGCAGGTGAGGTCACATTATTGGTGGAGTAAGGAGTTCAGGTGAGGTCACATTATTGGTGGAGTTCAGGTGAGGTCACATTATTGGTGGAGTCCAGGTGAGGTCACATTATTGGGGGAGTGCGGAGTACAGGTGAGGTCACATTATTGGTGGAGTGTGGAGTCCAGGTGAGGTCACATTATTGGTGGAGTTCAGGAGAGGTCACATTATTGGTGGAGTTCAGGTGAGGTCACATTATTGGTGGAGTGTGGAGTCCAGGTGAGGTCACATTATTGGTGGAGTGTGGAGTTTAGGTGAGGTCATATTATTGGTGGAATGCGGAGTCCAGATGAGGTCACATTATTGGTGGAGTGTGGAGTCCAGGTGAGGTCACATTATTGGTCCAGGTGAGGTCACATTATTGGTGGAGTGTGGAGTTCAGGTGAGGTCACATATTGGTGGAGTTCAGGTGAGGTCACATTATTGGTGGAGTGTGGAGTCCAGGTGAGGTCACATTATTGGTGGAGTGTGGAGTTCAGGTGAGGTCACATTATGGATGGAGTGAGGAGTTCAGGTGAGGTCACATTATTGGTGGAGTCCAGGGGAGGTCACATTATTGGTGGAGTGTGGAGTCCAGGTGAGGTCACATTATTTATGGAGTGTGGAGTTTAGGTGAGGTCACATTATTGGTGGAGTGCGGAGTCCAGGTGAGGTCACATTATTGGTGGAGTCCAGGTGAGGTCACATTATTGGTGGAGTGCGGAGTCAAGGTGAGGTCACATTATTGGTAGAGTGTGGAGTTCAGGTGAGGTCACATTATTGGTGGAGTGTGGAGTCCAGGTGAGGTCACATTATGGATGGAGTGTGGAGTCCAGGTGAGGTCACATTATTGGTGGAGTGTGGAGTTCAGGTGAGGTCACATTATTGGTGGAGTGTGGAGTTCAGGTGAGGTCACTTTATTGGTGGAGTGGTGAGTCCAGGTGAGGTCACATTATGGATGGAGTGTGGAGTCCAGGTGAGGTCACATTATTGGTGGAGTGCGGAGTCCAGGTGAGGTCACATTATTGGTGGAGTGTGGAGTCCAGGTGAGGTCACATTATTGGTGGAGTGTGGAGTCCAGGTGAGGTCACATATTGGTGGAGTTCAGACGAGGTCACATTATTGGTGGAGTGTGGAGTTCAGTGGAGGTCACATTATTGGTGGAGTGCAGGTGAGGTCACATTATTGGTGGAGTAAGGAGTTCAGGTGAGGTCACATTATTGGTGGAGTTCAGGTGAGGTCACATTATTGGTGGAGTACAGGTGAGGTCACATTATTGGTGGAGTCCAGGTGAGGTCACATTATTGGTGGAGTGTGGAGTCCAGGTGAGGTCACATTATTGGTGGAGTGTGGAGTCCAGGTGAGGTCACATTATTGGTGGAGTGCGGAGTCAAGGTGAGGTCACATTATTGGTGGAGTAAGGAGTTCAGGTGAGGTCACATTATTGGTGGAGTTCAGGTGAGGTCACATTATTGGTGGAGTCCAGGTGAGGTCACATTATTGGTGGAGTGTGGAGTGCAGGTGAGGTCACATTATTGGTGGAGTGTGGAGTCCAGGTGAGGTCACATTATTGGTGGAGTGTGGAGTCCAGGTGAGGTCACATTATTGGTGGAGTAAGGAGTTCAGGTGAGGTCACATTATTGGTGGAGTTCAGGTGAGGTCACATTATTGGTGGAGTCCAGGTGAGGTCACATTATTGGTGGAGTGTGGAGTCCAGGTGAGGTCACATTATTGGTGGAGTGCGGAGTCAAGGTGAGGTCACATTATTGGTGGAGTGTGGAGTCCAGGTGAGGTCACATTATTGGTGGAGTTCAGGTGAGGTCACATATTGGTGGAGTCCAGGTGAGGTCACATATTGGTGGAGTCCAGGTGAGGTCACATATTGGTGGAGTTCAGGTGAGGTCACATATTGGTGGAGTTCAGGTGAGGTTACTTTATTGGTGGAGTTCAGGTGAGGTCACATTATTGGTGGAGTGCAGAGTCAAGGTGAGGTCACATTATTGGTGGAGTGCAGAGTCAAGGTGAGGTCACATTATTGGTGGAGTGCAGGTGAGGTCACATTATTGGTGGAGTGTGGAGTTCAGGTGAGGTCACATTATTGGTGGAGTGCGGAGTCAAGGTGAGGTCACATTATTGGTGGAGTGTGGAGTTCAGGTGAGGTCACATTATTGGTGGAGTGTGGAGTTCAGGTGAGGTCACATTATTGGTGGAATGCGGAGTCCAGATGAGGTCACATTATTGGTGGAGTGTGGAGTTCAGGTGAGGTCACATTATTGGTGGAGTGCGGAGTTCAGGTGAGGTCACATTATTGGTGGAGTGTGGAGTTCAGGTGAGGTCACATTATTGGTGGAATGCGGAGTCCAGATGAGGTCACATTATTGGTGGAGTGTGGAGTTCAGGTGAGGTCACATTATTGGTGGAGTTCAGGTGAGGTCACATTATTGGTGGAGTTCAGGTGAGGTCACATTATTGGTGGAGTTCAGGTGAGGTCACATATTGGTGGAGTTCAGGTGAGGTCACATTATTGGTGGAGTGTGGAGTCCAGGTGAGGTCACATTATGGATGGAGTGAGGAGTTCAGGTGAGCTCACATTATTGGTGGAGTTCAGGTGAGGTCACATATTGGTGGAGTTCAGGTGAGGTCACATTATTGGTGGAGTGCGGAGTCCAGGTGAGGTCACATTATTGATGCAGTGTGGAGTCCAGGTGAGGTCACATTATTGGTGGAGTGTGGAGTCCAGATGAGGTCACATTATTGGTGGAGTGTGGAGTCCAGGTGAGGTCACATTATTGGTGGAGTGTGGAGTCCAGATGAGGTCACATTATTGGTGGAGTGTGGAGTACAGGTGAGGTCACATTATTGGTGGAGTGTGGAGTTCAGGTGAGGTCACATTATTGGTGGAATGCGGAGTCCAGATGAGGTCACATTATTGGTGGAGTGTGGAGTTCAGGTGAGGTCACATTATTGGTGGAGTTCAGGTGAGGTCACATTATTGGTGGAGTTCAGGTGAGGTCACATTATTGGTGGAGTGTGGAGTTCAGGTGAGGTCACATTATTGGTGAAATGCGGAGTCCAGATGAGGTCACATTATTGGTGGAGTGTGGAGTTCAGGAGAGGTCACATTATTGGTGGAGTTCAGGTGAGGTCACATTATTGGTGGAGTTCAGGTGAGGTCACATTATTGGTGGAGTGTGGAGTCCAGGTGAGGTCACATTATGGATGGAGTGAGGAGTTCAGGTGAGCTCACATTATTGGTGGAGTCCAGGTGAGGTCACATTATTGGTGGAGTGTGGAGTCCAGGTGAGGTCACATTATTGGTGGAGTGTGGAGTCCAGGTGAGGTCACATTATTGGTTGAGTGAGGAGTCCAGGTGAGGTCACATTATTGGTAGAGTGTGGAGTTCAGGTGAGGTCACATTATTGGTGGAGTGTGGAGTCCAGGTGAGGTCACATTATTGGTGGAGTGTGGAGTTCAGGTGAGGTCACATTATTTGTGGAGTGTGGAGTTCAGGTGAGGTCACTTTATTGGTGGAGTGTGGAGTCCAGGTGAGGTCACATTATGGATGGAGTGTGGAGTCCAGGTGAGGTCACATTATTGGTGGAGTGCGGAGTCCAGGTGAGGTCACATTATTGGTGGAGTGTGGAGTCCAGGTGAGGTCACATTGTTGGTGGAGTGTGGAGTCCAGGTGAGGTCACATTATTGGTGGAGTGTGGAGTCCAGGTGAGGTCACATATTGGTGGAGTTCAGACGAGGTCACATTATTGGTGGAGTGTAGAGTTCAGTGGAGGTCACATTATTGGTGGAGTGTGGAGTCCAGGTGAGGTCACATTATTGGTGGAGTAAGGAGTTCAGGTGAGGTCACATTATTGGTGGAGTTCAGGTGAGGTCACATTATTGGTGGAGTTCAGGTGAGGTCACATTATTGGTGGAGTCCAGGTGAGGTCACATTATTGGTGGAGTGTGGAGTCCAGGTGAGGTCACATTATTGGTGGAGTGTGGAGTCCAGGTGAGGTCACATTATTGATGCAGTGTGGAGTCCAGGTGAGGTCACATTATTGGTGGAGTGCGGAGTCAAGGTGAGGTCACATTATTGGTGGAGTAAGGAGTTCAGGTGAGGTCACATTATTGGTGGAGTTCAGGTGAGGTCACATTATTGGTGGAGTCCAGGTGAGGTCACATTATTGGTGGAGTGTGGAGTGCAGGTGAGGTCACATTATTGGTGGAGTGTGGAGTCCAGGTGAGGTCACATTATTGGTGGAGTAAGGAGTTCAGGTGAGGTCACATTATTGGTGGAGTTCAGGTGAGGTCACATTATTGGTGGAGTCCAGGTGAGGTCACATTATTGGTGGAGTGTGGAGTCCAGTTGAGGTCACATTATTGGTGGAGTGCGGAGTCAAGGTGAGGTCACATTATTGGTGGAGTGTGGAGTCCAGGTGAGGTCACATTATTGGTGGAGTTCAGGTGAGGTCACATATTGGTGGAGTCCAGGTGAGGTCACATATTGGTGGAGTCCAGGTGAGGTCACATATTGGTGGAGTTCAGGTGAGGTCACATATTGGTGGAGTTCAGGTGAGGTCACTTTATTGGTGGAGTTCAGGTGAGGTCACATTATTGGTGGAGTGCAGAGTCAAGGTGAGGTCACATTATTGGTGGAGTGTGGAGTCCAGGTGAGGTCACATTATTGGTGGAGTTCAGGTGAGGTCACATATTGGTGGAGTCCAGGTGAGGTCACATATTGGTGGAGTCCAGGTGAGGTCACATATTGGTGGAGTTCAGGTGAGGTCACATATTGGTGGAGTTCAGGTGAGGTCACTTTATTGGTGGAGTTCAGGTGAGGTCACATTATTGGTGGAGTGCAGAGTCAAGGTGAGGTCACATTATTGGTGGAGTGTGGAGTCCAGGTAAGGTCACATTATTGGTGGAGTGTGGAGTCCAGGTGAGGTCACATTATTGGTGGAGTGCAGGTGAGGTCACATTATTGGTGGAGTGCAGGTGAGGTCACATTATTGGTGGAGTGTGGAGTTCAGGTGAGGTCACATTATTGGTGGAGTGCGGAGTCAAGGTGAGGTCACATTATTGGTGGAGTGCGGAGTTCAGGTGAGGTCACATTATTGGTGGAGTGTGGAGTTCAGGTGAGGTCACATTATTGGTGGAATGCGGAGTCCAGATGAGGTCACATTATTGGTGGAGTGTGGAGTTCAGGTGAGGTCACATTATTGGTGGAGTGCGGAGTCAAGGTGAGGTCACATTATTGGTGGAGTGTGGAGTCCAGGTGAGGTCACATTATTGGTGGAGTGTGGAGTCCAGGTGAGGTCACATTATTGGTGGAGTGTGGAGTTCAGGTGAGGTCACATTATTGGTGGAATGCGGAGTCCAGATGAGGTCACATTATTGGTGGAGTGTGGTGTCCAGGTGAGGTCACATTATTGGTGGAGTGTGGAGTCCAGGTGAGGTCACATTATTGGTGGAGTGTGGAGTTCAGGTGAGGTCACATTATTGGTGGAATGCGGAGTCCAGATGAGGTCACATTATTGGTGGAGTGTGGAGTTCAGGTGAGGTCACATTATTGGTGGAGTTCAGGTGAGGTCACATTATTGGTGGAGTTCAGGTGAGGTCACATATTGGTGGAGTTCAGGTGAGGTCACATTATTGGTGGAGTGTGGAGTCCAGCTGAGGTCACATTATGGATGGAGTGAGGAGTTCAGGTGAGCTCACATTATTGGTGGAGTGCGGAGTCAAGGTGAGGTCACATTATTAGTGGAGTGTGGAGTTCAGGTGAGGTCACATTATTGGTGGAGTGTGGAGTCCAGGTGAGGTCACATTATTGATGCAGTGTGGAGTCCAGGTGAGGTCACATTATTGGTGGAGTGTGGAGTCCAGATGAGGTCACATTATTGGTTGAGTGTGGAGTCCAGGTGAGGTCACATTATTGGTGGAGTGTGGAGTACAGGTGAGGTCACATTATTGCTGGAGTGTGGAGTTCAGGTGAGGTCACATTATTGGTGGAATGTGGAGTCCAGATGAGGTCACATTATTGGTGGAGTGTGGAGTTCAGGTGAGGTCACATTATTGGTGGAGTTCAGGTGAGGTCACATTATTGGTGGAGTTCAGGTGAGGTCACATTATTGGTGGAGTGCGGAGTTCAGGTGAGGTCATATTATTGGTGGAATGCGGAGTCCAGATGACGTCACATTATTGGTGGAGTGTGGAGTTCAGGTGAGGTCACATTATTGGTGGAGTTCAGGTGAGGTCACATTATTGGTGGAGTTCAGTTGAGGTCACATTATTGGTGGAGTGTGGAGTCCAGGTGAGGTCACATTATTGGTGGAGTGTGGAGTCCAGGTGAGGTCACATTATTGGTTGAGTGAGAAGTCCAGGTGAGGTCACATTATTGGTGGAGTGAGAAGTTCAGGTGAGGTCACATTATTGGTTGAGTGTGGAATCCAGGTGAATTCACATTATTAGTGGAGTGAGAAGTTCAGGTGAGGTCACATTATTGGTGGAGTTCAGGTGAGGTCACATTATTGGTGGAGTGAGGAGTCCAGGTGAGGTCACATATTGGTGGAGTGTGGAGTTCAGGTGAGGTCACATATTGGTGGAGTGCGGAATCCAGGTGAATTCACATTATTAGTGGAGTGAGAAGTTCAGGTGAGGTCACATTATTGGTGGAGTGTGGAGTCCAGGTGAGGTCACATTATTGGTGGAGTGTGGAGTTCAGGTGAGGTCACATTATTGCTAGAGTGCGGAGTCCAGGTGAGGTCACATTATTGGTGGAGTGTGGAGTTTAGGTGAGGTCACATTATTGGTGGAGTGTGGAGTGTGGAGTCCAGGTGAGGTCACATTATTGGTGGAGTGTGGAGTCCAGGTGAGGTCACTTTATTGGTGGAGTTCAGGTGAGGTCACATTATTGGTGGAGTTCAGGTGAGGTCACATTATTGGTGGAGTGTGGAGTCCAGGTGAGGTCACTTTATTGGTGGAGTGCGGAGTCCAGGTGAGGTCACATTATTGGTGGAGTGTGGAGTTCAGGTGAGGTCACATATTGGTGGAGTTCAGGTGAGGTCACATTATTGGTGGAGTGTGGAGTCCAGGTGAGGTCACTTTATTGGTGGAGTGTGGAGTCCAGGTGAGGTCACATTATTGGTGGAGTGTGGAGTTCAGGTGAGGTCACATTATGGATGGAGTGAGGAGTTCAGTGGTGAGGTCACATTATTGGTGGAGTTCAGGTGAGGTCACATATTGGTGGAGTTCAGGTGAGGTCACTTTATGGTGGAGTGTGGAGTCCAGGTGAGGTCACATTATTGGTGGAGTTCAGGTGAGGTCACATTATTGGTGGAGTTCAGGTGAGGTCACATTATTGGTGGAGTAAGGAGTTCAGGTGAGGTCACATTATTGGTGGAGTTCAGGTGAGGTCACATTATTGGTGGAGTCCAGGTGAGGTCACATTATTGGTGGAGTGCGGAGTCCAGGTGAGGTCACATTATTGGTGGAGTGCGGAGTCAAGGTGAGGTCACATTATTGGTGGAGTGTGGAGTCCAGGTGAGGTCACATTATTGGTGGAGTTCAGGTGAGGTCACATATTGGTGGAGTCCAGGTGAGGTCACATATTGGTGGAGTCCAGGTGAGGTCACATATTGGTGGAGTTCAGGTGAGGTCACATATTGGTGGAGTTCAGGTGAGGTCACTTTATTGGTGGAGTTCAGGTGAGGTCACATTATTGGTGGAGTGCAGAGTCAAGGTGAGGTCACATTATTGGTGGAGTGCAGAGTCAAGGTGAGGTCACATTATTGGTGGAGTGTGGAGTCCAGGTAAGGTCACATTATTGGTGGAGTGTGGAGTCCAGGTGAGGTCACATTATTGGTGGAGTGCAGAGTCAAGGTGAGGTCACATTATTGGTGGAGTGCAGGTGAGGTCACATTATTGGTGGAGTGTGGAGTTCAGGTGAGGTCACATTATTGGTGGAGTGCAGAGTCAAGGTGAGGTCACATTATTGGTGGAGTGCGGAGTTCAGGTGAGGTCACATTATTGGTGGAGTGTGGAGTTCAGGTGAGGTCACATTATTGGTGGAATGCGGAGTCCAGATGAGGTCACATTATTGGTGGAGTGTGGAGTTCAGGTGAGGTCACATTATTGGTGGAGTGCGGAGTCAAGGTGAGGTCACATTATTGGTGGAGTGTGGAGTCCAGGTGAGGTCACATTATTGGTGGAGTGTGGAGTCCAGGTGAGGTCACATTATTGGTGGAGTGTGGAGTTCAGGTGAGGTCACATTATTGGTGGAATGCGGAGTCCAGATGAGGTCACATTATTGGTGGAGTGTGGTGTCCAGGTGAGGTCACATTATTGGTGGAGTGTGGAGTCCAGGTGAGGTCACATTATTGGTGGAGTGTGGAGTTCAGGTGAGGTCACATTATTGGTGGAATGCGGAGTCCAGATGAGGTCACATTATTGGTGGAGTGTGGAGTTCAGGTGAGGTCACATTATTGGTGGAGTTCAGGTGAGGTCACATTATTGGTGGAGTTCAGGTGAGGTCACATATTGGTGGAGTTCAGGTGAGGTCACATTATTGGTGGAGTGTGGAGTCCAGCTGAGGTCACATTATGGATGGAGTGAGGAGTTCAGGTGAGCTCACATTATTGGTGGAGTCCAGGTGAGGTCACATTATTGATGCAGTGTGGAGTCCAGGTGAGGTCACATTATTGGTGAAGTGTGGAGTCCAGATGAGGTCACATTATTGGTTGAGTGTGGAGTCCAGGTGAGGTCACATTATTGGTGGAGTGTGGAGTCCAGATGAGGTCACATTATTGGTGGAGTGTGGAGTACAGGTGAGGTCACATTATTGCTGGAGTGTGGAGTTCAGGTGAGGTCACATTATTGGTGGAATGCGGAGTCCAGATGAGGTCACATTATTGGTGGAGTGTGGAGTTCAGGTGAGGTCACATTATTGGTGGAGTTCAGGTGAGGTCACATTATTGGTGGAGTTCAGGTGAGGTCACATTATTGGTGGAGTGCGGAGTTCAGGTGAGGTCACATTATTGGTGGAATGCGGAGTCCAGATGAGGTCACATTATTGGTGGAGTGTGGAGTTCAGGTGAGGTCACATTATTGGTGGAGTTCAGGTGAGGTCACATTATTGGTGGAGTTCAGTTGAGGTCACATTATTGGTGGAGTGTGGAGTCCAGGTGAGGTCACATTATTGGTGGAGTGTGGAGTCCAGGTGAGGTCACATTATTGGTTGAGTGAGAAGTCCAGGTGAGGTCACATTATTGGTGGAGTGAGAAGTTCAGGTGAGGTCACATTATTGGTTGAGTGTGGAATCCAGGTGAATTCACATTATTAGTGGAGTGAGAAGTTCAGGTGAGGTCACATTATTGGTGGAGTTCAGGTGAGGTCACATTATTGGTGGAGTGAGGAGTCCAGGTGAGGTCACATATTGGTGGAGTGTGGAGTTCAGGTGAGGTCACATATTGGTGGAGTGTGGAGTCCAGGTGAGGTCACTTTATTGGTGGAGTTCAGGTGAGGTCACATTATTGGTGGAGTTCAGGTGAGGTCACATTATTGGTGGAGTGTGGAGTCCAGGTGAGGTCACTTTATTGGTGGAGTGCGGAGTCCAGGTGAGGTCACATTATTGGTGGAGTGTGGAGTTCAGGTGAGGTCACATATTGGTGGAGTTCAGGTGAGGTCACATTATTGGTGGAGTGTGGAGTCCAGGTGAGGTCACTTTATTGGTGGAGTGTGGAGTCCAGGTGAGGTCACATTATTGGTGGAGTGTGGAGTTCAGGTGAGGTCACATTATGGATGGAGTGAGGAGTTCAGTGGTGAGGTCACATTATTGGTGGAGTTCAGGTGAGGTCACATATTGGTGGAGTTCAGGTGAGGTCACTTTATTGGTGGAGTGTGGAGTCCAGGTGAGGTCACATTATTGGTGGAGTTCAGGTGAGGTCACATTATTGGTGGAGTTCAGGTGAGGTCACATTATTGGTGGAGTTTAGGTGAGGTCACATATTGGTGGAGTTCAGGTGAGGTCACTTTATTGGTGGAGTGTGGAGTCCAGGTGAGGTCACATTATTGGTGGAGTGTGGAGTTCAGGTGAGGTCACATTATGGATGGAGTGAGGAGTTCAGTGGTGAGGTCACATTATTGGTGGAGTTCAGGTGAGGTCACATTATTGGTGGAGTTCAGGTGAGGTCACATATTGGTGGAGTTCAGGTGAGGTCACTTTATTGGTGGAGTGTGGAGTCCAGGTGAGGTCACATTATTGGTGGAGTGTGGAGTCCAGGTGAGGTCACATTATTGGTGGAGTGAGGAGTTCAGTGGTGAGGTCACATTATTGGTGGAGTTCAGGTGAGGTCACATTATTGGTGGAGTGTGGAGTCCAGGTGAGGTCACATTATGGATGGAGTGAGGAGTTCAGGTGAGCTCACATTATTGGTGGAGTCCAGGTGAGGTCACATTATTGATGCAGTGTGGAGTCCAGGTGAGGTCACATTATTGGTGGAGTGTGGAGTCCAGATGAGGTCACATTATTGGTGGAGTGTGGAGTCCAGGTGAGGTCACATTATTGGTGGAGTGTGGAGTCCAGATGAGGTCACATTATTGGTGGAATGCGGAGTCCAGATGAGGTCACATTATTGGTGGAGTGTGGAGTTCAGGTGAGGTCACATTATTGGTGGAGTTCAGGTGAGGTCACATTATTGGTGGAGTTCAGGTGAGGTCACATTATTGGTGGAGTGCGGAGTTCAGGTGAGGTCACATTATTGGTGGAATGCGGAGTCCAGATGAGGTCACATTATTGGTGGAGTGTGGAGTTCAGGTGAGGTCACATTATTGGTGGAGTTCAGGTGAGGTAACATTATTGGTGGAGTTCAGGTGAGGTCACATTATTGGTGGAGTGTGGAGTCCAGGTGAGGTCACATTATGGATGGAGTGAGGAGTTCAGGTGAGCTCACATTATTGGTGGAGTCCAGGTGAGGTCACATTATTGGTGGAGTGTGGAGTCCAGGTGAGGTCACATTATTGGTGGAGTGTGGAGTCCAGGTGAGGTCACATTATTGGTTGAGTGAGAAGTCCAGGTGAGGTCACATTATTGGTGGAGTGAGAAGTTCAGGTGAGGTCAGATTATTGGTTGAGTGTGGAATCCAGGTGAATTCACATTATTAGTGGAGTGAGAAGTTCAGGTGAGGTCACATTATTGGTGGAGTTCAGGTGAGGTCACATTATTGGTGGAGTGAGGAGTCCAGGTGAGGTCACATATTGGTGGAGTGTGGAGTTCAGGTGAGGTCACATATTGGTGGAGTGCGGAATCCAGGTGAATTCACATTATTAGTGGAGTGAGAAGTTCAGGTGAGGTCACATTATTGGTGGAATGCGGAGTCCAGATGAGGTCACATTATTGGTGGAGTGTGGAGTTCAGGTGAGGTCACATTATTGGTGGAGTTCAGGTGAGGTCACATTATTGGTGGAGTTCAGTTGAGGTCACATTATTGGTGGAGTGTGGAGTCCAGGTGAGGTCACATTATTGGTGGAGTGTGGAGTCCAGGTGAGGTCACATTATTGGTTGAGTGAGAAGTCCAGGTGAGGTCACATTATTGGTGGAGTGAGAAGTTCAGGTGAGGTCACATTATTGGTTGAGTGTGGAATCCAGTTGAATTCACATTATTAGTGGAGTGAGAAGTTCAGGTGAGGTCACATTATTGGTGGAGTTCAGGTGAGGTCACATTATTGGTGGAGTGAGGAGTCCAGGTGAGGTCACATATTGGTGGAGTGTGGAGTTCAGGTGAGGTCACATATTGGTGGAGTGCGGAATCCAGGTGAATTCACATTATTAGTGGAGTGAGAAGTTCAGGTGAGGTCACATTATTGGTGGAGTGTGGAGTCCAGGTGAGGTCACATTATTGGTGGAGTGTGGAGTTCAGGTGAGGTCACATTATTGCTAGAGTGCGGAGTCCAGGTGAGGTCACATTATTGGTGGAGTGTGGAGTTTAGGTGAGGTCACATTATTGGTGGAGTGTGGAGTCCAGGTGAGGTCACATTATTGGTGGAGTGTGGAGTCCAGGTGAGGTCACTTTATTGGTGGAGTTCAGGTGAGGTCACATTATTGGTGGAGTTCAGGTGAGGTCACATTATTGGTGGAGTGTGGAGTCCAGGTGAGGTCACTTTATTGGTGGAGTGCGGAGTCCAGGTGAGGTCACATTATTGGTGGAGTGTGGAGTTCAGGTGAGGTCACATATTGGTGGAGTTCAGGTGAGGTCACATTATTGGTGGAGTGTGGAGTCCAGGTGAGGTCACTTTATTGGTGGAGTGTGGAGTCCAGGTGAGGTCACATTATTGGTGGAGTGTGGAGTTCAGGTGAGGTCACATTATGGATGGAGTGAGGAGTTCAGTGGTGAGGTCACATTATTGGTGGAGTTCAGGTGAGGTCACATTATTGGTGGAGTTCAGGTGAGGTCACATATTGGTGGAGTTCAGGTGAGGTCACTTTATTGGTGGAGTGTGGAGTCCAGGTGAGGTCACATTATTGGTGGAGTGTGGAGTCCAGGTGAGGTCACATTATTGGTGGAGTGAGGAGTTCAGTGGTGAGGTCACATTATTGGTGGAGTTCAGGTGAGGTCACATTATTGGTGGAGTGTGGAGTCCAGGTGAGGTCACATTATGGATGGAGTGAGGAGTTCAGGTGAGCTCACATTATTGGTGGAGTCCAGGTGAGGTCACATTATTGATGCAGTGTGGAGTCCAGGTGAGGTCACATTATTGGTGGAGTGTGGAGTCCAGATGAGGTCACATTATTGGTGGAGTGTGGAGTCCAGGTGAGGTCACATTATTGGTGGAGTGTGGAGTCCAGATGAGGTCACATTATTGGTGGAGTGTGGAGTACAGGTGAGGTCACATTATTGGTGGAGTGTGGAGTTCAGGTGAGGTCACATTATTGGTGGAATGTGGAGTCCAGATGAGGTCACATTATTGGTGGAGTGTGGAGTTCAGGTGAGGTCACATTATTGGTGGAGTTCAGGTGAGGTCACATTATTGGTGGAGTTCAGGTGAGGTCACATTATTGGTGGAGTGCGGAGTTCAGGTGAGGTCACATTATTGGTGGAATGCGGAGTCCAGATGAGGTCACATTATTGGTGGAGTGTGGAGTTCAGGTGAGGTCACATTATTGGTGGAGTTCAGGTGAGGTCACATTATTGGTGGAGTTCAGGTGAGGTCACATTATTGGTGGAGTGTGGAGTCCAGGTGAGGTCACATTATGGATGGAGTGAGGAGTTCAGGTGAGCTCACATTATTGGTGGAGTCCAGGTGAGGTCACATTATTGGTGGAGTGTGGAGTCCAGGTGAGGTCACATTATTGGTGGAGTGAGAAGTTCAGGTGAGGTCAGATTATTGGTTGAGTGTGGAATCCAGGTGAATTCACATTATTAGTGGAGTGAGAAGTTCAGGTGAGGTCACATTATTGGTGGAGTTCAGGTGAGGTCACATTATTGGTGGAGTGAGGAGTCCAGGTGAGGTCACATATTGGTGGAGTGTGGAGTTCAGGTGAGGTCACATATTGGTGGAGTGCGGAATCCAGGTGAATTCACATTATTAGTGGAGTGAGAAGTTCAGGTGAGGTCACATTATTGGTGGAGTGTGGAGTCCAGGTGAGGTCACTTTATTGGTGGAGTGTGGAGTCCAGGTGAGGTCACATTATTGGTGGAGTGTGGAGTTCAGGTGAGGTCACATTATGGATGGAGTGAGGAGTTCAGTGGTGAGGTCACATTATTGGTGGAGTTCAGGTGAGGTCACATTATTGGTGGAGTTCAGGTGAGGTCACATATTGGTGGAGTTCAGGTGAGGTCACTTTATTGGTGGAGTGTGGAGTCCAGGTGAGGTCACATTATTGGTGGAGTGTGGAGTCCAGGTGAGGTCACATTATTGGTGGAGTGAGGAGTTCAGTGGTGAGGTCACATTATTGGTGGAGTTCAGGTGAGGTCACATTATTGGTGGAGTGTGGAGTCCAGGTGAGGTCACATTATGGATGGAGTGAGGAGTTCAGGTGAGCTCACATTATTGGTGGAGTCCAGGTGAGGTCACATTATTGATGCAGTGTGGAGTCCAGGTGAGGTCACATTATTGGTGGAGTGTGGAGTCCAGATGAGGTCACATTATTGGTGGAGTGTGGAGTCCAGGTGAGGTCACATTATTGGTGGAGTTTGGAGTCCAGATGAGGTCACATTATTGGTGGAGTGTGGAGTACAGGTGAGGTCACATTATTGGTGGAGTGTGGAGTTCAGGTGAGGTCACATTATTGGTGGAATGCGGAGTCCAGATGAGGTCACATTATTGGTGGAGTGTGGAGTTCAGGTGAGGTCACATTATTGGTGGAGTTCAGGTGAGGTCACATTATTGGTGGAGTTCAGGTGAGGTCACATTATTGGTGGAGTGCGGAGTTCAGGTGAGGTCACATTATTGGTGGAATGCGGAGTCCAGATGAGGTCACATTATTGGTGGAGTGTGGAGTTCAGGTGAGGTCACATTATTGGTGGAGTTCAGGTGAGGTCACATTATTGGTGGAGTTCAGGTGAGGTCACATTATTGGTGGAGTGTGGAGTCCAGGTGAGGTCACATTATGGATGGAGTGAGGAGTTCAGGTGAGCTCACATTATTGGTGGAGTCCAGGTGAGGTCACATTATTGGTGGAGTGTGGAGTCCAGGTGAGGTCACATTATTGGTGGAGTGAGAAGTTCAGGTGAGGTCAGATTATTGGTTGAGTGTGGAATCCAGGTGAATTCACATTATTAGTGGAGTGAGAAGTTCAGGTGAGGTCACATTATTGGTGGAGTTCAGGTGAGGTCACATTATTGGTGGAGTGAGGAGTCCAGGTGAGGTCACATATTGGTGGAGTGTGGAGTTCAGGTGAGGTCACATATTGGTGGAGTGCGGAATCCAGGTGAATTCACATTATTAGTGGAGTGAGAAGTTCAGGTGAGGTCACATTATTGGTGGAGTGTGGAGTCCAGGTGAGGTCACATTATTGGTGGAGTGTGGAGTTCAGGTGAGGTCACATTATTGGTGGAGTGTGGAGTTTAGGTGAGGTCACATTATTGGTGGAGTGTGGAGTCCAGGTGAGGTCACATTATTGGTGGAGTGTGGAGTCCAGGTGAGGTCACATTATTGCTAGAGTGCGGAGTCCAGGTGAGGTCACATTATTGGTGGAGTGTGGAGTTTAGGTGAGGTCACATTATTGGTGGAGTGTGGAGTCCAGGTGAGGTCACATTATTGGTGGAGTGTGGAGTCCAGGTGAGGTCACGTTATTGGTGGAGTTCAGGTGAGGTCACATTATTGGTGGAGTTCAGGTGAGGTCACATTATTGGTGGAGTGTGGAGTCCAGGTGAGGTCACTTTATTGGTGGAGTGTGGAGTCCAGGTGAGGTCACATTATTGGTGGAGTGCGGAGTTCAGGTGAGGTCACATATTGGTGGAGTTCAGGTGAGGTCACTTTATTGGTGGAGTGTGGAGTTCAGGTGAGGTCACATTATTGGTGGAGTTCAGGTGAGGTCACATATTGGTGGAGTTCAGGTGAGGTCACTTTATTGGTGGAGTGTGGAGTCCAGGTGAGGTCACATTATTGGTGGAGTTCAGGTGAGGTCACATTATTGGTGGAGTTCAGGTGAGGTCACATTATTGGTGGAGTTCAGGTGAGGTCACATATTGGTGGAGTTCAGGTGAGGTCACTTTATTGGTGGAGTGTGGAGTCCAGGTGAGGTCACATTATTGGTGGAGTGTGGAGTTCAGGTGAGGTCACATTATGGATGGAGTGAGGAGTTCAGTGGTGAGGTCACATATTGGTGGAGTTCAGGTGAGGTCACTTTATTGGTGGAGTGTGGAGTCCAGGTGAGGTCACATTATTGGTGGAGTGTGGAGTCCAGGTGAGGTCACATTATTGGTGGAGTGAGGAGTTCAGTGGTGAGGTCACATTATTGGTGGAGTTCAGGTGAGGTCACATTATTGGTGGAGTGTGGAGTCCAGGTGAGGTCACATTATTGGTGGAGTGCGGAGTCAAGGTGAGGTCACATTATTGGTGGAGTCCAGGGGAGGTCACATTATTGGTGGAGTGTGGAGTTCAGGTGAGGTCACATTATTGGTGGAGTGAGGAGTCCAGATGAGGTCACATATTGGTGGAGTTCAGGTGAGGTCACATTATTGGTGGAGTTCAGGTGAAGTCACATTATTGGTGGAGTGTGGAGTTCAGGCGAGGTCACATTATTGGTGGAGTGAGGAGTCCAGGTGAGGTCACATTATTGGTGGAGTGTGGAGTTCAGGCGAGGTCACATTATTGGTGGAGTTCAGGTGAGGTCACATTATTGGTGGAGTTCAGGTAAGGTCACATTATTGGTGGAGTGAGGAGTCCAGGTGAGGTCACATTATTGGTGGAGTGCGGAGTTCAGGTGAGGTCACATTATTGGTTGAGTGTGGAGTTCAGGTGAGGTCACATTATTGGTGGAGTGTGGAGTTCAGGTGAGGTCACATTATGGGTGGAGTGTGGAGTTCAGGTGAGGTCACATTATTGGTGGAGTGAGGAGTCCAGGTGAGGTCACATTATTGGTGGAGTGCGGAGTTCAGGTGAGGTCACATTATTGGTGGAGTGTGGAGTCCAGGTGAGGTCACATTATTGGTGGAGTGTGGAGTCAAGGTGAGGTCACATTATTGGTGGAGTGTGGAGTCCAGGTGAAGTCACATTTTTAGTGGAGTGTGGAGTACAGGTGAGGTCACATTATTGGTAAAGTGTGGAGTCCAGGTGAGGTCACATTATTGGTAAAGTGTGGAGTCCAGGTGAGGTCACATTATTGGTGGAGTTTGGAGTCCAGGTGAGGTCACATTATTGGTGGAGTGTGGAGTCCAGGTGAGGTCACATTATTGGTAAAGTGTGGAGTCCTGGTGAGGTCACATTATTGGTGGAGTGCGGAGTCAAGGTGAAGTCACATTTTTAGTGGAGTGTGGAGTACAGGTGAGGTCACATTATTGGTGGAGTGTGGAGTCCAGGTGAGGTCACATTATTGGTGGAGTGTGGAGTCCAGGTGAGGTCACATTATTGGTGGAGTGTGGAGTTCAGGTGAGGTCACATTATTGGTAAAGTGTGGAGTCCAGGTGAGGTCACATTATTGGTGGAGTGCGGAGTCAAGGTGAAGTCACATTTTTAGTGGAGTGTGGAGTACAGGTGAGGTCACATTATTGGTGGAGTGTGGAGTCCAGGTGAGGTCACATTATTGGTGGAGTGTGGAGTTCAGGTGAGGTCACATTATTGGTAAAGTGTGGAGTCCAGGTGAGGTCACATTATTGGTGGAGTGTGGAGTTCAGGTGAGGTCACATTATTGGTGGAGTTCAGGTGAGGTCACATTATTGGTGGAGTATGGAGTTCAGGTGAGGTCACATTATTGGTGGAGTGCGGAGTCCAGGTGAGGTCACATTATTGGTGGAGTGTGGAGTTCAGGTGAGGTCACATTATTGGTTGAGTGTGGAGTTCAGGTGAGGTCACATTATTGGTGGAGTTCAGGTGAGGTCACATTATTGGTGGAGTTCAGGTGAGGTCACATTATTGGTGGAGTTCAGGTGAGGTCACATTATTGGTGGAGTGTGGAGTCCAGGTGAGGTCACATTATTGGTGGAGTGTGGAGTTCAGGTGAGGTCACATTATTGGTGGAGTGCGACGTTCAGGTGAGGTCACATTATTGGTGGAGTCCAGGTGAGGTCACATTATTGATGCAGTGTGGAGTCCAGGCGAGGTCACATTATTGGTGGAGTTCAGGTGAGGTCACATTATTGGTGGAGTGTGAAGTCCAGGGGAGGTCACATTATTGGTGGAGTGTGGAGTCCAGGTGAGGTCACATTATTGGTGGAGTTCATGTGAGGTCACATTATTGGTGGAGTTCAGGTGAGGTCACATTATTGGTGGAGTGAGGAGTCCAGGTGAGGTCACATTATTGGTGGAGTGCGGAGTTCAGGTGAGGTCACATTATTGGTTGAGTGTGGAGTTCAGGTGAGGTCACATATTGGTGGAGTGCGACGTTCAGGTGAGGTCACATTATTGGTGGAGTGTGGAGTCCAGGTGAGGTCACATTAATGGTGGAGTTCAGGTGAGGTCACATTATTGGTGGAGTGAGAAGTTCAGGTGAGGTCACATTATTGGTGGAGTGTGGAGTTCAGGTGAGGTCACATTATTGGTGGAGTGTGGAGTCCAGGTGAGGTCACATTATTGGTGGAGTGTGGAGTCCAGGTGAGGTCACATTATTGGTGGAGTGTGGAGTCCAGGTGAGGTCACATTATTGGTGGAGTGTGGAGTTTAGGTGAGGTCACATTATTGGTGGAGTGTGGAGTTCAGGTGAGGTCACATTATTGGTGGAGTGTGGAGTTCAGGTGAGGTCACATTATTTGTAAAGTGTGGAGTCCAGGTGAGGTCACATTATTGGTGGAGTTCAGGTGAGGTCAATTATTGGTGGAGTTCAGGTGAGGTCACATTATTGGTGGAGTTCAGGTGAGGTCACATTATTGGTGGAGTGTGGAGTTCAGGTGAGGTCACATTATTGGTGGAGTGCGACGTTCAGGTGAGGTCACATTATTGGTGGAGTACAGGTGAGGTTACATTATTGGTGGAGTGTGGAGTCCAGGTGAGGTCACATTATTGGTGGAGTGTGGAGTCCAGGTGAGGTCACATTATTGGTGGAGTGTGGAGTCCAGGTGAGGTCACATTATTGGTGGAGTGTGGAGTTCAGGTGAGGTCACATTATTTGTAAAGTGTGGAGTCCAGGTGAGGTCACATTATTGGTGGAGTTCAGGTGAGGTCACATTATTGGTGGAGTTCAGGTGAGGTCACATTATTGGTGGAGTTCAGGTGAGGTCACATTATTGGTGGAGTGTGGAGTTCAGCTTCATCATCACTCAGTCTTTTTTTAGATACGCTTTTTAACGCCTTCAATCTGCTATAGGCCAGACAGACATCATGTGACTTCCTCTCAGAACGCGCCACGCATTGGCATGATCTGTCACCGGATGTGTCCACCGGACGACCAATCGCTATACCGGCCCGCTACATGTATGTGTGGATTCCTGTAATGCCATCCATTGTATACAATTGTGTTGCTAGCAGTGATTGGTCACAGTGATCACATGGTACAGACAGGGCCAATTACAGCAAATCACATAGGAGGTGTTCGGATGGGAGGGGGAGGGGGGCAGGCATAGGATGGGTTGGGAGGGGAGGGGGGGTTTAGGTGTCCCCTTTGTACATACACTGTCACCCTGAATGGCGGTTCCTGACTATATTGTATATTTTTCAGGTTTCTTTAAACGAAGGGGGTCACCAGATCCGGATTTTTCACACGTCTCCCCCCACCGATCGTCCCTTCTCGGTGGAGTCGTTGGCATTCTCTGGGCGGTGAGCATACACACAATTTATATTCAGTCCATGGAATGACGCAACCAGCACCAGATATACGGGAGACTCCTGGCCAGCACTAGATATACGGGGAGACTCCTGGCCAGCACCAGATATACGGGGAGACTCCTGGCCAGCACCAGATATACGGGGAGACTCCTGGCCAGCACCAGATATACGGGGAGACTCCTGGCCAGCACCAGATATACGGGGAGACTCCTGGCCAGCACCAGATATACGGGGAGACTCCTGGCCAGCACCAGATATACGGGGAGACTCCTGGCCAGCACCAGATATACGGGAGACTCCTGGCCAGCACCAGATATACGGGGAGACTCCTGGCCAGCACCAGATATACAGGGAGACTCCTGGCCAGCACCAGATATATGGGGAGACTCCTGGCCAGCACCAGATATACGTGGAGACTCCTGGCCAGCACCAGATATACGGGGAGACTCCTGGCCAGCACCAGATATACGGGGAGACTCCTGGCCAGCACCAGATATACGGGGAGACTCCTGGCCAGCACCAGATATACGGGGAGACTCCTGGCCAGCACCAGATATACGGGGAGACTCCTGGCCAGCACCAGATATAGGAGGAGACTCCTGGCCAGCACCAGATATACGGGGAGACTCCTGGCCAGCACCAGATATACGGGGAGACTCCTGGCCAGCACCAGATATACGGGGAGACTCCTGGCCAGCACCAGATATACGGGGAGACTCCTGGCCAGCACCAGATATACGGGGAGACTCCTGGCCAGCACCAGATATATGGGGAGACTCCTGGCCAACACCAGATATACGAGGAGACTCCTGGCCAGCACCAGATATACGGGGAGACTCCTGGCCAGCACCAGATATACGGGGAGACTCCTGGCCAGCACCAGATATACGAGGAGACTCCTGGCCAGCACCAGATATACGGGGAGACTCCTGGCCAGCACCAGATATACGAGGAGACTCCTGGCCAGCACCAGATATACGGGGAGACTCCTGGCCAGCACCAGATATACGAGGAGACTCCTGGCCAGCACCAGATATACGGGGAGACTCCTGGCCAGCACCAGATATACGGGGAGACTCCTGGCCAGCACCAGATATACGGGGAGACTCCTGGCCAGCACCAGATATACGAGGAGACTCCTGGCCAGCACCAGATATACGGGGAGACTCCTGGCCAACACCAGATATACGGGGAGACTCCTGGCCAGCACAATGCTGGAGCTGCTGGTCTGTCATGAATCAGAAGGACTTTAGTTTGCTTGGGAGACTTGAAATAATAAAAATAAATAGAAACAGATGGTTCTCTGATTGGACGAGATGAAGAGGCTTGTCCTGATGTCACGCTTGCCACCTTGTCCAATCAGAGATTGTTTTGCATTCATTCTGAAAAATGCAAAGCATTCTCTGAATGGCGCTGTACCAAAGGACTGATTTCCGGTGTTCAGAATGCAGTAAGACAGGCGCTCGGCATGGGGGGACCCGGAAGCTACTGGACATATATTTGGAGTAGCGGTGTAGTAACGGTGGAGTAGCGGTGTAGTAGTGTTGTAGTGACCGTGTAGTAACAATGAAGTAGTGATGTAGTAACAGTAGAGTAGCGGTGTAGTAGCGGTGTAGTAACAGTAGAGTAGCGGTGTAGTAGCAGTGTAGTAACAGTAGAGTAGCGGTGTAGTAACAGTAGAGTAGCGGTGTAGTAGCAGTGTAGTAACAGTAGAGTAGCGGTGTAGTAACGGTCAGTGGGTCAAGCTGGAACAATGTAACTATCTATAAAATATCCATACCTGGAGTCAGTGTTAAGTTCGTCAACAAAAATATTTTCGTCAACTAAATTAACGCTATTTTGGTCGACCAAAATATGACTTAAAAGTAAATTGAAATTTGACGTCAAAATTAACACTGCTTGGAGTTCCACTTTAATAAATGGGATCCTTCTAATCTGTCATGTAGGACCTTTAAAAAACATAAACCTTCGCATAGTAACACATTCACCACAGATTTTCCCAGACGACACATAACTATAACAATAGACATTCATTTCTGTTAATTTGGAATATCTTATCAGCTTGACTTAGATTCAGAAACGAACGTTCTCCTCACTTGGCGATATTTGAAACAAGATTTTGGCCTCTATTAAGTTCTTCTCTTTCCTTTTCCCAGATTTGTTCCGTGCGCCACATTACTCATCCGGATCCAGAAAGGAAAAATCCAGCACCATGCCGAGGACCCCATCGTGGAGCGCCCCCAATATTCGCAGGGGGTTTATTACTCGGACACGGCCCAGCCCTCCCCGGGGGAAGTCCGTCTGTACAAAGCCATGGCTAGCCGGTAAATAGGAGTGTGAAATAATTATCAGTAGACTCGATGAAGCTGAATGTTTATCTGGATGCAGAGCTGTGGGTAGAACGTGTTCCTTTCAGCACCGGGGTTCTTGCTTCATTTCCTCCCAAGGGCGTTCCCACCAAATGGGGTATCCAAACCCCCCTTGTGTTTGTAGGGTGATTGACTTTCCTTGATGTACTCTGAGCTCTGAGCTCCTTTGGAGACTAAGGTAAAGTGGACCTATGGTGAATATGGCATATAGTGGTGCACTAAGGGGGGGTGTGGTCTGCTATGGGGGTGTGGTCTGCTATGGGGGATGTGGTCTGCTATGGGTGACGATCGCTGGTGGGGCGCTGTGTCCGCCCAACATTCTTTTTTTTGTTATGCAAAGTTCATCCTTAATGATAACTTGGGGAAGGGTTGATTTGGAGTCACTCTACCTAATAATAATATTTTGCTAATAGATAAAGTTTTGACTCCGGACTTTTTACATATTTAGGGATTTCCAGTAAGGAGATCTTCCTGGTGTAGTTCCTGGTTTTGGTGTTTCCACTCTCTTTGGGGTGTAAAGTATATAATGAAGGGGTGACCCTATTCCTCAGGACAGTTGAGTCACCAGAATTAGTTTTTGACTCCTCCCATTATATATCTGCACAGGTCATTGGTCCAGGTGAGAGAGGTCATTCCTCCATTGGCTGGCAGCTTTGGACAGGAGATGACACCAGACCTGCAACTCTCTGATTGGGTCCAGAGAACCTTCAATGAGAAGATGAAGGATTCGACCCCTCGACCGTTCCAGCTGTGCTGCGTGTCCCGCTATCGCGCCCCGTCAGGAATAGTGGTGAGTGGCGGCATTTATATATATATTTGGACTGCCTGGTGTGAGAAGAAGGGCCAATCATAAAGTTTCAACATCAAATGATTGAAAGGAATGGGGAACTCTATACATAAATCTACCACCATCTGCTAAAATCATTTACTCAAAATGTTTTCATTCCAAAAAGTTAAAAAAACTTCACATATTGAGGCTGATCTGAATTTCACCTCATGTGGTATCATAATATCACTATTTTTCTTAAAAAGACATCACGGAAGTAGGTGCGTGGATGCCGGTATAAGATGGGGAGGGCTGTAGAGAAGGATCAACTGTGCAACACAAAAAGCCCACCAACTATTATCATCTGGATACTTCCTAGTCATAGGACACCAACTATTATCATCTGGATACTTCCTAGTCATAGGCCACCAACTATTATCATCTGGGTACCTCCTAGTCATAGGCCACCAACTATTATCATCTGGGTACCTCCTAGTCATAGGCCACCAACTATTATCATCTTGACACCTTCTAGTCATAGGACACCAACTATTATCATCTGGATACTTCCTAGTCATAGGACACCAACTATTATCATCTGGATACTTCCTAGTCATAGGCCACCAACTATTATCATCTGGATACTTCCTAGTCATAGGACACCAACTATTATCATCTGGATACTTCCTAGTCATAGGACACCAACTATTATCATCTTGACACCTCCTAGTCATAGGCCACCAACTATTATCATCTGGATACTTCCTAGTCATAGGACACCAACTATTATCATCTGGACACCTCCTAGTCATAGGCCATCAACTATTATCATCTGGGTACCTCCTAGTCATAGGCCATCAACTATTATCATCTGGGTACCTCCTAGTCATAGGCCATCAACTATTATCATCTGGGTACTTCCTAGTCATAGGCCACCAACTATTATCATCTGGGTACCTCCTAGTCATAGGCCACCAACTATTATCATCTGGGTACCTCCTAGTCATAGGCCACCAACTATTATCATCTGGGTACTTCCTAGTCATAGGCCACCAACTATTATCATCTGGGTACCTCCTAGTCATAGGCCATCAACTATTATCATCTGGGTACTTCCTAGTCATAGGCCACCAACTATTATTATCTGGGTACCTCCTAGTCATAGGCCACCAACTATTATCATCTGGATACCTCCTAGTCATAGGCCATCAACTATTATCATCTGGGTACCTCCTAGTCATAGGCCATCAACTATTATCATCTGGGTACTTCCTAGTCATAGGCCACCAACTATTATCATCTGGATACCTCCTAGTCATAGGCCACCAACTATTATCATCTGGGTACCTCCTAGTCATAGGCCACCAACTATTATCATCTGGGTACTTCCTAGTCATAGGCCACCAACTATTATCATCTGGACACCTCCTAGTCATAGGCCACCAACTATTATAATCTGGATACTTCCTAGTCATAGGCCACCAACTATTATCATCTGGATACCTCCTAGTCATAGGCCACCAACTATTATCATCTGGATACTTCCTAGTCATAGGCCATCAACTATTATCATCTGGATAGCTCCTAGTCATAGGCCACCAACTATTATCATCTGGGTACCTCCTAGTCATAGGCCACCAACTATTATCATCTGGATACTTCCTAGTCATAGGCCATCAACTATTATCATTTGGGTACTTCCTAGTCATAGGCCACCAACTATTATCATCTGGATACCTCCTAGTCATAGGCCACCAACTATTATCATCTGGATACTTCCTAGTCATAGGCCACCAACTATTATCATCTGGGTACTTCCTAGTCATAGGCCATTAACTATTATCATCTGGACACCTCCTAGTCATAGGCCACCAACTATTATCATCTGGATACCTCCTAGTCATAGGCCACCCACTATTATAATCTGGACACCTCCTAGTCATAGGCCACCAACTATTATCATCTGGGTACTTCCTAGTCATAGGCCACCAACTATTATCATCTGGATACCTCCTAGTCATAGGCCACCAACTATTATCATCTGGGTACCTCCTAGTCATAGGCCACCAACTATTATCATCTGGGTACCTCCTAGTCATAGGCCACCAACTATTATCATCTGGGTACCTCCTAGTCATAGGCCACCAACTATTATCATCTGGGTACCTCCTAGTCATAGGCCACCAACTATTATCATCTGGACACCTCCTAGTCATAGTTCACCAACTATTATCATCTGGACACCTCCTAGTCATAGGCCACCAACTATTATCATCTGGACACCTCCTAGTCATAGGCCTCCAACTATTATCATCTGGATACCTCCTAGTCATAGGCCATCAACTATTATCATCTGGGTACTTCCTAGTCATAGGCCACCAACTATTATCATCTGGGTACTTCCTAGTCATAGGCCATCAACTATTATCATCTGGACACCTCCTAGTCATAGGCCATCAACTATTATCATCTGGACACCTCCTAGTCATAGGCCACCAACTATTATAATCTGGATACTTCCTAGTCATAGGCCACCAACTATTATCATCTGGATACCTCCTAGTCATAGGCCACCAACTATTATCATCTGGATACTTCCTAGTCATAGGCCATCAACTATTATCATCTGGATAGCTCCTAGTCATAGGCCACCAACTATTATCATCTGGGTACCTCCTAGTCATAGGCCACCAACTATTATCATCTGGATACTTCCTAGTCATAGGCCATCAACTATTATCATTTGGGTACTTCCTAGTCATAGGCCACCAACTATTATCATCTGGATACCTCCTAGTCATAGGCCACCAACTATTATCATCTGGATACTTCCTAGTCATAGGCCATCAACTATTATCATCTGGGTACTTCCTAGTCATAGGCCACCAACTATTATCATCTGGGTACCTCCTAGTCATAGGCCACCAACTATTATCATCTGGATACCTCCTAGTCATAGGCCACCAACTATTATCATCTGGACACCTCCTAGTCATAGGCCATCAACTATTATCATCTGGACACCTCCTAGTCATAGGCCACCAACTATTATCATCTGGACACCTCCTAGTCATAGGCCACCAACTATTATCATCTGGACACCTCCTAGTCATAGGCCACCAACTATTATCATCTGGATACCTCCTAGTCATAGGCCACCAACTATTATCATCTGGACACCTCCTAGTCATAGGCCACCAACTATTATCATCTGGATACTTCCTAGTCATAGGCCACCAACTATTATCATCTGGACACCTCCTAGTCATAGGCCACCAACTATTATAATCTGGATACTTCCTAGTCATAGGCCACCAACTATTATCATCTGGATACCTCCTAGTCATAGGCCACCAACTATTATCATCTGGATACTTCCTAGTCATAGGCCATCAACTATTATCATCTGGATAGCTCCTAGTCATAGGCCACCAACTATTATCATCTGGGTACCTCCTAGTCATAGGCCACCAACTATTATCATCTGGATACTTCCTAGTCATAGGCCATCAACTATTATCATTTGGGTACTTCCTAGTCATAGGCCACCAACTATTATCATCTGGATACCTCCTAGTCATAGGCCACCAACTATTATCATCTGGATACTTCCTAGTCATAGGCCACCAACTATTATCATCTGGGTACTTCCTAGTCATAGGCCATTAACTATTATCATCTGGACACCTCCTAGTCATAGGCCACCAACTATTATCATCTGGATACCTCCTAGTCATAGGCCACCCACTATTATAATCTGGACACCTCCTAGTCATAGGCCACCAACTATTATCATCTGGACACCTCCTAGTCATAGGCCACCAACTATTATCATCTGGACACCTCCTAGTCATAGGCCACCAACTATTATCATCTGGATACCTCCTAGTCATAGGCCATCAACTATTATCATCTGGATAGCTCCTAGTCATAGGCCACCAACTATTATCATCTGGATACCTCCTAGTCATAGGCCACCCACTATTATAATCTGGACACCTCCTAGTCATAGGCCACCAACTATTATCATCTGGACACCTCCTAGTCATAGGCCACCAACTATTATCATCTGGACACCTCCTAGTCATAGGCCACCAACTATTATCATCTGGATACCTCCTAGTCATAGGCCATCAACTATTATCATCTGGATAGCTCCTAGTCATAGGCCACCAACTATTATCATCTGGATACCTCCTAGTCATAGGCCACCCACTATTATAATCTGGACACCTCCTAGTCATAGGCCACCAACTATTATCATCTGGACACCTCCTAGTCATAGGCCACCAACTATTATCATCTGGACACCTCCTAGTCATAGGCCACCAACTATTATCATCTGGATACCTCCTAGTCATAGGCCATCAACTATTATCATCTGGATAGCTCCTAGTCATAGGCCACCAACTATTATCATCTGGGTACCTCCTAGTCATAGGCCACCAACTATTATCATCTGGATACTTCCTAGTCATAGGCCATCAACTATTATCATTTGGGTACTTCCTAGTCATAGGCCACCAACTATTATCATCTGGATACCTCCTAGTCATAGGCCACCAACTATTATCATCTGGATACTTCCTAGTCATAGGCCATCAACTATTATCATCTGGGTACTTCCTAGTCATAGGCCATTAACTATTATCATCTGGACACCTCCTAGTCATAGGCCACCAACTATTATCATCTGGATACCTCCTAGTCATAGGCCACCCACTATTATAATCTGGACACCTCCTAGTCATAGGCCACCAACTATTATCATCTGGGTACTTCCTAGTCATAGGCCACCAACTATTATCATCTGGATACCTCCTAGTCATAGGCCACCAACTATTATCATCTGGGTACCTCCTAGTCATAGGCCACCAACTATTATCATCTGGGTACCTCCTAGTCATAGGCCACCAACTATTATCATCTGGGTACCTCCTAGTCATAGGCCACCAACTATTATCATCTGGGTACCTCCTAGTCATAGGCCACCAACTATTATCATCTGGACACCTCCTAGTCATAGTTCACCAACTATTATCATCTGGACACCTCCTAGTCATAGGCCACCAACTATTATCATCTGGACACCTCCTAGTCATAGGCCACCAACTATTATCATCTGGATACCTCCTAGTCATAGGCCATCAACTATTATCATCTGGGTACTTCCTAGTCATAGGCCACCAACTATTATCATCTGGGTACTTCCTAGTCATAGGCCATCAACTATTATCATCTGGACACCTCCTAGTCATAGGCCATCAACTATTATCATCTGGACACCTCCTAGTCATAGGCCACCAACTATTATAATCTGGATACTTCCTAGTCATAGGCCACCAACTATTATCATCTGGATACCTCCTAGTCATAGGCCACCAACTATTATCATCTGGATACTTCCTAGTCATAGGCCATCAACTATTATCATCTGGATAGCTCCTAGTCATAGGCCACCAACTATTATCATCTGGGTACCTCCTAGTCATAGGCCACCAACTATTATCATCTGGATACTTCCTAGTCATAGGCCATCAACTATTATCATTTGGGTACTTCCTAGTCATAGGCCACCAACTATTATCATCTGGATACCTCCTAGTCATAGGCCACCAACTATTATCATCTGGATACCTCCTAGTCATAGGCCACCAACTATTATCATCTGGATACTTCCTAGTCATAGGCCATCAACTATTATCATCTGGATAGCTCCTAGTCATAGGCCACCAACTATTATCATCTGGGTACCTCCTAGTCATAGGCCACCAACTATTATCATCTGGATACTTCCTAGTCATAGGCCATCAACTATTATCATTTGGGTACTTCCTAGTCATAGGCCACCAACTATTATCATCTGGATACCTCCTAGTCATAGGCCACCCACTATTATAATCTGGACACCTCCTAGTCATAGGCCACCAACTATTATCATCTGGACACCTCCTAGTCATAGGCCACCAACTATTATCATCTGGACACCTCCTAGTCATAGGCCACCAACTATTATCATCTGGATACCTCCTAGTCATAGGCCATCAACTATTATCATCTGGATAGCTCCTAGTCATAGGCCACCAACTATTATCATCTGGATACCTCCTAGTCATAGGCCACCCACTATTATAATCTGGACACCTCCTAGTCATAGGCCACCAACTATTATCATCTGGACACCTCCTAGTCATAGGCCACCAACTATTATCATCTGGACACCTCCTAGTCATAGGCCACCAACTATTATCATCTGGATACCTCCTAGTCATAGGCCATCAACTATTATCATCTGGATAGCTCCTAGTCATAGGCCACCAACTATTATCATCTGGATACCTCCTAGTCATAGGCCACCCACTATTATAATCTGGACACCTCCTAGTCATAGGCCACCAACTATTATCATCTGGACACCTCCTAGTCATAGGCCACCAACTATTATCATCTGGACACCTCCTAGTCATAGGCCACCAACTATTATCATCTGGATACCTCCTAGTCATAGGCCATCAACTATTATCATCTGGATAGCTCCTAGTCATAGGCCACCAACTATTATCATCTGGGTACCTCCTAGTCATAGGCCACCAACTATTATCATCTGGATACTTCCTAGTCATAGGCCATCAACTATTATCATTTGGGTACTTCCTAGTCATAGGCCACCAACTATTATCATCTGGATACCTCCTAGTCATAGGCCACCAACTATTATCATCTGGATACTTCCTAGTCATAGGCCATCAACTATTATCATCTGGGTACTTCCTAGTCATAGGCCATTAACTATTATCATCTGGACACCTCCTAGTCATAGGCCACCAACTATTATCATCTGGATACCTCCTAGTCATAGGCCACCCACTATTATAATCTGGACACCTCCTAGTCATAGGCCACCAACTATTATCATCTGGACACCTCCTAGTCATAGGCCACCAACTATTATCATCTGGACACCTCCTAGTCATAGGCCACCAACTATTATCATCTGGATACCTCCTAGTCATAGGCCATCAACTATTATCATCTGGGTACTTCCTAGTCATAGGCCACCAACTATTATCATCTGGATACTTCCTAGTCATAGGCCATCAACTATTATCATCTAGACACCTCCTAGTCATAGGCCATCAACTATTATCATCTGGACACCTCCTAGTCATAGGCCATCAACTATTATCATCTGGATACTTCCTAGTCATAGGCCATCAACTATTATCATCTAGACACCTCCTAGTCATAGGCCATCAACTATTATCATCTGGACACCTTCTAGTCATAGGCCACCAACTATTATCATCTGGATACCTCCTAGTCATAGGCCACCAACTATTATCATCTGGGTACCTCCTAGTCATAGGCCACCAACTATTATCATCTGGATACCTCCTAGTCATAGGCCACCAACTATTATCATCTGGATACTTCCTAGTCATAGGCCACCAACTATTATCATCTGGATACTTCCTAGTCATAGGCCACCAACTATTATCATCTGGATACCTCCTAGTCATAGGCCACCAACTATTATCATCTGGACACCTCCTAGTCATAGGCCATCAACTATTATCATCTGGATACTTCCTAGTCATAGGCCACCAACTATTATCATCTGGATACTTCCTAGTCATAGGCCACCAACTATTATCATCTGGATACTTCCTAGTCATAGGCCACCAACTATTATCATCTGGATACCTCCTAGTCATAGGCCACCAACTATTATCATCTGGGTACCTCCTAGTCATAGGCCACCAACTATTATCATCTGGATACTTCCTAGTCATAGGCCATCAACTATTATCATCTGGACACCTCCTAGTCATAGGCCACCAACTATTATCATCTGGATACCTCCTAGTCATAGGCCACCAACTATTATCATCTGGGTACCTCCTAGTCATAGGCCACCAACTATTATCATCTGGATACTTCCTAGTCATAGGCCATCAACTATTATCATCTGGACACCTCCTAGTCATAGGCCACCAACTATTATCCTAGTATTAATCCACTAAATCATCAGTATATTATTAACTTTACTAACGTAAAGAAATACATTTTTATGTGGTATTGTTCACAACATGAGATAGGAGTATATGTTGGTAAGACAGCATAAAACTCTACACGTTTATTGGGCCAATGGTCCACTTCTTCAGAAGGCCATATGTAGCTTATTTTTGTAAAAAAAATGAATTTATGGCAACAAATGCATGGACACCTGATATGCTGAAGAGGTCTGCAGTGGATCTTAAGAGAAGAGTCGAGAGTCCACCTGAACATTGTCATCCATGAAGGGAGAGTTAGAAAAGTCCAAACTTTGAGGTTTGGCTGCTCTGGAGTAGGGATGAGCTTTGAGTTCGAGTCGAACATTGCCTGTTCGCCCGTTCGCCGAACAGCGAACAATTTGGGGTGTTCGCGGCAAATTCGAAAAGTCTATGGGAGAAATCTAAAGTGCTAATTATAAAGGCTTATATGCAAGTTATTATCATAAAAAGTGTTTGGGGACCCGGGTCCTGCCCCAGGGGACATGTATCAATGCAATTTTTTTTTTTTTTAAACGCCCGTTTTTTTAGGAGCAGTGCTTTTAATAATGCTTTTAAGTGAAACAATAAAAGTGAAATATTCCTTTAAATTTCGTACCTGGGGGGTGTGTATGATATGCATGTGAAGTGGCGCGTGTTTCCCGTGCTTAGAACTGTCCCTAAACAAAGTGTCATTTCTGAAGGGAAAAAAGTCATTTAAAACTCACTCGCGGCTATTAATGAATTGTTGGCTCCCGGCAATACAGAGAAAAGTCATTGATAAAAAAAAAAAAAAGCGTGGGGGTTCCTCAGAATTCAATTATTAGGCCCTTCAGGTCTGGAACGGATATTAAGGGGAACCCCGCCGCAAATTAAAAAAAAAAATGCGTGCGGTTCCCCCAAATATCCATACCAGGCCCTTCAGATCTGGCATAGATTTTAAGGGGAACTCCACCCCAAATTTAGAAAAAAATGGCGTGGAGTCCCCCCAAAAATCCATACCAGACCCTTATCCGAGCTCGAAACCTGGCAGGCCGCAGGAAAAGAGGGGGGGACGAGAGAGCGCCCCCCCCTCCTGAACCGTACCAGGCCACATGCCCTCAACATGGGGAGGATGTCCCCATGTTGATGGGGACAAGGGCCTCATCCCCACAACCTTTGTCCGGTGGTTGTGGGGGTCTGCAGGCGGGGGGCTTATCGGAATCTGGAAGACCCCTTTAACAAATGGGACCCCTAGATCCCGCCCCCCCTATGTGAATTGGTAAGGGGTACATTGTACCCCTACCATTTCACGAAGAAAGTGTCAAAAAATGTAAAAAAAACACAACACCTTGAAAAAGTCCTTTATTAAAAAAAAAAAATAATAAAAAAAAAAAAAAAACATTCCAGCGGTGAAATCCAGTGTCCCGTGGCGATCCGATGTCCAGCGCTGTCTGTCATTGGCTGAGCCTGAGCGGACCTGATGGGGAACTTCCTCCGCAGTCTATTACATGTATAGACCCGCCCCTTCTAAAGTTCCCCATCAGGTCCGCTCAGCCAATGACTCGGTGTAAGGCTCATGTCGAAAGTGAAGAGGTTACTCACAATACGAAAATCTTCGTACGGCAGAATACAACTTCAGAGGTGACGTAATGTGTTGAATAGTTTTGTGTGTATTCTTTCGTTTCTGAGCATGCGTAGTCTCACTCTTATGATTTTTTTCGGACGAAAACTGTACTAATGAAACTAAAATCAGACGCTGAGTTCACATCCGACAAAAACGTTATAGTCGGCACATCCAGCTTTTGTCTGATGAAAAAGCGAAAATCGGCTGTCGAAAGCATCGAACTATCTATCGGAAAACCGGCAGACGGCTCGTCATACGAATTTTTCCATCTGATTTTCGTATCGTGTGTACAGGCCTTAGGACTACGAGGTATACAAATAATAATAGGTTGGTGGGCTGACTATCCAAACGATACAATGATATTTGGGAATTGGGATGAATGTGAGATCCACTTCAAGAACATTTTTGGAATAAAATCTTTTTGTATGAATGATTTTAGTGGACTCTTGGGGGGTGATTTATGTACAGTCCCTTAAAAGTCCAGATTTCTTCCCTTAATTTTCTGTTTCTAACGTTATATAATGTTGGCACATGGGGTTACTTTTTAGATCCCACATATCCATATGCTTTATGTTTGCTAATCTGCAGGTTTCAGTGGACGCAGCTCAGAACCTTCCCTGGTCGGGGTTCTCGGTGGCTCATATCTGCTTTAACCCTCCGGCTGCGCTTTACTACGGAGACCCGTGGATGAAGTATGACCATGCCGTCCCTGTGTATGACATTGATTTAGACAGTAGTCAGAACTGTCCAGTCTGGCGGGATGGATTCAAGGTGGGTATCAGAAAATATTCTGCCCTAATGCCTCAGATATGTGTATAGTGACCTCGGAATCTGGTCTGAAGGAAGATACTTCTTCACCGAGATCAGTCCTCCAACCAGAGAACCACAGGAACGTCCCTAATTCCCGAGATCAAATCAATGTGTTAGAAATAATATACATTCCATTTCTTGTATGGAAAGCATTCATTTCATTTTTATTTTTCTGTCATTACAAAGCCACATACAGCTTTTACCGTAAAGAGATAAAACGGTAATTTCTCCATCTGCCAATGGCGGTCCCTTGTGATTTCTCCAGTCTTCAGATATGAAGAGCTTATTTTATAAACCTTTATGTTGCTCTTGGATATATTTATATAATAGTAGTTGGGTCAGCTGTAAGTTGTATTTTCCCCCCAAACTAAAGCCTCGTACACACGGTCGGACTTCAAACAAACTTTTCCGTGGATTTTTGTTTGAAGGGCGTTGGCCGGGAACGCCCATAGCATACACACGGCAGGACTTTTCTGCAAACTTTCCCAAAATCACGTGTTTTTTCTGCTCTTTACCGCCACCCTTTGGTCTACTTCTGCTATTGTTGGTTGATTTTAACATTGGTTCTGGGCATGCGTGTTTGTACCTCGGATAAAAGTCCGATGGATTTCTGTACACACGATAGGACTTTGCACCGGAGGACTTTTGTTGCCGAAAAGTTTGTCCGTTTGCAGACCGAACTTTTGTCCGATGAAAACCGAAAAAGTTTGTCCGTTGGAGCGTACACACGGTCGGATTTTTTTGGAAACTTGCTCATTTTGAAGTTTGTTGTCCAAAAGTCCTACCGTGTGTATGGGGGTTAAGGGGGACCTAATAAAGGGGGTCAGTCTTACAATAATGGGACCAGCCCTGAATCCCATGAGATTCAACCAGAGTTAGTAGTGCATTTCCATATTTGTCCTATCTTCCAGAATTCTATTATTAATAATTATTTTCTATTATTTTATTATACTATCATTATTATAATAATTATTTATTCTTTTATCACAGATTTTTTTTATTATAAGTATTATTCTACTCTAATATCCTCTAATATCTTCTATCCTCTAATATCTTCCATCTTCTAATATCTTCCATCCTCTAATATCTTCCATCCTCTAATACAGTGATTCTCAACCAGGGTTCCGTGGAACCCTAGGGTTCCTCCAGAGGTTGTTAGGGGTTCCTTTAGCATTGGGCAATTTCTGCCTCTCAGATAAGTTCCCACTGACACCATTGATCTTTTTAGCTATCTGTTAGGGGGTCATTCTTCCCATTGACCACAAGTGTAAGGACCATTCTTCCCACTGACCATCACACTAATGTATCATGAGTTGTAGATTTCTAATTTTTAGCAGGGGTTCCCTGAGCCCGGAGAACTATTTCAAGGGTTCCTCTGTGTTGAAAAGGTTGAGAAAGGCTGCTCTAATATCTTCCATCTTCTAATATCTTCCATCTTCTAATATCTTCCATCCTCTAATATCTTCCATCCTCTAATATCTTCCATCCTCTAATATCTCCCATATTCTAATATCTCCTATCCTCTAATATCTTCCATCCTCTAATATCTTCCATCTTCTAATATCTTCCATCTTCTAATATCTTCCATCTTCTAATATCTTCCATCTTCTAATATCTTCCATCTTCTAATATCTTCCATCTTCTAATATCTTCCATCCTCTAATATCTTCCATCCTCTAATATCTTCCATCCTCTAATATCTTCCATCTTCTAATATCTTCCATCCTCTAATATCTTCCATCTTCTAATATCTCCCATCTTCTAATATCTTCTATCCTCTAATATCTTCCATCCTCTAATATCTTCCATCTTCTAATATCTTCCATCCTCTAATATCTTCCATCTTCTAATATCTCCCATCTTCTAATATCTTCTATCCTCTAATATCTTCCATCCTCTAATATCTTCCATCCTCTAATATCTTCCATCCTCTAATATCTTCCATCCTCTAATATCTTCCATCTTCTAATATCTTCCATACTCTAATATCTTCCATCTTCTAATATCTCCCATCTTCTAATATCTTCTATCCTCTAATATCTTCCATCCTCTAATATCTTCCATCCTCTAATATCTTCCATCCTCTAATATCTTCCATCCTCTAATATCTTCCATCTTCTAATATCTTCCATACTCTAATATCTTCCATCTTCTAATATCTCCCATCTTCTAATATCTTCTATCCTCTAATATCTTCCATCCTCTAATATCTTCCATCCTCTAATATCTTCCATCTTCTAATATCTTCCATCTTCTAATATCTTCCATCTTCTAATATCTTCCATCTTCTAATATCTTCCATCTTCTAATATCTTCCATCCTCTAATATCTTCCATCCTCTAATATCTTCCATCCTCTAATATCTTCCATCTTCTAATATCTTCCATCCTCTAATATCTTCCATCCTCTAATATCTTCCATCCTCTAATATCTTCTATCCTCTAATATCTTCCATCTAGGGGTATATTCCAGAGATGAGTTTGTAGGTCCCTCTAGGACGGTGTAGATGATTCCACACACCATGTATATCACCGCCTGTTCAATGAGTACAATTCCCTGTGTACATTATTGGCCTCACAAGATATCAGGAAGAAGATGTAGTTTGGCCGATTTACAATGACAAATGGCAGATAAGAGATTGGCTTTTGCTTGATCAATATTTCCCAGCAGGTTGCAGATATTATATAACTAAATGCTGAAATCTGACTTTAAGTCAGAGAAATTTCTGCTGCTTGCATCGCTCGAATACCTTCCTGATAAATAGAAGAACAACCACAGGGACTGTAACTGGCTACAACATAGGCTCCTATCCAGCAATGGAGGCTCCTATTCATCAATGGAGTCTCCTATCCAGCAATGGAGGCTCCTATCCGGAAATGGGGGCTCCTATTCATCAATGGAGTCTCCTATCCGACAATGGAGGCTCCTATCCAGCAATGGGAGCTCCTATCCAGCAATGGGGGCTCCTATCCAGCAATGGGGGCTCCTATCCAGCAATGGGGGCTCCTATCCAGCAATGGAGTCTCCTATCCAGCAATGGGGGCTCCTATCCAGCAATGGGGGCTCCTATCCAGCAATGGGGGCTCCTATCCAGCAATGGAGTCTCCTATCCAGCAATGGGGGCTCCTATCCAGCAATGGGGGCTCCTATTCAGCAATGGGGGCTCCTATCCAGCAATGGAGTCTCCTATACAGCAATGGGGGCTCCTATACAGCAATGGGGGCTCCTATTCGGCAATGGAGTCTCCTATCCGGCAATGGAGGCTCCAATCCAGCAATGGAGGCTCCTCTCCAGCAATGGAGACTCCTATCCAGCAATGGGGGCTCCTATCCAGCAATGGAGACTTCTATCCAGCAATAGGGGCTCCTATCCAGCAATGAAGTCTCCTATCCAGCAATGGAGGCTCCTTTTCAGCAATGGGGGCTCCAATCCGGCAATGGAGGCACCTATCCAGCAATGGAGGCTCCTATCTGGCAATGGAGGCACCTATCCAGCAATGGAGGCTCCAATCCAGCAATGGGGGCTTCTATCCAGCAATGGAGGCACCTATCCAGCAATGGAGGCACCTATCTAGCAATGGAGGCTCCTATCCAGCAATGGAGGCTCCTATCCGGCAATGGAGGCACCTATCCGGCAATGGGGGCTCCTATCCGGCAATGGAGGCACCTATCCAGCAATGGAGGCTCCTATCCGGCAATGGAGGCACCTATCCAGCAATGGAGGCACCTATCCAGCAATGGGGGCTTCAATCCGGCAATGGAGGCACCTATCCAGCAATGGAGGCTCCTATCCGGCAATGGAGGCACCTATCCAGCAATGGAGGCTCCAATCCAGCAATGGAGGCTCCAATCCAGCAATGGGGGCTCCTATCCGGCAATGGAGGCACCTATCCGGCAATGGAGGCACCAATCCAGCAATGGAGGCACCTATCCAGCAATGGAGGCCACCACTGCCCCAGGCCTCCTTAGTGGTGCTCGTTCCAAGACTCCTTGCTTGGAAGTTGCAACACCCAATTGTAGACTAACAATGCTGCTGCTAATGGGGGAGTGGTGTGGCTTAGCGCTGTCAGCCTGGAGCAGGAAATGCTGTTACTGGCAGGATCTCCAGCTAAAAAACTTTCTAATAGATTCACAAAAAATGACTACAGTGAGACATTTTGCCACAATGACTAATAGGGTTGAAGGGTTAGTTCACCTTTAGGGATATTGTGCACAACCCCCAAGCACATTACAAGTGCCCCTTTGTCGTTCTTTACCTGTAGGCCCCGCCTTTGCCCTGCCTAAAGGGCAGGATCTTACAAATGCTCCATCCCCCAACACTGGGGGATGGAGTGTGCCGCCTCGGGAGCTCAGGAGTCCTATGGTGCAAATAAATACTGATCAATAATCAATATCCATAGAACGTGTCTTCCTTTAATCTCATGTGGTCTCCTGGTGGCCCCGTGGGGTTGGTTGAGCCGCTGTAAATTGCCCTCGGGGGCCAATCCCGTAGGAAAAAGTCCTTCAAATGGAAACTCAAAGGAGCAGCAAAAACCGGGTGAGAAGACTGAATGTTGGTGACAATCGTTCTGATACGCCAGCTGAAATGGTGTCACCAGAAGTGCTGTGTTGCCAGGACTCTGAGTGGTATCCAGGACAGCCGCAAGTCTCCAGGACAATGCGTGTCACGTTCTGGAGTCAGGCTCAGAGGCCAGTAGCTATAGCAGCAGAGCGGGTATTCACACAGGTCACCCTGGCTGATGACACGGGTTCACCTGAGGTGCGGGGTCTAAGCACTGACCGGTATTCACCAGGGCTCCTAAAGGAGGAGATGGGCTTCGCTGTGTGTCAGTGCCAGGTCGCGGTCCTCAGATTAGCCCCACCAGGGGGTAAGCAAGCCGGGGTCAGAAACAGATAACACAGGTAGGGATCAAGCAGAAGCGTAGTCGGAGACGAGCCAAAAGTCGGTAACAGATAGTTGCAGGTTGGGATCAAGCAGAAGCGTAGTCGGGGACGAGCCAAAAGTCGGTAACAGATAGTTGCAGGTTGGGATTCAGCAGATGCGTAGTCGGAGACGAGCCAAAAGTCGGTAACAGATAGTTGCAGGTTGGGATTCAGCAGAAGCGTAGTCGGGGACGAGCCAAAAGTCGGTAACAGATAGTTGCAGGTTGGGATTCAGCAGAAGCGTAGTCAGGGACGAGCCAAAAGTCGGTAACAGATAGTTGCAGGTTGGGATCAAGCAGAAGCGTAGTCGGGGACGAGCCAAAAGTCGGTAACAGATAGTTGCAGGTTGGGATTCAGCAGAAGCGTAGTCGGGGACGAGCCAAAAGTCGGTAACAGATAGTTGCAGGTTGGGATTCAGCAGAAGCGTAGTCGGAGACGAGCCAAAAGTCGGTAACAGATAGTTGCAGGTTGGGATTCAGCAGAAGCGTAGTCGGGGACGAGCCAAACGTCGGTAACAGATAGTTGCAGGTTGGGATCAAGCAGAAGCGTAGTCGGGGACGAGCCAAAAGTCGGTAACAGATAGTTGCAGGTTGGGATTCAGCAGAAGCGTAGTCGGAGACGAGCCAAAAGTCGGTAACAGATAGTTGCAGGTTGGGATTCAGCAGAAGCGTAGTCGGAGACGAGCCAAAAGTCGGTAACAGATAGTTGCAGGTTGGGATTCAGCAGAAGCGTAGTCGGGGACGAGCCAAAAGTCGGTAACAGATAGTTGCAGGTTGGGATTCAGCAGAAGCGTAGTCGGGGACGAGCCAAAAGTCGGTAACAGATAGTTGCAGGTTGGGATTCAGCAGAAGCGTAGTCGGGGACGAGCCAAAAGTGGGTAACAGATAGTTGCAGGTTGGGATTCAGCAGAAGCGTAGTCGGGGACGAGCCAAAAGTCGGTAACAGATAGTTGCAGGTTGGGATTCAGCAGAAGCGTAGTCGGAGACGAGCCAAAAGTCGGTAACAGATAGTTGCAGGTTGGGATCAAGCAGAAGCGTAGTCGGGGACGAGCCAAAAGTCGGTAACAGATAGTTGCAGGTTGGGATTCAGCAGAAGCGTAGTCGGGGACGAGCCAAAAGTCGGTAACAGATAGTTGCAGGTTGGGATCAAGCAGAAGCGTAGTCGGGGACGAGCCAAAAGTCGGTAACAGATAGTTGCAGGTTGGGATTCAGCAGAAGCGTAGTCGGGGACGAGCCAAAAGTCGGTAACAGATAGTTGCAGGTTGGGATCAAGCAGAAGCGTAGTCGGGGACGAGCCAAAAGTCGGTAACAGATAGTTGCAGGTTGGGATCAAGCAGAAGCGTAGTCGGGGACGAGCCAAAAGTCGGTAACAGATAGTTGCAGGTTGGGATTCAGCAGAAGCGTAGTCGGGAACGAGCCAAAAGTCGGTAACAGATAGTTGCAGGTTGGGATTCAGCAGAAGCGTAGTCGGGGACGAGCCAAAAGTCGGTAACAGATAGTTGCAGGTTGGGATTCAGCAGAAGCGTAGTCGGGACGAGCCAAAAGTCGGTAACAGATAGTTGCAGGTTGGGATTCAGCAGAAGCGTAGTCGGAGACGAGCCAAAAGTCGGTAACAGATAGTTGCAGGTTGGGATCAAGCAGAAGCGTAGTCGGGGACGAGCCAAAAGATCGGTAACAGATAGTTGCAGGTTGGGATCAAGCAGAAGCGTAGTCGAGGACGAGCCAAAAGTCGGTAACAGATAGTTGCAGGTTGGGATTCAGCAGAAGCGTAGTCGGGGACGAGCCAAAAGTCGGTAACAGATAGTTGCAGGTTGGGATTCAGCAGAAGCGTAGTCGGGGACGAGCCAAAAGTCGGTAACAGATAGTTGCAGGTTGGGATCAAGCAGAAGCGTAGTCGGGGACGAGCCAAAAGTCGGTAACAGATAGTTGCAGGTTGGGATCAAGCAGAAGCGTAGTCGGGGACGAGCCAAAAGTCGGTAACAGATAGTTGCAGGTTTGGATTCAGTAGAAGCGTAGTCGGAGACGAGCCAAAAGTCGGTAACAGATAGTTGCAGGTTGGGATTCAGCAGAAGCGTAGTCGGAGACGAGCCAAAAGTCGGTAACAGATAGTTGCAGGTTGGGATTCAGCAGAAGCGTAGTCGGGGACGAGCCAAAAGTCGGTAACAGATAGTTGCAGGTTGGGATTCAGCAGAAGCGTAGTCGGGGACGAGCCAAAAGTCGGTAACAGATAGTTGCAGGTTGGGATTCAGCAGAAGCGTAGTCGGGGACGAGCCAAAAGTCGGTAACAGATAGTTGCAGGTTGGGATCAAGCAGAAGCGTAGTCGGAGACGAGCCAAAAGTCGGTAACAGATAGTTGCAGGTTGGGATTCAGCAGAAGCGTAGTCGGAGACGAGCCAAAAGTCGGTAACAGATAGTTGCAGGTTGGGATTCAGCAGAAGCGTAGTCGGAGACGAGCCAAAAGTCGGTAACAGATAGTTGCAGGTTGGGATCAAGCAGAAGCGTAGTCGGAGACGAGCCAAAAGTCGGTAACAGATAGTTGCAGGTTGGGATTCAGCAGAAGCGTAGTCGGAGACGAGCCAAAAGTCGGTAACAGATAGTTGCAGGTTGGGATCAAGCAGAAGCGTAGTCGGAGACGAGCCAAAAGTCGGTAACAGATAGTTGCAGGTTGGGATCAAGCAGAAGCGTAGTCGGAGACGAGCCAAAAGTCGGTAACAGATAGTTGCAGGTTGGGATTCAGCAGAAGCGTAGTCGGAGACGAGCCAAAAGTCGGTAACAGATAGTTGCAGGTTGGGATTCAGCAGAAGCGTAGTCAGGTACGAGCCAAAAATCGGTAACAGATAGTTGCAGGTTGGGATCAAGCAGAAGCGTAGTCGGAGACGAGCCAAAAGTCGGTAACAGATAGTTGCAGGTTGGGATCAAGCAGAAGCGTAGTCGGGGACGAGCCAAAAGTCGGTAACAGATAGTTGCAGGTTGGGATTCAGCAGAAGCGTAGTCGGGGACGAGCCAAAAGTCGGTAACAGATAGTTGCAGGTTGGGATTCAGCAGAAGCGTAGTCGGGGACGAGCCAAAAGTCGGTAACAGATAGTTGCAGGTTGGGATTCAGCAGAAGCGTAGTCGGGGACGAGCCAAAAGTCGGTAACAGATAGTTGCAGGTTGGGATCAAGCAGAAGCGTAGTCGGAGACGAGCCAAAAGTCGGTAACAGATAGTTGCAGGTTGGGATTCAGCAGAAGCGTAGTCGGAGACGAGCCAAAAGTCGGTAACAGATAGTTGCAGGTTGGGATTCAGCAGAAGCGTAGTCGGGGACGAGCCAAAAGTCGGTAACAGATAGTTGCAGGTTGGGATTCAGCAGAAGCGTAGTCGGGGACGAGCCAAAAGTCGGTAACAGATAGTTGCAGGTTGGGATTCAGCAGAAGCGTAGTCGGGGACGAGCCAAAAGTCGGTAACAGATAGTTGCAGGTTGGGATCAAGCAGAAGCGTAGTCGGAGACGAGCCAAAAGTCGGTAACAGATAGTTGCAGGTTGGGATTCAGCAGAAGCGTAGTCGGGGACGAGCCAAAAGTCGGTAACAGATAGTTGCAGGTTGGGATTCAGCAGAAGCGTAGTCGGGGACGAGCCAAAAGTCGGTAACAGATAGTTGCAGTTTGGGATTCAGCAGAAGCGTAGTCGGGGACGAGCCAAAAGTCGGTAACAGATAGTTGCAGGTTGGGATTCAGCAGAAGCGTAGTCGGGGACGAGCCAAAAGTCGGTAACAGATAGTTGCAGTTTGGGATTCAGCAGAAGCGTAGTCGGGGACGAGCCAAAAGTCGGTAACAGATAGTTGCAGGTTGGGATTCAGCAGAAGCGTAGTCGGAGACGAGCCAAAAGTCGGTAACAGATAGTTGCAGGTTGGGATTCAGCAGAAGCGTAGTCGGGGACGAGCCAAAAGTCGGTAACAGATAGTTGCAGGTTGGGATCAAGCAGAAGCGTAGTCGGGGACGAGCCAAAAGTCGGTAACAGATAGTTGCAGGTTGGGATTCAGCAGAAGCGTAGTCGGAGACGAGCCAAAAGTCGGTAACAGATAGTTGCAGGTTGGGATTCAGCAGAAGCGTAGTCGGGGACGAGCCAAAAGTCGGTAACAGATAGTTGCAGGTTGGGATCAAGCAGAAGCGTAGTCGGGGACGAGCCAAAAGTCGGTAACAGATAGTTGCAGGTTGGGATTCAGCAGAAGCGTAGTCGGGGACGAGCCAAAAGTCGGTAACAGATAGTTGCAGGTTGGGATTCAGCAGAAGCGTAGTCGGGGACGAGCCAAAAGTCGGTAACAGATAGTTGCAGTTTGGGATTCAGCAGAAGCGTAGTCGGGGACGAGCCAAAAGTCGGTAACAGATAGTTGCAGGTTGGGATTCAGCAGAAGCGTAGTCGGGGACGAGCCAAAAGTCGGTAACAGATAGTTGCAGGTTGGGATTCAGCAGAAGCGTAGTCGGGGACGAGCCAAAAGTCGGTAACAGATAGTTGCAGGTTGGGATCAAGCAGAAGCGTAGTCGGGGACGAGCCAAAAGTCGGTAACAGATAGTTGCAGGTTGGGATTCAGCAGAAGCGTAGTCGGGGACGAGCCAAAAGTCGGTAACAGATAATACAGGTAGGGATCAAGCAGAAGCGTAGTCGGAGACGAGCCAAAAGTCGGTAACAGATAGTTGCAGGTTGGGATTCAGCAGAAGCGTAGTCGGAGACGAGCCAAAAGTCGGTAACAGATAGTTGCAGGTTGGGATTCAGCAGAAGCGTAGTCGGAGACGAGCCAAAAGTCGGTAACAGATAGTTGCAGGTTGGGATCAAGCAGAAGCGTAGTCGGGGACGAGCCAAAAGTCGGTAACAGATAGTTGCAGGTTGGGATTCAGCAGAAGCGTAGTCGGGGACGAGCCAAAAGTCGGTAACAGATAGTTGCAGGTTGGGATCAAGCAGAAGCGTAGTCGGGGACGAGCCAAAAGTCGGTAACAGATAGTTGCAGGTTGGGATCAAGCAGAAGCGTAGTCGGGGACGAGCCAAAAGTCGGTAACAGATAGTTGCAGGTTGGGATTCAGCAGAAGCGTAGTCGGGGACGAGCCAAAAGTCGGTAACAGATAGTTGCAGGTTTGGATTCAGTAGAAGCGTAGTCGGGGACGAGCCAAAAGTCGGTAACAGATAGTTGCAGGTTGGGATCAAGCAGAAGCGTAGTCGGGGACGAGCCAAAAGTCGGTAACAGATAGTTGCAGGTTGGGATTCAGCAGAAGCGTAGTCGGGGACGAGCCAAAAGTCGGTAACAGATAGTTGCAGGTTGGGATTCAGCAGAAGCGTAGTCGGGGACGAGCCAAAAGTCGGTAACAGATAGTTGCAGGTTGGGATTCAGCAGAAGCGTAGTCAGGGACGAGCCAAAAGTCGGTAACAGATAGTTGCAGGTAGGGATCAAGCAGAAGCGTAGTCGGGGACGAGCCAAAAGTTGGTAACAGATAGTTGCAGGTTGGGATTCAGCAGAAGCGTAGTCGGGAACGAGCCAAAAGTCGGTAACAGATAGTTGCAGGTTTGGATTCAGTAGAAGCGTAGTCAGAGACGAGCCAAAAGTCGGTAACAGATAGTTGCAGGTTGGGATCAAGCAGAAGCGTAGTCGGGGACGAGCCAAAAGTCGGTAACAGATAGTTGCAGGTTGGGATTCAGCAGAAGCGTAGTCGGGGACGAGCCAAAAGTCGGTAACAGATAGTTGCAGGTTGGGATTCAGCAGAAGCGTAGTCGGGGACGAGCCAAAAGTCGGTAACAGATAGTTGCAGGTTTGGATCAAGCAGAAGCGTAGTCGGGGACGAGCCAAAAGTCGGTAACAGATAGTTGCAGGTTGGGATCAAGCAGAAGCGTAGTCGGGGACGAGCCAAAAGTCGGTAACAGATAGTTGCAGGTTGGGATTCAGCAGAAGGCGTAGTCGGGGACGAGCCAAAAGTCGGTAACAGATAGTTGCAGGTTGGGATTCAGCAGAAGCGTAGTCGGGGACGAGCCAAAAGTCGGTAACAGATAGTTGCAGGTTGGGATTCAGCAGAAGCGTAGTCGGGGACGAGCCAAAAGTCGGTAACAGATAGTTGCAGGTTGGGATCAAGCAGAAGCGTAGTCGGGGACGAGCCAAAAGTCGGTAACAGATAGTTGCAGGTTGGGATCAAGCAGAAGCGTAGTCGGGGACGAGCCAAAAGTCGGTAACAGATAGTTGCAGGTTGGGATTCAGCAGAAGCGTAGTCGGGGACGAGCCAAAAGTCGGTAACAGATAGTTGCAGGTTGGGATTCAGCAGAAGCGTAGTCGGGGACGAGCCAAAAGTCGGTAACAGATAGTTGCAGGTTGGGATTCAGCAGAAGCGTAGTCGGGGACGAGCCAAAAGTCGGTAACAGATAGTTGCAGGTTGGGATTCAGCAGAAGCGTAGTCGGGACGAGCCAAAAGTCGGTAACAGATAGTTGCAGGTTGGGATTCAGCAGAAGCGTAGTCGGGGACGAGCCAAAAGTCGGTAACAGATAGTTGCAGGTTGGGATTCAGCAGAAGCGTAGTCGGGGACGAGCCAAAAGTCGGTAACAGATAGTTGCAGGTTGGGATTCAGCAGAAGCGTAGTCGGGGACGAGCCAAAAGTCGGTAACAGATAGTTGCAGGTTGGGATTCAGCAGAAGCGTAGTCGGGACGAGCCAAAAGTCGGTAACAGATAGTTGCAGGTTGGGATTCAGCAGAAGCGTAGTCGGGGACGAGCCAAAAGTCGGTAACAGATAGTTGCAGGTTGGGATTCAGCAGAAGCGTAGTCGGGGACGAGCCAAAAGTCGGTAACAGATAGTTGCAGGTTGGGATTCAGCAGAAGCGTAGTCGGGGACGAGCCAAAAGTCGGTAACAGATAGTTGCAGGTTGGGATCAAGCAGAAGCGTAGTCGGGGACGAGCCAAAAGTCGGTAACAGATAGTTGCAGGTTGGAATTCAGCAGAAGCGTAGTCGGGGACGAGCCAAAAGTCGGTAACAGATAGTTGCAGGTTGGGATTCAGCAGAAGCGTAGTCGGGGACGAGCCAAAAGTCGGTAACAGATAGTTGCAGGTTTGGATTCAGCAGAAGCGTAGTCGGGGACGAGCCAAAAGTCGGTAACAGATAGTTGCAGGTTTGGATTCAGCAGAAGCGTAGTCGGGGACGAGCCAAAAGTCGGTAACAGATAGTTGCAGGTTGGGATCAAGCAGAAGCGTAGTCGGGGACGAGCCAAAAGTCGGTAACAGATAGTTGCAGGTTGGGATTCAGCAGAAGCGTAGTCGGGGACGAGCCAAAAGTCGGTAACAGATAGTTGCAGGTTGGGATCAAGCAGAAGCGTAGTCGGGGACGAGCCAAAAGTCGGTAACAGATAGTTGCAGGTTGGGATTCAGCAGAAGCGTAGTCGGGGACGAGCCAAAAGTCGGTAACAGATAGTTGCAGGTTGGGATTCAGCAGAAGCGTAGTCGGGAACGAGCCAAAAGTCGGTAACAGATAGTTGCAGGTTGGGATTCAGCAGAAGCGTAGTCGGGGACGAGCCAAAAGTCGGTAACAGATAGTTGCAGGTTGGGATTCAGCAGAAGCGTAGTCGGAGACGAGCCAAAAGTCGGTAACAGATAGTTGCAGGTTGGGATCAAGCAGAAGCGTAGTCGGAGACGAGCCAAAAGTCGGTAACAGATAGTTGCAGGTTGGGATCAAGCAGAAGCGTAGTCGGGGACGAGCCAAAAGTCGGTAACAGATAGTTGCAGGTTGGGATTCAGCAGAAGCGTAGTCGGGGACGAGCCAAAAGTCGGTAACAGATAGTTGCAGGTTGGGATCAAGCAGAAGCGTAGTCGGGGACGAGCCAAAAGTCGGTAACAGATAGTTGCAGGTTGGGATTCAGCAGAAGCGTAGTCGGGGACGAGCCAAAAGTCGGTAACAGATAGTTGCAGGTTGGGATCAAGCAGAAGCGTAGTCGGGGACGAGCCAAAAGTCGGTAACAGATAGTTGCAGGTTGGGATCAAGCAGAAGCGTAGTCGAGGACGAGCCAAAAGTCGGTAACAGATAGTTGCAGGTTGGGATTCAGCAGAAGCGTAGTCGGGGACGAGCCAAAAGTCGGTAACAGATAGTTGCAGGTTGGGATTCAGCAGAAGCGTAGTCGGGGACGAGCCAAAAGTCGGTAACAGATAGTTGCAGGTTGGGATTCAGCAGAAGCGTAGTCGGGGACGAGCCAAAAGTCGGTAACAGATAGTTGCAGGTTGGGATTCAGCAGAAGCGTAGTCGGGGACGAGCCAAAAGTCGGTAACAGATAGTTGCAGGTTGGGATCAAGCAGAAGCGTAGTCGGAGACGAGCCAAAAGTCGGTAACAGATAGTTGCAGGTTGGGATTCAGCAGAAGCGTAGTCGGAGACGAGCCAAAAGTCGGTAACAGATAGTTGCAGGTTGGGATTCAGCAGAAGCGTAGTCGGAGACGAGCCAAAAGTCGGTAACAGATAGTTGCAGGTTGGGATTCAGCAGAAGCGTAGTCGGAGACGAGCCAAAAGTCGGTAACAGATAGTTGCAGGTTGGGATCAAGCAGAAGCGTAGTCGGAGACGAGCCAAAAGTCGGTAACAGATAGTTGCAGGTTGGGATTCAGCAGAAGCGTAGTCGGGGACGAGCCAAAAGTCGGTAACAGATAGTTGCAGGTTGGGATTCAGCAGAAGCGTAGTTGGGGACGAGCCAAAAGTCGGTAACAGATAGTTGCAGGTTGGGATTCAGCAGAAGCGTAGTCGGAGACGAGCCAAAAGTCGGTAACAGATAGTTGCAGGTTGGGATTCAGCAGAAGCGTAGTCGGAGACGAGCCTAAAGTCGGTAACAGATAGTTGCAGGTTGGGATTCAGCAGAAGCGTAGTCGGAGACGAGCCAAAAGTCGGTAACAGATAGTTGCAGGTTGGGATTCAGCAGAAGCGTAGTCGGAGACGAGCCAAAAGTCGGTAACAGATAGTTGCAGGTTGGGATCAAGCAGAAGCGTAGTCGGGGACGAGCCAAAAGTCGGTAACAGATAGTTGCAGGTTGGGATCAAGCAGAAGCGTAGTCGGGGACGAGCCAAAAGTCGGTAACAGATAGTTGCAGGTTGGGATTCAGCAGAAGCGTAGTCGGGGACGAGCCAAAAGTCGGTAACAGATAGTTGCAGGTTGGGATCAAGCAGAAGCGTAGTCGGGGACGAGCCAAAAGTCGGTAACAGATAGTTGCAGGTTGGGATCAAGCAGAAGCGTAGTCGGGGACGAGCCAAAAGTCGGTAACAGATAGTTGCAGGTTGGGATCAAGCAGAAGCGTAGTCGGGGATGAGCCAAAAGTCGGTAACAGATAGTTGGAGGTTGGGATTCAGCAGAAGCGTAGTCGGAGACGAGCCAAAAGTCGGTAACAGATAGTTGCAGGTTGGGATCAAGCAGAAGCGTAGTCGGGGACGAGCCAAAAGTCGGTAACAGATAGTTGCAGGTTGGGATTCAGCAGAAGCGTAGTCGGGGACGAGCCAAAAGTCGGTAACAGATAGTTGCAGGTTGGGATTCAGCAGAAGCGTAGTCGGGGACGAGCCAAAAGTCGGTAACAGATAGTTGCAGGTTGGGATTCAGCAGAAGCGTAGTCGGAGACGAGCCAAAAGTCGGTAACAGATAGTTGCAGGTTGGGATCAAGCAGAAGCGTAGTCGGGGACGAGCCAAAAGTCGGTAACAGATAGTTGCAGGTTGGGATTCAGCAGAAGCGTAGTCGGGGACGAGCCAAAAGTCGGTAACAGATAGTTGCAGGTTGGGATTCAGCAGAAGCGTAGTCGGGGACGAGCCAAAAGTCGGTAACAGATAGTTGCAGGTTGGGATTCAGCAGAAGCGTAGTCGGGGACGAGCCAAAAGTCGGTAACAGATAGTTGCAGGTTGGGATTCAGCAGAAGCGTAGTCGGAGACGAGCCAAAAGTCGGTAACAGATAGTTGCAGGTTGGGATTCAGCAGAAGCGTAGTCGGAGACGAGCCAAAAGTCGGTAACAGATAGTTGCAGGTTGGGATTCAGCAGAAGCGTAGTCGGAGACGAGCCAAAAGTCGGTAACAGATAGTTGCAGGTTGGGATCAAGCAGATGCGTAGTCGGAGACGAGCCAAAAGTCGGTAACAGATAGTTGCAGGTTGGGATTCAGCAGAAGCGTAGTCGGGGACGAGCCAAAAGTCGGTAACAGATAGTTGCAGGTTGGGATTCAGCAGAAGCGTAGTCGGGGACGAGCCAAAAGTCGGTAACAGATAGTTGCAGGTTGGGATTCAGCAGAAGCGTAGTCGGGGACGAGCCAAAAGTCGGTAACAGATAGTTGCAGGTTGGAATCAAGCAGAAGCGTAGTCGGGGACGAGCCGAAAGTCGGTAACAGATAGTTGCAGGTTGGGATTTAGCAGAAGCGTAGTCGGGGACGAGCCAAAAGTCGGTAACAGATAGTTGCAGGTTGGGATTCAGCAGAAGCGTAGTCGGAGACGAGCCAAAAGTCGGTAACAGATAGTTGCAGGTTGGGATTCAGCAGAAGCGTAGTCGGGGACGAGCCAAAAGTCGGTAACAGATAGTTGCAGGTTGGGATCAAGCAGAAGCGTAGTCGGAGACGAGCCAAAAGTCGGTAACAGATAGTTGCAGGTTGGGATTCAGCAGAAGCGTAGTCGGGGACGAGCCAAAAGTCGGTAACAGATAGTTGCAGGTTGGGATTCAGAAGAAGCGTAGTCGGGGACGAGCCAAAAGTCGGTAACAGATAGTTGCAGTTTGGGATTCAGCAGAAGCGTAGTCGGGGACGAGCCAAAAGTCGGTAACAGATAGTTGCAGGTTGGGATCAAGCAGAAGCGTAGTCAGAGACGAGCCAAAAGTCGGTAACAGATAGTTGCAGGTTGGGATTCAGCAGAAGCGTAGTCGGGGACGAGCCAAAAGTCGGTAACAGATAGTTGCAGGTTGGGATTCAGCAGAAGCGTAGTCGGAGACGAGCCAAAAGTCGGTAACAGATAATACAGGTAGGGATCAAGCAGAAGCGTAGTCGGGGACGAGCCAAAAGTCGGTAACAGATAGTTGCAGGTTGGGATCAAGCAGAAGCGTAGTCGGGGACGAGCCAAAAGTCGGTAACAGATAGTTGCAGGTTGGGATTCAGCAGAAGCGTAGTCGGGGACGAGCCAAAAGTCGGTAACAGATAGTTGCAGGTTGGGATTTAGCAGAAGCGTAGTCGGGGACGAGCCAAAAGTCGGTAACAGATAGTTGCAGGTTGGGATTCAGCAGAAGCGTAGTCGGGGACGAGCCAAAAGTCGGTAACAGATAGTTGCAGGTTGGGATTCAGCAGAAGCGTAGTCGGGGACGAGCCAAAAGTCGGTAACAGATAGTTGCAGGTTGGGATCAAGCAGAAGCGTAGTCGGGGACGAGCCAAAAGTCGGTAACAGATAGTTGCAGGTTGGGATTCAGCAGAAGCGTAGTCGGGGACGAGCCAAAAGTCGGTAACAGATAGTTGCAGGTTGGGATCAAGCAGAAGCGTAGTCGGGGACGAGCCAAAAGTCGGTAACAGATAGTTGCAGGTTGGGATTCAGCAGAAGCGTAGTCGGGGACGAGCCAAAAGTCGGTAACAGATAGTTGCAGGTTGGGATTCAGCAGAAGCGTAGTCGGGGACGAGCCAAAAGTCGGTAACAGATAGTTGCAGGTTGGGATTCAGCAGAAGCGTAGTCGGGGACGAGCCAAAAGTCGGTAACAGATAGTTGCAGGTTGGGATTCAGCAGAAGCGTAGTCGGGGACGAGCCAAAAGTCGGTAACAGATAGTTGCAGGTTGGGATCAAGCAGAAGCGTAGTCGGGGACGAGCCAAAAGTCGGTAACAGATAGTTGCAGGTTGGGATTCAGCAGAAGCGTAGTCGGGGACGAGCCAAAAGTCGGTAACAGATAGTTGCAGGTTGGGATTCAGCAGAAGCGTAGTCGGGGACGAGCCAAAAGTCGGTAACAGATAATTGCAGTTTGGGATTCAGCAGAAGCGTAGTCGGGGACGAGCCAAAAGTCGGTAACAGATAGTTGCAGGTTGGGATTCAGCAGAAGCGTAGTCGGGGACGAGCCAAAAGTCGGTAACAGATAGTTGCAGGTTGGGATCAAGCAGAAGCGTAGTCGGGGACGAGCCAAAAGTCGGTAACAGATAGTTGCAGGTTGGGATTCAGCAGAAGCGTAGTCGGGGACGAGCCAAAAGTCGGTAACAGATAGTTGCAGGTTGGGATTCAGCAGAAGCGTAGTCGGGGACGAGCCAAAAGTCGGTAACAGATAATACAGGTAGGGATCAAGCAGAAGCGTAGTCGGGGACGAGCCAAAAGTCGGTAACAGATAGTTGCAGGTTGGGATTCAGCAGAAGCGTAGTCGGGGACGAGCCAAAAGTCGGTAACAGATAGTTGCAGGTTGGGATTCAGCAGAAGCGTAGTCGGGGACGAGCCAAAAGTCGGTAACAGATAGTTGCAGGTTGGGATCAAGCAGAAGCGTAGTCGGGGACGAGCCAAAAGTCGGTAACAGATAGTTGCAGGTTGGGATTCAGCAGAAGCGTAGTCGGGGACGAGCCAAAAGTCGGTAACAGATAGTTGCAGGTTGGGATTCAGCAGAAGCGTAGTCGGAGACGAGCCAAAAGTCGGTAACAGATAGTTGCAGGTTGGGATTCAGCAGAAGCGTAGTCGGGGACGAGCCAAACGTCGGTAACAGATAGTTGCAGGTTGGGATCAAGCAGAAGCGTAGTCGGGGACGAGCCAAAAGTCGGTAACAGATAGTTGCAGGTTGGGATTCAGCAGAAGCGTAGTCGGGGACGAGCCAAAAGTCGGTAACAGATAGTTGCAGGTTGGGATTCAGCAGAAGCGTAGTCGGGGACGAGCCAAAAGTCGGTAACAGATAGTTGCAGGTTTGGATTCAGTAGAAGCGTAGTCAGAGACGAGCCAAAAGTCGGTAACAGATAGTTGCAGGTTGGGATCAAGCAGAAGCGTAGTCGGGGACGAGCCAAAAGTCGGTAACAGATAGTTGCAGGTTGGGATCAAGCAGAAGCGTAGTCGGAGACGAGCCAAAAGTCGGTAACAGATAGTTGCAGGTTGGGATTCAGCAGAAGCGTAGTCGGGGACGAGCCAAAAGTCGGTAACAGATAGTTGCAGGTTGGGATCAAGCAGAAGCGTAGTCGGGGACGAGCCAAAAGTCGGTAACAGATAGTTGCAGGTTGGGATCAAGCAGAAGCGTAGTCGGGGACGAGCCAAAAGTCGGTAACAGATAGTTGCAGGTTGGGATTCAGCAGAAGCGTAGTCGGGGACGAGCCAAAAGTCGGTAACAGATAGTTGCAGGTTGGGATTCAGCAGAAGCGTAGTCGGGGACGAGCCAAAAGTCGGTAACAGATAGTTGCAGGTTTGGATTCAGTAGAAGCGTAGTCGGGGACGAGCCAAAAGTCGGTAACAGATAGTTGCAGGTAGGGATCAAGCAGAAGCGTAGTCGGGGACGAGCCAAAAGTCGGTAACAGATAGTTGCAGGTTGGGATTCAGCAGAAGCGTAGTCGGGGACGAGCCAAAAGTCGGTAACAGATAGTTGCAGGTTGGGATCAAGCAGAAGCGTAGTCGGGGACGAGCCAAAAGTCGGTAACAGATAGTTGCAGGTTGGGATTCAGCAGAAGCGTAGTCGGGGACGAGCCAAAAGTCGGTAACAGATAGTTGCAGGTTGGGATTCAGCAGAAGCGTAGTCGGGGACGAGCCAAAAGTCGGTAACAGATAGTTGCAGGTTTGGATTCAGTAGAAGCGTAGTCGGGGACGAGCCAAAAGTCGGTAACAGATAGTTGCAGGTAGGGATCAAGCAGAAGCGTAGTCGGGGACGAGCCAAAAGTCGGTAACAGATAGTTGCAGGTTGGGATTCAGCAGAAGCGTAGTCGGGGACGAGCCAAAAGTCGGTAACAGATAGTTGCAGGTTGGGATTCAGCAGAAGCGTAGTCGGGGACGAGCCAAAAGTCGGTAACAGATAGTTGCAGGTTGGGATCAAGCAGAAGCGTAGTCGGGGACGAGCCAAAAGTCGGTAACAGATAGTTGCAGGTTGGGATTCAGCAGAAGCGTAGTCGGGGATGAGCCAAAAGTCGGTAACAGATAGTTGCAGGTTGGGATTCAGCAGAAGCGTAGTCGGAGACGAGCCAAAAGTCGGTAACAGATAGTTGCAGGTTGGGATTCAGCAGTAGTGATGAGCCGAACACCCCCGGGTTCGGTTCGCACCAGAACCCGCGAACGGACCGGAAGTTCGAACGAACATTAGAACCCTATTAAATACAATGGATGCGAACGTTCGAATTCTAAAGTGCTAATTATAACAACTATTATGCATGTTATTGTCCTAAAAAGGGTTTGGGAACCCGGGTTCTGCACCAGGGGACATGTATCAATGCAAAAAGAAGTTTTAAAAACGGTCGTTTTTCGGGAGCAGTCATTTTAATGATGCATAAAGTGAAAAAAAAAAAGTCAAATATTCCTTTAAATATCGTACCTGGGGGGTGTCTAAAGTATGCCTGTGAAGTGCCACGTGTTTCCCGTGTTTAGAACTGTCCCTGCACAAAATGACACTTCTAAAGGAAAAAAAAGCCATTTAAAACTGCTTGCGGCTTTAATGTAATGTCTGGTCCCGGTAATATGGATGAAATTCTTTAAGAAAAATGGCATAGCTACCCCATGACCCCCCCCCCCTACCCCAGCCCATTACCAGCCCCTTTGGGTCTTGTATGGATATTAAGGGGAACCCCGCACATAAAATAAAAAAGGCCCTATATACTCTGAACAGCCGTATACAGGCGGTGCATACAAGACAGGGACTGTAGGTTTGTTCTTATGTAGAATCTGTTTGTAATTTTGAACAGGTACATTGTTGAAGTGTAGCTCCAGCCCAAAAATCTATTTTTAAACTTTTTGGAAAACATAGGTAAGGGTTATCACCCCTGTAACATTTGTTTTGCTGTCTGTGCCCCTGTTCAGAACATTTCACCTCACTTTCCGTCCCAATGACAACTGTTTTTGAAATGTGGTGTTTTTCTTGAAACAAGGATTGCTGATAAAGCATCAGTACAGAGGAGACACCTTTCTCCCATATTTATTCTTACAGGAGAGAATTTTCCTTCCTAGTGGTAGATTTCCTCTCACTTCCTGTTGTCTTCTTGCGTTTGCAAGTAGGAGTCGTTTGTAAGTTGGATGTTTGAAAGTAGGGACCTGCCGTATATACTCTGCAGAAATAGGCCCCTTAGTTGTTGGTGTTGGCACAACACTGTAAGCACTCACAGTTACTCTTGGTTGGTGCTGGAACGCCCTGCTGTCAACTATTATATCAGGAATTTTAATTACATATAATTGTTGAACAGTGGTAGTAAAAATTGGGCCTTTGATGGTGGTGCTGGTGCCACAACACTGTAAGCCCTGACAGTTACTCTTGGTGGGTGCAGCAATGGGCCCTGCTGTGAATTATTAGATCAAGAATTGTAATTACATGCCCCTGTTGAACAGGGGCTGAAAAATTGGGCCTTAGGCACTGGTGGCACAACACTGCAACCCCTCACAGATACTGTACTTGGAGCACAGCAATGAGCCCTGTTGCAAAGTATTGCTTCAAAAATTGTAATGACACGCCCCTGTTAAACAGGGGCTGAAAAATTGGGCCTTAGGCACTGGTGGCACAACACTGCAACTCCTCACAGATACTGTACTTGGAGCACAGCAATGAGCCCTGTTGCAAAGTATTGCTTCAAAAATTGTAATTACACGCCCCTGTTAAACAGGGGCTGAAAAATTGGGCGTTAGGCACTGGTGGCGGCACCCATAAACAAAAATGATCTTCCAAGCTATCATCATCAATCGTATCATTGAGGACTCGGAGGAGGAGGATAGCCAGTCAACATAACAGCACAGGCACTCAGCATCAGCATCAGTCTTGAAGGGATGTGACATTTTAAAATCAATTAGTCTGTTATATCAGCATCAGGTGTGTGGTAGCTGGTGGTGATCCAAGACTGGTTCATCTTGATGAAAGTCAGTCGATCAACCGAGTCGGTGGACAGGCGCACCCTGTGATCCGTGACAAATCCTCCAGCAGCACTGAATGTGCGTTCCGAAAGAACGCTGGATGCAGGACAGGCCAGTAGCTCAATTGCATACTGTGCAAGCTCTGGCCAGTGATCCATCCTCAAGACCCAGTAAGCCAGAGGATTTTCGGTGGGGAAGGTGTCCAAGTCTGACCTTGCCCCTAGATATTCCTGCACCATGTTTATCAGACGCTGGCGATGGTTGCTGGAACCAATCATACTTTGGGGCTGCGGACTAAAGAATTGTCTGAACGCATCGGTCAGACGGCCACCTTCCCCACCGCTCCTTCTTTGACTGGCCGAAGCCTCAGCAACTCGTTGTCCAGGACCAGGAGTTTGCAACCTCCCAGTCTCTGGGAACGCGTTGCACAGACCTTTCTGCAAGGCCTCCCGGAGTTGTCTCATCCTCTGCTCCCTCTGCGACGGTAACATAAGGTCCGCAACCTTACCCTTGTACCGTGGATCAAGGAGAGTGGCCAGCCAGTAATGGTCCCTCTCCTTGATCCGAAGAATACGAGGATCCTTCCGCAGACTTTGCAGGATCAGGGAGGCCATGCAGCGTAGGTTTGCTGAGGCATTCGCTCCGGAGTCCTCTGGGTCACTAAGGACGACATGATCCGCAGCCACCTCCTCCCAGCCACGTACAAGTCCACTGGTTTCTTGGGACTGTAAATCATCCCTAAAAGACTGCTGCTGATGATGCTGAGTGCCAGCCTCCACCTCCATGCTGACACAATCCTCCTCCTCCTCCTCCTCCTCCTCCTCCTCTTCCTGTGCGATGGGTGGGACAGAAGGAACACTGTCTGGGTAAAGGGGGCCTTGAGAGGCAAGGAAGTCCTCCTCTTCCTGCCTCTGTTCTGCCTCAAGTGCCCTGTCCATTATTCCACGCAGCGTGTGCTCCAACAGGTGGACAAGAGGTACAGTGTCACTGATGCATGCACTGTCACTGCTCACCATCCTCGTGGCCTCCTCAAATGGTGCCAGGACAGTGCATGCATCCCTGATCATGCCCCACTGGCGTGGAGAAAAAAAACCAAGCTCCCCTGACCCTGTCCTGGTGCCGTAGTCGCACAGGTACTCATTGATGGCCCTCTGCTGCGTGTGCAGCCGCTGCAGCATGGCCAACGTTGAGTTCCACCTGGTGGGCATGTCACATATAAGGCGGTTCTTGGGCAGGTTCAACTCCTTTTGCAGCTCAGCCAGGCGAGCACTGGCATTATAAGATCTGCGGAAATGCACACAGACTTTCCTGGCCTGCCTCAGGACATCCTGTAAGCCCGGGTACCTGCCCAAGAACCGCTGCACCACCAGGTTAAGGACGTGAGCCACACAGGGCACATGGGTCAGTTGTCCCTGTCGGAGGGCGGAGAGGAGGTTGGTGCCATTGTCGCAAACCACCATTCCTGGCTTAAGCTGGCGTGGCGTCAACCACCTCTCGGCCTGGCCCTGCAGAGCAGACAGGACCTCTGCCCCAGTGTGGCTTCTGTCCCCCAAACACACCAGCGCAAGCACGGCATGGCATCTTTTTGCCTGCGTACTTGCGTAGCCCCGTGAACGGCTACGGAGCACCGCTGGTTCATAGGACAAACCACAGGAAGAGGCCATGGAGGAAGAAGAAGAGGAGGGGGTGGAGGAGAGAGGTGTGTCACAACCAGTAGTAGCATTTTGGAGGCGTGGCGGTGGGACAACCTCCAACACTACTGCACCTTGTCCTGAATCCTTCCCAGCTGCCAAAAGAGTGACCCAATGGGCCGTGAAAGAAAGGTAACGTCCCTGTCCATGCCTGCTGGACCATGAGTCAGCGGTAATATGCACCTTACCGCTGACCGCCCTGTCCAGCGAGGCCAAGACATTGCCTTCCACATGCCGGTAGAGAGCCGGAATAGCCTTCCGTGAGAAAAAGTGGCGTTTGGGAACCTGCCACTGAGGAACCGCACATTGCACAAACTCACGGAAGGGGGCCGAGTCTACCAACTGAAAAGGCAGCAGTTGAAGCGCTAGCAATTTAGCCAAGCTAGCATTCAACCGCTGGGCATGTGGATGGCTGGGAGTGAACTTCTTTCGACGGTCCAGCAGCTGGGGCAGGGAAATTTGCCTGCTAGAATCGGACGTCGGTGTACTGCTAGCAGAGTGGGCGCAAGTACTTGGCTGTGACACACCTAATTCTACACCTTCATTCCTCTCAGTGCATGTTTCAGAGAGGACTGAAGTTATAGTGGGGTTGGAGATCCCAGCTGATGCGGTGCAAGGAGAGGTCCGCTTTGTTCTTTGGTGTGGGTCTTTGAGGTAGGCTTGCCAACGAGCTGCATGGCAGGTCAACATATGTCTGGTCAGGCATGTGGTACCCAAGCGGCTGATGTTTTGGCCACGCGATATACGCTTGAGACATATGTTGCAAACAGCAGCTGTGCGATCTGATGCACTAGCCTCAAAAAAGGCCCACACCAAAGAACTTTTTGAATGACGGGCAGAGGCAGCGCCCTGCACAGGCGGAGCTCTGCGGTGTGATTCCGTCGGTGTACTGCCCTTACGCTGGCCACCAAAGGGCATCCTGCCTCGTTGGAGATGTGCCTCCTCCTCATCCTCCTCCTCCTCCTCTCTCCTATTAGGCACCCACGTGGAGTCATTGACCTCATCATCCCCTCCCTCCTCATCACTGGAGCCAATCTGGCAGTATGCTGCAGCTGCTGGAACATGACTGCCAGATTGGTGTCCTTCTTGAGCATCCCCTCTGTCTGCTCTCACGCTACTGCCTTCCTCTAGCTGGGTTTCATCATCAGACCCTTCGAAACGCTGGGCATCCTCCTGGAGCATGTACCCAACACTGTGCTGAAACAGTTCGGGGGACTCCTCAGGAGGAGGACATGGTGGGTCTAGGGAAGGAGTGACTGATGATTTGTCTGACATTGATACCAGGGAAGACGACGCTTTGGCAGCTGCTTTTCCAGTACCCTGAGCCTGGGTGAGAGAGGATGAGGAGGAGGAGGAGGGCTTGGTCATCCACTCTACCAAGTCTTCGGCATGATGTGGCTCAACATGTCCAGCTGCCGAAAAGAAGGACAAGCGTGTCCCATGGCCATGTGCTGATGACAATGCACCGCGTCCACGACCAGCACTGTTGCCCCCAGACACAGAGCCTGCTTGCCCTCTTTTATTGCCTCCTGACTGTCTGCCTCTCCTTGTTTGCCTTCCAGACATTCTAATAGATGGCCTGCAGGGAGATGGGAAAAAAGCAATAAGGGCTACCTTCAGGTGTCCTTCTCTGTCCCTGGAAACAAGGACTTGCAGAGTGAAAGAAAAAAAACACTCTCCCTACCTACAGTTTTCTGTCCCTAGAAAAAATGTTTTTTTTAATCACAATATAGCACAAGGAAAATTAACTCACTGTCCTTACAGGTCCCTGGAAACAAGGACTTGCAGAGTGAAAGAAAAAAAACACTCTCCCTACCTACAGTTTTCTGTCCCTAGAAAAAAATGTTTTTTTTAATCACAATATAGCAAAAGGACAATTCACTCACTGTCCTTCCAGGTCCCTGGAAACAAGGACTTGCAGAGTGAAAGAAACTGACACTGTCCCTACCTAGAGTTTTCTGTCCCTAGAATAAATGTTTTTTTTAATCACAATATAGCAAAAGGACAATTCACTCACTGTCCTTCCAGGTCCCTGGAAACAAGGACTTGCAGAGTGAAAGAAACTGACACTGTCCCTACCTAGAGTTTTCTGTCCCTAGAATAAATGTTTTTTTTAATCACAATATAGCAAAAGGACAATTCACTCACTGTCCTTCCAGGTCCCTGGAAACAAGGACTTGCAGAGTGAAAGAAACTGACACTGTCCCTACCTAGAGTTTTCTGTCCCTAGAATAAATGTTTTTTTTAATCACAATATAGCAAAAGGACAATTCACTCACTGTCCTTCCAGGTCCCTGGAAACAAGGACTTGCAGAGTGAAAGAAACTGACACTGTCCCTACCTAGAGTTTTCTGTCCCTAGAATAAATGTTTTTTTTAATCACAATATAGCAAAAGGACAATTCACTCACTGTCCTTCCAGGTCCCTGGAAACAAGGACTTGCAGAGTGAAAGAAACTGACACTGTCCCTACCTAGAGTTTTCTGTCCCTAGAATAAATGTTTTTTTTAATCACAATATAGCAAAAGGACAATTCACTCACTGTCCTTCCAGGTCCCTGGAAACAAGGACTTGCAGAGTGAAAGAAACTGACACTGTCCCTACCTAGAGTTTTCTGTCCCTAGAATAAATGTTTTTTTTAATCACAATATAGCAAAAGGACAATTCACTCACTGTCCTTCCAGGTCCCTGGAAACAAGGACTTGCAGAGTGAAAGAAACTGACACTGTCCCTACCTAGAGTTTTCTGTCCCTAGAATAAATGTTTTTTTTAATCACAATATAGCAAAAGGACAATTCACTCACTGTCCTTCCAGGTCCCTGGAAACAAGGACTTGCAGAGTGAAAGAAACTGACACTGTCCCTACCTAGAGTTTTCTGTCCCTAGAATAAATGTTTTTTTTAATCACAATATAGCAAAAGGACAATTCACTCACTGTCCTTCCAGGTCCCTGGAAACAAGGACTTGCAGAGTGAAAGAAACTGACACTGTCCCTACCTAGAGTTTTCTGTCCCTAGAATAAATGTTTTTTTTAATCACAATATAGCACAAGGAAAATTAACTCACTGTCCTTACAGGTCCCTGGAAACAAGGACTTGCAGAGTGAAAGAAAAAAAACACTCTCCCTACCTACAGTTTTCTGTCCCTAGAAAAAAATGTTTTTTTTTATCACAATATAGCAAAAGGACAATTCACTCACTGTCCTTCCAGGTCCCTGGAAACAAGGACTTGCAGAGTGAAAGAAACTGACACTGTCCCTACCTAGAGTTTTCTGTCCCTGGAATAAATGTTTTTTTCAGCACAATATAGCACAAGGACAATTAACTCACTGTCCTTACAGGTCCCTGGAAACAAGGACTTGCAGAGTGAAAGAAAAAAAATACTCTCCCTACCTACAGTTTTCTGTCCCTAGAAAAAAATGTTTTTTTTAATCACAATATAGCAAAAGGACAATTCACTCACTGTCCTTCCAGGTCCCTGGAAACAAGGACTTGCAGAGTGAAAGAAACTGACACTGTCCCTACCTAGAGTTTTCTGTCCCTAGAATAAATGTTTTTTTTAATCACAATATAGCAAAAGGACAATTCACTCACTGTCCTTCCAGGTCCCTGGAAACAAGGACTTGCAGAGTGAAAGAAACTGACACTGTCCCTACCTAGAGTTTTCTGTCCCTAGAATAAATGTTTTTTTTAATCACAATATAGCAAAAGGACAATTCACTCACTGTCCTTCCAGGTCCCTGGAAACAAGGACTTGCAGAGTGAAAGAAACTGACACTGTCCCTACCTAGAGTTTTCTGTCCCTAGAATAAATGTTTTTTTTAATCACAATATAGCAAAAGGACAATTCACTCACTGTCCTTCCAGGTCCCTGGAAACAAGGACTTGCAGAGTGAAAGAAACTGACACTGTCCCTACCTAGAGTTTTCTGTCCCTAGAATAAATGTTTTTTTTAATCACAATATAGCAAAAGGACAATTCACTCACTGTCCTTCCAGGTCCCTGGAAACAAGGACTTGCAGAGTGAAAGAAACTGACACTGTCCCTACCTAGAGTTTTCTGTCCCTAGAATAAATGTTTTTTTTAATCACAATATAGCAAAAGGACAATTCACTCACTGTCCTTCCAGGTCCCTGGAAACAAGGACTTGCAGAGTGAAAGAAACTGACACTGTCCCTACCTAGAGTTTTCTGTCCCTAGAATAAATGTTTTTTTTAATCACAATATAGCAAAAGGACAATTCACTCACTGTCCTTCCAGGTCCCTGGAAACAAGGACTTGCAGAGTGAAAGAAACTGACACTGTCCCTACCTAGAGTTTTCTGTCCCTAGAATAAATGTTTTTTTTAATCACAATATAGCAAAAGGACAATTCACTCACTGTCCTTCCAGGTCCCTGGAAACAAGGACTTGCAGAGTGAAAGAAACTGACACTGTCCCTACCTAGAGTTTTCTGTCCCTAGAATAAATGTTTTTTTTAATCACAATATAGCAAAAGGACAATTCACTCACTGTCCTTCCAGGTCCCTGGAAACAAGGACTTGCAGAGTGAAAGAAACTGACACTGTCCCTACCTAGAGTTTTCTGTCCCTAGAATAAATGTTTTTTTTAATCACAATATAGCAAAAGGACAATTCACTCACTGTCCTTCCAGGTCCCTGGAAACAAGGACTTGCAGAGTGAAAGAAACTGACACTGTCCCTACCTAGAGTTTTCTGTCCCTAGAATAAATGTTTTTTTTAATCACAATATAGCAAAAGGACAATTCACTCACTGTCCTTCCAGGTCCCTGGAAACAAGGACTTGCAGAGTGAAAGAAACTGACACTGTCCCTACCTAGAGTTTTCTGTCCCTAGAATAAATGTTTTTTTTAATCACAATATAGCAAAAGGACAATTCACTCACTGTCCTTCCAGGTCCCTGGAAACAAGGACTTGCAGAGTGAAAGAAACTGACACTGTCCCTACCTAGAGTTTTCTGTCCCTAGAATAAATGTTTTTTTTAATCACAATATAGCAAAAGGACAATTCACTCACTGTCCTTCCAGGTCCCTGGAAACAAGGACTTGCAGAGTGAAAGAAACTGACACTGTCCCTACCTAGAGTTTTCTGTCCCTAGAATAAATGTTTTTTTTAATCACAATATAGCAAAAGGACAATTCACTCACTGTCCTTCCAGGTCCCTGGAAACAAGGACTTGCAGAGTGAAAGAAACTGACACTGTCCCTACCTAGAGTTTTCTGTCCCTAGAATAAATGTTTTTTTTAATCACAATATAGCAAAAGGACAATTCACTCACTGTCCTTCCAGGTCCCTGGAAACAAGGACTTGCAGAGTGAAAGAAACTGACACTGTCCCTACCTAGAGTTTTCTGTCCCTAGAATAAATGTTTTTTTTAATCACAATATAGCAAAAGGACAATTCACTCACTGTCCTTCCAGGTCCCTGGAAACAAGGACTTGCAGAGTGAAAGAAACTGACACTGTCCCTACCTAGAGTTTTCTGTCCCTAGAATAAATGTTTTTTTTAATCACAATATAGCAAAAGGACAATTCACTCACTGTCCTTCCAGGTCCCTGGAAACAAGGACTTGCAGAGTGAAAGAAACTGACACTGTCCCTACCTAGAGTTTTCTGTCCCTAGAATAAATGTTTTTTTTAAGCACAATATAGCAAAAGGACAATTCACTCACTGTCCTTCCAGGTCCCTGGAAACAAGGACTTGCAGAGTGAAAGAAACTGACACTGTCCCTACCTAGAGTTTTCTGTCCCTAGAATAAATGTTTTTTTTAATCACAATATAGCAAAAGGACAATTCACTCACTGTCCTTCCAGGTCCCTGGAAACAAGGACTTGCAGAGTGAAAGAAACTGACACTGTCCCTACCTAGAGTTTTCTGTCCCTAGAATAAATGTTTTTTTTAATCACAATATAGCAAAAGGACAATTCACTCACTGTCCTTCCAGGTCCCTGGAAACAAGGACTTGCAGAGTGAAAGAAACTGACACTGTCCCTACCTAGAGTTTTCTGTCCCTAGAATAAATGTTTTTTTTTAAGCACACTATAGCAGAAGCACAAAACACACTGACACTCTCCCTACCTATCCTTCTCTTTCCCTAAACTAAAGGAATCCAGGTTAAGCAAGAAAGAAATAACAGTCACTGTCCCTGCCTATGCTACTCTATCCCTGCTCCGGAACACACTACACTAGGCCGCCGTGCTGGCGGCCTTTTATAGTGTGGGGCGTGTACTAAACACCCTCAGCAATAATTGGCCACAGGCATCCTGCCTGTGGCCAATCATTGCTCTCCTCGCTGCCGGCGCTGTGATTGGCCAAGCATGCGGGGTCACAGTGCATGCTTGGCCAATCACAGCGCCTGGATGACACTGCGATGGCGTAGTGCATTGTGGGCCGTTCGCGTCACTCGAATTTGGCGCGAACGGCCCAAATCGTTCGATCTTCGTCGAACGATCGAACAGCCAATGTTCGAGTCGAACGTATGTTCGACTCGAACACGAAGCTCATCCCTATTCAGCAGAACGTAGTCGGGGACGAGCCAAAAGTCGGTAACAGATAGTTGCAGGTTGGGATTCAGCAGAAGCGTAGTCGGAGACGAGCCAAAAGTCGGTAACAGATAGTTGCAGGTTGGGATTCAGCAGAAGGCGTAGTCGGGGACGAGCCAAAAGTCGGTAACAGATAGTTGCAGGTTGGGATTCAGCAGAAGCGTAGTCGGGGACGAGCCAAAAGTCGGTAACAGATAGTTGCAGGTTGGGATTCAGCAGAAGCGTAGTCGGGGACGAGCCAAAAGTCGGTAACAGATAGTTGCAGGTTGGGATCAAGCAGAAGCGTAGTCGGGGACGAGCCAAAAGTCGGTAACAGATAGTTGCAGGTTGGGATCAAGCAGAAGCGTAGTCGGGGACGAGCCAAAAGTCGGTAACAGATAGTTGCAGGTTGGGATTCAGCAGAAGCGTAGTCGGGGACGAGCCAAAAGTCGGTAACAGATAGTTGCAGGTTGGGATTCAGCAGAAGCGTAGTCGGGGACGAGCCAAAAGTCGGTAACAGATAGTTGCAGGTTGGGATTCAGCAGAAGCGTAGTCGGGGACGAGCCAAAAGTCGGTAACAGATAGTTGCAGGTTGGGATTCAGCAGAAGCGTAGTCGGGACGAGCCAAAAGTCGGTAACAGATAGTTGCAGGTTGGGATTCAGCAGAAGCGTAGTCGGGGACGAGCCAAAAGTCGGTAACAGATAGTTGCAGGTTGGGATTCAGCAGAAGCGTAGTCGGGGACGAGCCAAAAGTCGGTAACAGATAGTTGCAGGTTGGGATTCAGCAGAAGCGTAGTCGGGGACGAGCCAAAAGTCGGTAACAGATAGTTGCAGGTTGGGATCAAGCAGAAGCGTAGTCGGGGACGAGCCAAAAGTCGGTAACAGATAGTTGCAGGTTGGAATTCAGCAGAAGCGTAGTCGGGGACGAGCCAAAAGTCGGTAACAGATAGTTGCAGGTTGGGATTCAGCAGAAGCGTAGTCGGGGACGAGCCAAAAGTCGGTAACAGATAGTTGCAGGTTTGGATTCAGCAGAAGCGTAGTCGGGGACGAGCCAAAAGTCGGTAACAGATAGTTGCAGGTTTGGATTCAGCAGAAGCGTAGTCGGGGACGAGCCAAAAGTCGGTAACAGATAGTTGCAGGTTGGGATCAAGCAGAAGCGTAGTCGGGGACGAGCCAAAAGTCGGTAACAGATAGTTGCAGGTTGGGATTCAGCAGAAGCGTAGTCGGGGACGAGCCAAAAGTCGGTAACAGATAGTTGCAGGTTGGGATTCAGCAGAAGCGTAGTCGGGGACGAGCCAAAAGTCGGTAACAGATAATTGCAGTTTGGGATTCAGCAGAAGCGTAGTCGGGGACGAGCCAAAAGTCGGTAACAGATTGTTGCAGGTTGGGATTCAGCAGAAGCGTAGTCGGGGACGAGCCAAAAGTCGGTAACAGATAGTTGCAGGTTGGGATCAAGCAGAAGCGTAGTCGGGGACGAGCCAAAAGTCGGTAACAGATAGTTGCAGGTTGGGATTCAGCAGAAGCGTAGTCGGGGACGAGCCAAAAGTCGGTAACAGATAGTTGCAGGTTGGGATTCAGCAGAAGCGTAGTCGGGGACGAGCCAAAAGTCGGTAACAGATAATACAGGTAGGGATCAAGCAGAAGCGTAGTCGGGGACGAGCCAAAAGTCGGTAACAGATAGTTGCAGGTTGGGATTCAGCAGAAGCGTAGTCGGGGACGAGCCAAAAGTCGGTAACAGATAGTTGCAGGTTGGGATTCAGCAGAAGCGTAGTCGGGGACGAGCCAAAAGTCGGTAACAGATAGTTGCAGGTTGGGATCAAGCAGAAGCGTAGTCGGGGACGAGCCAAAAGTCGGTAACAGATAGTTGCAGGTTGGGATTCAGCAGAAGCGTAGTCGGGGACGAGCCAAAAGTCGGTAACAGATAGTTGCAGGTTGGGATTCAGCAGAAGCGTAGTCGGAGACGAGCCAAAAGTCGGTAACAGATAGTTGCAGGTTGGGATTCAGCAGAAGCGTAGTCGGGGACGAGCCAAACGTCGGTAACAGATAGTTGCAGGTTGGGATCAAGCAGAAGCGTAGTCGGGGACGAGCCAAAAGTCGGTAACAGATAGTTGCAGGTTGGGATTCAGCAGAAGCGTAGTCGGGGACGAGCCAAAAGTCGGTAACAGATAGTTGCAGGTTGGGATTCAGCAGAAGCGTAGTCGGGGACGAGCCAAAAGTCGGTAACAGATAGTTGCAGGTTTGGATTCAGTAGAAGCGTAGTCAGAGACGAGCCAAAAGTCGGTAACAGATAGTTGCAGGTTGGGATCAAGCAGAAGCGTAGTCGGGGACGAGCCAAAAGTCGGTAACAGATAGTTGCAGGTTGGGATCAAGCAGAAGCGTAGTCGGAGACGAGCCAAAAGTCGGTAACAGATAGTTGCAGGTTGGGATTCAGCAGAAGCGTAGTCGGGGACGAGCCAAAAGTCGGTAACAGATAGTTGCAGGTTGGGATCAAGCAGAAGCGTAGTCGGGGACGAGCCAAAAGTCGGTAACAGATAGTTGCAGGTTGGGATCAAGCAGAAGCGTAGTCGGGGACGAGCCAAAAGTCGGTAACAGATAGTTGCAGGTTGGGATTCAGCAGAAGCGTAGTCGGGGACGAGCCAAAAGTCGGTAACAGATAGTTGCAGGTTGGGATTCAGCAGAAGCGTAGTCGGGGACGAGCCAAAAGTCGGTAACAGATAGTTGCAGGTTTGGATTCAGTAGAAGCGTAGTCGGGGACGAGCCAAAAGTCGGTAACAGATAGTTGCAGGTAGGGATCAAGCAGAAGCGTAGTCGGGGACGAGCCAAAAGTCGGTAACAGATAGTTGCAGGTTGGGATTCAGCAGAAGCGTAGTCGGGGACGAGCCAAAAGTCGGTAACAGATAGTTGCAGGTTGGGATCAAGCAGAAGCGTAGTCGGGGACGAGCCAAAAGTCGGTAACAGATAGTTGCAGGTTGGGATTCAGCAGAAGCGTAGTCGGGGACGAGCCAAAAGTCGGTAACAGATAGTTGCAGGTTGGGATTCAGCAGAAGCGTAGTCGGGGACGAGCCAAAAGTCGGTAACAGATAGTTGCAGGTTTGGATTCAGTAGAAGCGTAGTCGGGGACGAGCCAAAAGTCGGTAACAGATAGTTGCAGGTAGGGATCAAGCAGAAGCGTAGTCGGGGACGAGCCAAAAGTCGGTAACAGATAGTTGCAGGTTGGGATTCAGCAGAAGCGTAGTCGGGGACGAGCCAAAAGTCGGTAACAGATAGTTGCAGGTTGGGATTCAGCAGAAGCGTAGTCGGGGACGAGCCAAAAGTCGGTAACAGATAGTTGCAGGTTGGGATTCAGCAGAAGCGTAGTCGGGGATGAGCCAAAAGTCGGTAACAGATAGTTGCAGGTTGGGATTCAGCAGAAGCGTAGTCGGAGACGAGCCAAAAGTCGGTAACAGATAGTTGCAGGTTGGGATTCAGCAGAACGTAGTCGGGGACGAGCCAAAAGTCGGTAACAGATAGTTGCAGGTTGGGATTCAGCAGAAGCGTAGTCGGAGACGAGCCAAAAGTCGGTAACAGATAGTTGCAGGTTGGGATTCAGCAGAAGGCGTAGTCGGGGACGAGCCAAAAGTCGGTAACAGATAGTTGCAGGTTGGGATTCAGCAGAAGCGTAGTCGGGGACGAGCCAAAAGTCGGTAACAGATAGTTGCAGGTTGGGATTCAGCAGAAGCGTAGTCGGGGACGAGCCAAAAGTCGGTAACAGATAGTTGCAGGTTGGGATCAAGCAGAAGCGTAGTCGGGGACGAGCCAAAAGTCGGTAACAGATAGTTGCAGGTTGGGATCAAGCAGAAGCGTAGTCGGGGACGAGCCAAAAGTCGGTAACAGATAGTTGCAGGTTGGGATTCAGCAGAAGCGTAGTCGGGGACGAGCCAAAAGTCGGTAACAGATAGTTGCAGGTTGGGATTCAGCAGAAGCGTAGTCGGGGACGAGCCAAAAGTCGGTAACAGATAGTTGCAGGTTGGGATTCAGCAGAAGCGTAGTCGGGGACGAGCCAAAAGTCGGTAACAGATAGTTGCAGGTTGGGATTCAGCAGAAGCGTAGTCGGGACGAGCCAAAAGTCGGTAACAGATAGTTGCAGGTTGGGATTCAGCAGAAGCGTAGTCGGGGACGAGCCAAAAGTCGGTAACAGATAGTTGCAGGTTGGGATTCAGCAGAAGCGTAGTCGGGGACGAGCCAAAAGTCGGTAACAGATAGTTGCAGGTTGGGATTCAGCAGAAGCGTAGTCGGGGACGAGCCAAAAGTCGGTAACAGATAGTTGCAGGTTGGGATCAAGCAGAAGCGTAGTCGGGGACGAGCCAAAAGTCGGTAACAGATAGTTGCAGGTTGGAATTCAGCAGAAGCGTAGTCGGGGACGAGCCAAAAGTCGGTAACAGATAGTTGCAGGTTGGGATTCAGCAGAAGCGTAGTCGGGGACGAGCCAAAAGTCGGTAACAGATAGTTGCAGGTTTGGATTCAGCAGAAGCGTAGTCGGGGACGAGCCAAAAGTCGGTAACAGATAGTTGCAGGTTTGGATTCAGCAGAAGCGTAGTCGGGGACGAGCCAAAAGTCGGTAACAGATAGTTGCAGGTTGGGATCAAGCAGAAGCGTAGTCGGGGACGAGCCAAAAGTCGGTAACAGATAGTTGCAGGTTGGGATTCAGCAGAAGCGTAGTCGGGGACGAGCCAAAAGTCGGTAACAGATAGTTGCAGGTTGGGATCAAGCAGAAGCGTAGTCGGGGACGAGCCAAAAGTCGGTAACAGATAGTTGCAGGTTGGGATTCAGCAGAAGCGTAGTCGGGGACGAGCCAAAAGTCGGTAACAGATAGTTGCAGGTTGGGATTCAGCAGAAGCGTAGTCGGGAACGAGCCAAAAGTCGGTAACAGATAGTTGCAGGTTGGGATTCAGCAGAAGCGTAGTCGGGGACGAGCCAAAAGTCGGTAACAGATAGTTGCAGGTTGGGATTCAGCAGAAGCGTAGTCGGAGACGAGCCAAAAGTCGGTAACAGATAGTTGCAGGTTGGGATCAAGCAGAAGCGTAGTCGGAGACGAGCCAAAAGTCGGTAACAGATAGTTGCAGGTTGGGATCAAGCAGAAGCGTAGTCGGGGACGAGCCAAAAGTCGGTAACAGATAGTTGCAGGTTGGGATTCAGCAGAAGCGTAGTCGGGGACGAGCCAAAAGTCGGTAACAGATAGTTGCAGGTTGGGATCAAGCAGAAGCGTAGTCGGGGACGAGCCAAAAGTCGGTAACAGATAGTTGCAGGTTGGGATTCAGCAGAAGCGTAGTCGGGGACGAGCCAAAAGTCGGTAACAGATAGTTGCAGGTTGGGATCAAGCAGAAGCGTAGTCGGGGACGAGCCAAAAGTCGGTAACAGATAGTTGCAGGTTGGGATCAAGCAGAAGCGTAGTCGAGGACGAGCCAAAAGTCGGTAACAGATAGTTGCAGGTTGGGATTCAGCAGAAGCGTAGTCGGGGACGAGCCAAAAGTCGGTAACAGATAGTTGCAGGTTGGGATTCAGCAGAAGCGTAGTCGGGGACGAGCCAAAAGTCGGTAACAGATAGTTGCAGGTTTGGATTCAGCAGAAGCGTAGTCGGGGACGAGCCAAAAGTCGGTAACAGATAGTTGCAGGTTGGGATTCAGCAGAAGCGTAGTCGGGGACGAGCCAAAAGTCGGTAACAGATAGTTGCAGGTTGGGATTCAGCAGAAGCGTAGTCGGGGACGAGCCAAAAGTCGGTAACAGATAGTTGCAGGTTGGGATCAAGCAGAAGCGTAGTCGGAGACGAGCCAAAAGTCGGTAACAGATAGTTGCAGGTTGGGATTCAGCAGAAGCGTAGTCGGAGACGAGCCAAAAGTCGGTAACAGATAGTTGCAGGTTGGGATTCAGCAGAAGCGTAGTCGGAGACGAGCCAAAAGTCGGTAACAGATAGTTGCAGGTTGGGATTCAGCAGAAGCGTAGTCGGAGACGAGCCAAAAGTCGGTAACAGATAGTTGCAGGTTGGGATCAAGCAGAAGCGTAGTCGGAGACGAGCCAAAAGTCGGTAACAGATAGTTGCAGGTTGGGATTCAGCAGAAGCGTAGTCGGGGACGAGCCAAAAGTCGGTAACAGATAGTTGCAGGTTGGGATTCAGCAGAAGCGTAGTTGGGGACGAGCCAAAAGTCGGTAACAGATAGTTGCAGGTTGGGATTCAGCAGAAGCGTAGTCGGAGACGAGCCAAAAGTCGGTAACAGATAGTTGCAGGTTGGGATTCAGCAGAAGCGTAGTCGGAGACGAGCCTAAAGTCGGTAACAGATAGTTGCAGGTTGGGATTCAGCAGAAGCGTAGTCGGAGACGAGCCAAAAGTCGGTAACAGATAGTTGCAGGTTGGGATTCAGCAGAAGCGTAGTCGGAGACGAGCCAAAAGTCGGTAACAGATAGTTGCAGGTTGGGATCAAGCAGAAGCGTAGTCGGGGACGAGCCAAAAGTCGGTAACAGATAGTTGCAGGTTGGGATCAAGCAGAAGCGTAGTCGGGGACGAGCCAAAAGTCGGTAACAGATAGTTGCAGGTTGGGATTCAGCAGAAGCGTAGTCGGGGACGAGCCAAAAGTCGGTAACAGATAGTTGCAGGTTGGGATCAAGCAGAAGCGTAGTCGGGGACGAGCCAAAAGTCGGTAACAGATAGTTGCAGGTTGGGATCAAGCAGAAGCGTAGTCGGGGACGAGCCAAAAGTCGGTAACAGATAGTTGCAGGTTGGGATCAAGCAGAAGCGTAGTCGGGGATGAGCCAAAAGTCGGTAACAGATAGTTGGAGGTTGGGATTCAGCAGAAGCGTAGTCGGAGACGAGCCAAAAGTCGGTAACAGATAGTTGCAGGTTGGGATCAAGCAGAAGCGTAGTCGGGGACGAGCCAAAAGTCGGTAACAGATAGTTGCAGGTTGGGATTCAGCAGAAGCGTAGTCGGGGACGAGCCAAAAGTCGGTAACAGATAGTTGCAGGTTGGGATTCAGCAGAAGCGTAGTCGGGGACGAGCCAAAAGTCGGTAACAGATAGTTGCAGGTTGGGATTCAGCAGAAGCGTAGTCGGAGACGAGCCAAAAGTCGGTAACAGATAGTTGCAGGTTGGGATCAAGCAGAAGCGTAGTCGGGGACGAGCCAAAAGTCGGTAACAGATAGTTGCAGGTTGGGATTCAGCAGAAGCGTAGTCGGGGACGAGCCAAAAGTCGGTAACAGATAGTTGCAGGTTGGGATTCAGCAGAAGCGTAGTCGGGGACGAGCCAAAAGTCGGTAACAGATAGTTGCAGGTTGGGATTCAGCAGAAGCGTAGTCGGGGACGAGCCAAAAGTCGGTAACAGATAGTTGCAGGTTGGGATCAAGCAGAAGCGTAGTCGGAGACGAGCCAAAAGTCGGTAACAGATAGTTGCAGGTTGGGATTCAGCAGAAGCGTAGTCGGGACGAGCCAAAAGTCGGTAACAGATAGTTGCAGGTTGGGATTCAGCAGAAGCGTAGTCGGAGACGAGCCAAAAGTCGGTAACAGATAGTTGCAGGTTGGGATTCAGCAGAAGCGTAGTCGGGGGCGAGCCAAAAGTCGGTAACAGATAGTTGCAGGTTGGGATTCAGCAGAAGCGTAGTCGGGGACGAGCCAAAAGTCGGTAACAGATAGTTGCAGGTTGGGATCAAGCAGAAGCGTAGTCGGAGACGAGCCAAAAGTCGGTAACAGATAGTTGCAGGTTGGGATTCAGCAGAAGCGTAGTCGGGGACGAGCCAAAAGTCGGTAACAGATAGTTGCAGGTTGGGATTCAGAAGAAGCGTAGTCGGGGACGAGCCAAAAGTCGGTAACAGATAGTTGCAGTTTGGGATTCAGCAGAAGCGTAGTCGGGGACGAGCCAAAAGTCGGTAACAGATAGTTGCAGTTTGGGATTCAGCAGAAGCGTAGTCGGGGACGAGCCAAAAGTCGGTAACAGATAGTTGCAGGTTGGGATTCAGCAGAAGCGTAGTCGGAGACGAGCCAAAAGTCGGTAACAGATAGTTGCAGGTTGGGATTCAGCAGAAGCGTAGTCGGAGACGAGCCAAAAGTCGGTAACAGATAGTTGCAGGTTGGGATTCAGCAGAAGCGTAGTCGGAGACGAGCCAAAAGTCGGTAACAGATAGTTGCAGGTTGGGATCAAGCAGATGCGTAGTCGGAGACGAGCCAAAAGTCGGTAACAGATAGTTGCAGGTTGGGATTCAGCAGAAGCGTAGTCGGGGACGAGCCAAAAGTCGGTAACAGATAGTTGCAGGTTGGGATTCAGCAGAAGCGTAGTCGGGGACGAGCCAAAAGTCGGTAACAGATAGTTGCAGGTTGGGATTCAGCAGAAGCGTAGTCGGGGACGAGCCAAAAGTCGGTAACAGATAGTTGCAGGTTGGAATCAAGCAGAAGCGTAGTCGGGGACGAGCCGAAAGTCGGTAACAGATAGTTGCAGGTTGGGATTTAGCAGAAGCGTAGTCGGGGACGAGCCAAAAGTCGGTAACAGATAGTTGCAGGTTGGGATTCAGCAGAAGCGTAGTCGGAGACGAGCCAAAAGTCGGTAACAGATAGTTGCAGGTTGGGATTCAGCAGAAGCGTAGTCGGGGACGAGCCAAAAGTCGGTAACAGATAGTTGCAGGTTGGGATCAAGCAGAAGCGTAGTCGGAGACGAGCCAAAAGTCGGTAACAGATAGTTGCAGGTTGGGATTCAGCAGAAGCGTAGTCGGGGACGAGCCAAAAGTCGGTAACAGATAGTTGCAGGTTGGGATTCAGAAGAAGCGTAGTCGGGGACGAGCCAAAAGTCGGTAACAGATAGTTGCAGTTTGGGATTCAGCAGAAGCGTAGTCGGGGACGAGCCAAAAGTCGGTAACAGATAGTTGCAGGTTGGGATCAAGCAGAAGCGTAGTCAGAGACGAGCCAAAAGTCGGTAACAGATAGTTGCAGGTTGGGATTCAGCAGAAGCGTAGTCGGGGACGAGCCAAAAGTCGGTAACAGATAGTTGCAGGTTGGGATTCAGCAGAAGCGTAGTCGGAGACGAGCCAAAAGTCGGTAACAGATAATACAGGTAGGGATCAAGCAGAAGCGTAGTCGGGGACGAGCCAAAAGTCGGTAACAGATAGTTGCAGGTTGGGATCAAGCAGAAGCGTAGTCGGGGACGAGCCAAAAGTCGGTAACAGATAGTTGCAGGTTGGGATTCAGCAGAAGCGTAGTCGGGGACGAGCCAAAAGTCGGTAACAGATAGTTGCAGGTTGGGATTTAGCAGAAGCGTAGTCGGGGACGAGCCAAAAGTCGGTAACAGATAGTTGCAGGTTGGGATTCAGCAGAAGCGTAGTCGGGGACGAGCCAAAAGTCGGTAACAGATAGTTGCAGGTTGGGATTCAGCAGAAGCGTAGTCGGGGACGAGCCAAAAGTCGGTAACAGATAGTTGCAGGTTGGGATCAAGCAGAAGCGTAGTCGGGGACGAGCCAAAAGTCGGTAACAGATAGTTGCAGGTTGGGATTCAGCAGAAGCGTAGTCGGGGACGAGCCAAAAGTCGGTAACAGATAGTTGCAGGTTGGGATCAAGCAGAAGCGTAGTCGGGGACGAGCCAAAAGTCGGTAACAGATAGTTGCAGGTTGGGATTCAGCAGAAGCGTAGTCGGGGACGAGCCAAAAGTCGGTAACAGATAGTTGCAGGTTGGGATTCAGCAGAAGCGTAGTCGGGGACGAGCCAAAAGTCGGTAACAGATAGTTGCAGGTTGGGATTCAGCAGAAGCGTAGTCGGGGACGAGCCAAAAGTCGGTAACAGATAGTTGCAGGTTGGGATTCAGCAGAAGCGTAGTCGGGGACGAGCCAAAAGTCGGTAACAGATAGTTGCAGGTTGGGATCAAGCAGAAGCGTAGTCGGGGACGAGCCAAAAGTCGGTAACAGATAGTTGCAGGTTGGGATTCAGCAGAAGCGTAGTCGGGGACGAGCCAAAAGTCGGTAACAGATAGTTGCAGGTTGGGATTCAGCAGAAGCGTAGTCGGGGACGAGCCAAAAGTCGGTAACAGATAATTGCAGTTTGGGATTCAGCAGAAGCGTAGTCGGGGACGAGCCAAAAGTCGGTAACAGATAGTTGCAGGTTGGGATTCAGCAGAAGCGTAGTCGGGGACGAGCCAAAAGTCGGTAACAGATAGTTGCAGGTTGGGATCAAGCAGAAGCGTAGTCGGGGACGAGCCAAAAGTCGGTAACAGATAGTTGCAGGTTGGGATTCAGCAGAAGCGTAGTCGGGGACGAGCCAAAAGTCGGTAACAGATAGTTGCAGGTTGGGATTCAGCAGAAGCGTAGTCGGGGACGAGCCAAAAGTCGGTAACAGATAATACAGGTAGGGATCAAGCAGAAGCGTAGTCGGGGACGAGCCAAAAGTCGGTAACAGATAGTTGCAGGTTGGGATTCAGCAGAAGCGTAGTCGGGGACGAGCCAAAAGTCGGTAACAGATAGTTGCAGGTTGGGATTCAGCAGAAGCGTAGTCGGGGACGAGCCAAAAGTCGGTAACAGATAGTTGCAGGTTGGGATCAAGCAGAAGCGTAGTCGGGGACGAGCCAAAAGTCGGTAACAGATAGTTGCAGGTTGGGATTCAGCAGAAGCGTAGTCGGGGACGAGCCAAAAGTCGGTAACAGATAGTTGCAGGTTGGGATTCAGCAGAAGCGTAGTCGGAGACGAGCCAAAAGTCGGTAACAGATAGTTGCAGGTTGGGATTCAGCAGAAGCGTAGTCGGGGACGAGCCAAACGTCGGTAACAGATAGTTGCAGGTTGGGATCAAGCAGAAGCGTAGTCGGGGACGAGCCAAAAGTCGGTAACAGATAGTTGCAGGTTGGGATTCAGCAGAAGCGTAGTCGGGGACGAGCCAAAAGTCGGTAACAGATAGTTGCAGGTTGGGATTCAGCAGAAGCGTAGTCGGGGACGAGCCAAAAGTCGGTAACAGATAGTTGCAGGTTTGGATTCAGTAGAAGCGTAGTCAGAGACGAGCCAAAAGTCGGTAACAGATAGTTGCAGGTTGGGATCAAGCAGAAGCGTAGTCGGGGACGAGCCAAAAGTCGGTAACAGATAGTTGCAGGTTGGGATCAAGCAGAAGCGTAGTCGGAGACGAGCCAAAAGTCGGTAACAGATAGTTGCAGGTTGGGATTCAGCAGAAGCGTAGTCGGGGACGAGCCAAAAGTCGGTAACAGATAGTTGCAGGTTGGGATCAAGCAGAAGCGTAGTCGGGGACGAGCCAAAAGTCGGTAACAGATAGTTGCAGGTTGGGATCAAGCAGAAGCGTAGTCGGGGACGAGCCAAAAGTCGGTAACAGATAGTTGCAGGTTGGGATTCAGCAGAAGCGTAGTCGGGGACGAGCCAAAAGTCGGTAACAGATAGTTGCAGGTTGGGATTCAGCAGAAGCGTAGTCGGGGACGAGCCAAAAGTCGGTAACAGATAGTTGCAGGTTTGGATTCAGTAGAAGCGTAGTCGGGGACGAGCCAAAAGTCGGTAACAGATAGTTGCAGGTTGGGATCAAGCAGAAGCGTAGTCGGGGACGAGCCAAAAGTCGGTAACAGATAGTTGCAGGTTGGGATTCAGCAGAAGCGTAGTCGGGGACGAGCCAAAAGTCGGTAACAGATAGTTGCAGGTTGGGATCAAGCAGAAGCGTAGTCGGGGACGAGCCAAAAGTCGGTAACAGATAGTTGCAGGTTGGGATTCAGCAGAAGCGTAGTCGGGGACGAGCCAAAAGTCGGTAACAGATAGTTGCAGGTTGGGATTCAGCAGAAGCGTAGTCGGGGACGAGCCAAAAGTCGGTAACAGATAGTTGCAGGTTTGGATTCAGTAGAAGCGTAGTCGGGGACGAGCCAAAAGTCGGTAACAGATAGTTGCAGGTAGGGATCAAGCAGAAGCGTAGTCGGGGACGAGCCAAAAGTCGGTAACAGATAGTTGCAGGTTGGGATTCAGCAGAAGCGTAGTCGGGGACGAGCCAAAAGTCGGTAACAGATAGTTGCAGGTTGGGATTCAGCAGAAGCGTAGTCGGGGACGAGCCAAAAGTCGGTAACAGATAGTTGCAGGTTGGGATTCAGCAGAAGCGTAGTCGGGGATGAGCCAAAAGTCGGTAACAGATAGTTGCAGGTTGGGATTCAGCAGAAGCGTAGTCGGAGACGAGCCAAAAGTCGGTAACAGATAGTTGCAGGTTGGGATTCAGCAGAACGTAGTCGGGGACGAGCCAAAAGTCGGTAACAGATAGTTGCAGGTTGGGATTCAGCAGAAGCGTAGTCGGAGACGAGCCAAAAGTCGGTAACAGATAGTTGCAGGTTGGGATTCAGCAGAAGCGTAGTCGGAGACGAGCCAAAAGTCGGTAACAGATAGTTGCAGGTTGGGATTCAGCAGAAGCGTAGTCGGAGACGAGCCAAAAGTCGGTAACAGATAATACAGGTAGGGATTCAGCAGAAGCGTAGTCGGAGACGAGCCAAAAGTCGGTAACAGATAGTTGCAGGTTTGGATTCAGTAGAAGCGTAGTCGGGGACGAGCCAAAAGTCGGTAACAGATAGTTGCAGGTTGGGATCAAGCAGAAGCGTAGTCGGGGACGAGCCAAAAGTCGGTAACAGATAGTTGCAGGTTGGGATTCAGCAGAAGCGTAGTCGGGGACGAGCCAAAAGTCGGTAACAGATAGTTGCAGGTTGGGATTCAGCAGAAGCGTAGTCGGGGACGAGCCAAAAGTCGGTAACAGATAGTTGCAGGTTTGGATTCAGTAGAAGCGTAGTCGGGGACGAGCCAAAAGTCGGTAACAGATAGTTGCAGGTTGGGATTCAGCAGAAGCGTAGTCGGAGACGAGCCAAAAGTCGATAACAGATAGTTGCAGGTTGGGATTCAGTAGAAGCGTAGTCGGAGACGAGCCAAAAGTCGGTAACAGATAGTTGCAGGTTGGGATTCAGCAGAAGCGTAGTCGGGGACGAGCCAAAAGTCGGTAACAGATAGTTGCAGGTTGGGATTCAGCAGAAGCGTAGTCGGGGACGAGCCAAAAGTCGGTAACAGATAGTTGCAGGTTGGGATTCAGCAGAAGCGTAGTCGGGGACGAGCCAAAAGTCGGTAACAGATAGTTGCAGGTTGGGATCAAGCAGAAGCGTAGTCGGGGACGAGCCAAAAGTCGGTAACAGATAGTTGCAGGTTGGGATTCAGCAGAAGCGTAGTCGGGGACGAGCCAAAAGTCGGTAACAGATAGTTGCAGGTTGGGATTCAGCAGAAGCGTAGTCGGGGACGAGCCAAAAGTCGGTAACAGATAGTTGCAGGTTGGGATCAAGCAGAAGCGTAGTCGGGGACGAGCCAAAAGTCGGTAACAGATAGTTGCAGGTTGGGATTCAGCAGAAGCGTAGTCGGGGACGAGCCAAAAGTCGGTAATAGATAGTTGCAGGTTGGGATCAAGCAGAAGCGTAGTCGGGGACGAGCAAAAAGTCGGTAACAGATAGTTGCAGGTTGGGATTCAGCAGAAGCGTAGTCGGGGACGAGCCAAAAGTCGGTAACAGATAGTTGCAGGTTGGGATTCAGCAGATGCGTAGTCGGGGACGAGCCAAAAGTCGGTAACAGATAGTTGCAGGTTTGGATTCAGTAGAAGCGTAGTCGGGGACGAGCCAAAAGTCGGTAACAGATAGTTGCAGGTTGGGATCAAGCAGAAGCGTAGTCGGAGACGAGCCAAAAGTCGGTAACAGATAGTTGCAGGTTTGGATCCAGCAGAAGCGTAGTCGGAGACGAGCCAAAAGTCGGTAACAGATAGTTGCAGGTTGGGATCAAGCAGAAGCGTAGTCGGGGACGAGCCAAAAGTCGGTAACAGATAGTTGCAGGTTGGGATTCAGCAGAAGCGTAGTCGGGGACGAGCCAAAAGTCGGTAACAGATAGTTGCAGGTAGGGATCAAGCAGAAGCGTAGTCGGGGACGAGCCAAAAGTCGGTAACAGATAGTTGCAGGTTGGGATCAAGCAGAAACGTAGTCGGGGACGAGCCAAAAGTCGGTAACAGATAGTTGCAGGTTGGGATTCAGCAGAAGCGTAGTCGGGGACGAGCCAAAAGTCGGTAACAGATAATACAGGTAGGGATTCAGCAGAAGCGTAGTCGGAGACGAGCCAAAAGTCGGTAACAGATAGTTGCAGGTTTGGATTCAGCAGAAGCGTAGTCGGAGACGAGCCAAAAGTCGGTAACAGATAGTTGCAGGTTGGGATCAAGCAGAAGCGTAGTCGGGGACGAGCCAAAAGTCGGTAACAGATAGTTGCAGGTAGGGATCAAGCAGAAGCGTAGTCGGGGACGAGCCAAAAGTCGGTAACAGATAGTTGCAGGTTGGGATCAAGCAGAAGCGTAGTCGGGGACGAGCCAAAAGTCGGTAACAGATAGTTGCAGGTTGGGATTCAGCAGAAGCATAGTCGGGGACGAGCCAAAAGTCGGTAACAGATAATACAGGTAGGGATTCAGCAGAAGCGTAGTCGGAGACGAGCCAAAAGTCGGTAACAGATAGTTGCAGGTTGGGATTCAGTAGAAGCGTAGTCGGGGACGAGCCAAAAGTCGGTAACAGATAGTTGCAGGTTGGGATTCAGCAGAAGCGTAGTCGGGGACGAGCCAAAAGTCGGTAACAGATAGTTGCAGGTTGGGATTCAGCAGAAGCGTAGTCGGGGACGAGCCAAAAGTCGGTAACAGATAGTTGCAGGTTGGGATCAAGCAGAAGCGTAGTCGGGGACGAGCCAAAAGTCGGTAACAGATAGTTGCAGGTTGGGATTCAGCAGAAGCGCAGTCGGGGACGAGCCAAAAGTCGGTAACAGATAGTTGCAGGTTGGGATTCAGCAGAAGCGTAGTCGGGGACGAGCCAAAAGTCGGTAACAGATAGTTGCAGGTTGGGATTCAGCAGAAGTGTAGTCGGGGACGAGCCAAAAGTCGGTAACAGATAGTTGCAGGTTGGGATTCAGCAGAAGCGTAGTCGGGGACAAGCCAAAAGTCGGTAACAGATAGTTGCAGGTTGGGATTCAGCAGAAGCGTAGTCGGGGACGAGCCAAAAGTCGGTAACAGATAGTTGCAGGTTGGGATCAAGCAGAAGCGTAGTCGGGGACGAGCCAAAAGTCGGTAACAGATAGTTGCAGGTTGGGATTCAGCAGAAGCGTAGTCGGGGACGAGCCAAAAGTCGGTAACAGATAGTTGCAGGTTGGGATCAAGCAGAAGCGTAGTCGGGGACGAGCCAAAAGTCGGTAACAGATAGTTGCAGGTTGGGATTCAGCAGAAGCGTAGTCGGAGACGAGCCAAAAGTCGGTAACAGATAGTTGCAGGTTGGGATTCAGCAGAAGCGTAGTCGGAGACGAGCCAAAAGTCGGTAACAGATAGTTGCAGGTTTGGATTCAGTAGAAGCGTAGTCGGAGACGAGCCAAAAGTCGGTAACAGATAGTTGCAGGTTGGGATCAAGCAGAAGCGTAGTCGGAGACGAGCCAAAAGTCGGTAACAGATAGTTGCAGGTTGGGATTCAGCAGAAGCGTAGTCGGGACGAGCCAAAAGTCGGTAACAGATAGTTGCAGGTTGGGATTCAGCAGAAGCGTAGTCGGAGACGAGCCAAAAGTCGGTAACAGATAGTTGCAGGTTGGGATTCAGCAGAAGCGTAGTCGGAGACGAGCCAAAAGTCGGTAACAGATAGTTGCAGGTTGGGATTCAGCAGAAGCGTAGTCGGGGACGAGCCAAAAGTCGGTAACAGATAGTTGCAGGTTGGGATTCAGCAGAAGCGTAGTTGGGGACGAGCCAAAAGTCGGTAACAGATAGTTGCAGGTTGGGATTCAGCAGAAGCGTAGTCGGGGACGAGCCAAAAGTCGGTAACAGATAGTTGCAGGTTGGGATCAAGCAGAAGCGTAGTCGGAGACGAGCCAAAAGTCGGTAACAGATAGTTGCAGGTTGGGATTCAGCAGAAGCGTAGTTGGGGACGAGCCAAAAGTCGGTAACAGATAGTTGCAGGTTGGGATTCAGCAGAAGCGTAGTCGGAGACGAGCCAAAAGTCGGTAACAGATAGTTGCAGGTTGGGATTCAGCAGAAGCGTAGTCGGGGACGAGCCAAAAGTCGGTAACAGATAGTTGCAGGTTGGGATTCAGCAGAAGCGTAGTCGGAGACGAGCCAAAAGTCGGTAACAGATAGTTGCAGGTTGGGATTCAGCAGAAGCGTAGTCGGAGACGAGCCAAAAGTCGGTAACAGATAGTTGCAGGTTGGGATTCAGCAGAAGCGTAGTCGGAGACGAGCCAAAAGTCGGTAACAGATAGTTGCAGGTTTGGATTCAGTAGAAGCGTAGTCGGGGACGAGCCAAAAGTCGGTAACAGATAGTTGCAGGTAGGGATCAAGCAGAAGCGTAGTCGGAGACGAGCCAAAAGTCGGTAACAGATAGTTGCAGGTTGGGATTCAGCAGAAGCGTAGTCGGAGACGAGCCAAAAGTCGGTAACAGATAGTTGCAGGTTGGGATTCAGCAGAAGCGTAGTCGGAGACGAGCCAAAAGTCGGTAACAGATAGTTGCAGGTTGGGATTCAGCAGAAGCGTAGTCGGAGACGAGCCAAAAGTCGGTAACAGATAGTTGCAGGTTGGGATTCAGCAGAAGCGTAGTCGGGGACAAGCCAAAAGTCGATAACAGATAGTTGCAGGTTGGGATTCAGCAGAAGCGTAGTCGGAGACGAGCCAAAAGTCGGTAACAGATAGTTGCAGGTTGGGATTCAGCAGAAGCGTAGTCGGGGACGAGCCAAAAGTCGGTAACAGATAGTTGCAGGTTGGGATTCAGCAGAAGCGTAGTAGGAGACGAGCCAAAAGTCGGTAACAGATAGTTGCAGGTTGGGATTCAGCAGAAGCGTAGTCGGGGACGAGCCAAAAGTCGGTAACAGATAGTTGCAGGTTTGGATTCAGTAGAAGCGTAGTCGGAGACGAGCCAAAAGTCGGTAACAGATAGTTGCAGGTTGGAATTCAGCAGAAGCGTAGTCGGGGACGAGCCAAAAGTCGGTAACAGATAGTTGCAGGTTGGGATTCAGCAGAAGCGTAGTCGGGGACGAGCCAAAAGTCGGTAACAGATAGTTGCAGGTTGGGATTCAGCAGAAGCGTAGTCGGAGACGAGCCAAAAGTCGGTAACAGATAGTTGCAGGTTGGGATTCAGCAGAAGCGTAGTCGGGGACGAGCCAAAAGTCGGTAACAGATAGTTGCAGGTTGGGATTCAGCAGAAGCGTAGTCGGAGACGAGCCAAAAGTCGGTAACAGATAGTTGCAGGTTGGGATTCAGCAGAAGCGTAGTTGGGGACGAGCCAAAAGTCGGTAACAGATAGTTGCAGGTTGGGATTCAGCAGAAGCGTAGTCGGAGACGAGCCAAAAGTCGGTAACAGATAGTTGCAGGTTGGGATTCAGCAGAAGCGTAGTCGGGGACGAGCCAAAAGTCGGTAACAGATAGTTGCAGGTTGGGATTCAGCAGAAGCGTAGTCGGGGACGAGCCAAAAGTCGGTAACAGATAGTTGCAGGTTGGGATTCAGCAGAAGCGTAGTCGGGGACGAGCCAAAAGTCGGTAACAGATAGTTGCAGGTTGGGATTCAGCAGAAGCGTAGTCGGAGACGAGCCAAAAGTCGGTAACAGATAGTTGCAGGTTAGGATTCAGCAGAAGCGCAGTCGGGGACGAGCCAAAAGTCGGTAACAGATAGTTGCAGGTTGGGATTCAGCAGAAGCGTAGTCGGGGACGAGCCAAAAGTCGGTAACAGATAGTTGCAGGTTGGGATTCAGCAGAAGCGTAGTCGGAGACGAGCCAAAAGTCGATAACAGATAGTTGCAGGTTGGGATTCAGCAGAAGCGTAGTCGGAGACGAGGCAAAAGTCGATAACAGATAGTTGCAGGTTGGGATTCAGTAGAAGCGTAGTCGGAGACGAGCCAAAAGTCGGTAACAGATAGTTGCAGGTTGGGATTCAGCAGAAGCATAGTCGGGGACGAGCCAAAAGTCGGTAACAGATAGTTGCAGGTTGGGATTCAGCAGAAGCGTAGTCGGGGACGAGCCAAAAGTCGGTAACAGATAGTTGCAGGTTGGGATTCAGCAGAAGCGTAGTCGGGGACGAGCCAAAAGTCGGTAACAGATAGTTGCAGGTTGGGATTCAGCAGAAGCGTAGTCGGAGACGAGCCAAAAGTCGATAACAGATAGTTGCAGGTTGGGATTCAGCAGAAGCGTAGTCGGGGACGAGCCAAAAGTCGGTAACAGATAGTTGCAGGTTGGGATTCAGCAGAAGCGTAGTCGGAGACGAGCCAAAAGTCGGTAACAGATAGTTGCAGGTTGGGATTCAGCAGATGCGTAGTCGGAGACAAGCCAAAAGTCGGTAACAGATAGTTGCAGGTTGGGATCAAGCAGAAGCGTAGTCGGGGACGAGCCAAAAGTCGGTAACAGATAGTTGCAGGTTGGGATTCAGCAGAAGCGTAGTCGGAGACGAGCCAAAAGTCGGTAACAGATAGTTGCAGGTTGGGATTCAGCAGAAGCGTAGTCGGAGACGAGCCAAAAGTCGGTAACAGATAGTTGCAGGTTGGGATTCAGCAGAAGCGTAGTCGGGGACGAGCCAAAAGTCGGTAACAGATAGTTGCAGGTTGGGATTCAGCAGAAGCGTAGTCGGAGACGAGCCAAAAGTCGGTAACAGATAGTTGCAGGTTGGGATTCAGCAGAAGCGTAGTCGGAGACGAGCCAAAAGTCGGTAACAGATAGTTGCAGGTTGGGATTCAGCAGAAGCGTAGTCGGGGACGAGCCAAAAGTCGGTAACAGATAGTTGCAGGTTGGGATTCAGCAGAAGCGTAGTCGGGGACGAGCCAAATGTCGGTAACAGATAGTTGCAGGTTGGGATTCAGCAGAAGCGTAGTCGGAGACGAGCCAAAAGTCGGTAACAGATAGTTGCAGGTTGGGATTCAGCAGAAGCGTAGTCGGAGACGAGCCAAAAGTCGGTAACAGATAGTTGCAGGTTGGGATTCAGTAGAAGCGTAGTCGGGGACGAGCCAAAAGTCGGTAACAGATAGTTGCAGGTTGGGATTCAGCAGAAGTGTAGTCGGAGATGAGCCAAAAGTCGGTAACAGATAGTTGCAGGTTGGGATTCAGCAGAAGCGTAGTCGGGGACGAGCCAAAAGTCGGTAACAGATAATACAGGTTGGGATTCAGCAGAAGCGTAGTCGGAGACGAGCCAAAAGTCGGTAACAGATAGTTGCAGGTTGGGATTCAGCAGAAGCGTAGTCGGAGACGAGCCAAAAGTCGGTAACAGATAGTTGCAGGTTGGGATTCAGTAGAAGCGTAGTCGGGGACGAGCCAAAAGTCGGTAACAGATAGTTGCAGGTTGGGATTCAGCAGAAGTGTAGTCGGAGATGAGCCAAAAGTCGGTAACAGATAGTTGCAGGTTGGGATTCAGCAGAAGCGTAGTCGGGGACGAGCCAAAAGTCGGTAACAGATAGTTGCAGGTTGGGATTCAGCAGAAGCGTAGTCGGGGACGAGCCAAAAGTCGGTAACAGATAGTTGCAGGTTGGGATTCAGCAGAAGCGTAGTCGGAGACGAGCCAAAAGTCGGTAACAGATAGTTGCAGGTTGGGATTCAGCAGAAGCGTAGTCGGGGACGAGCCAAAAGTCGGTAACAGATAGTTGCAGGTTGGGATCAAGCAGAAGCGTAGTCGGAGACGAGCCAAAAGTCGGTAACAGATAGTTGCAGGTTGGGATTCAGCAGAAGCGTAGTCGGAGACGAGCCAAAAGTCGGTAACAGATAGTTGCAGGTTGGGATTCAGCAGAAGTGTAGTCGGAGATGAGCCAAAAGTCGGTAACAGATAGTTGCAGGTTGGGATTCAGCAGAAGCGTAGTCGGAGACGAGCCAAAAGTCGGTAACAGATAGTTGCAGGTTGGGATTCAGCAGAAGCGTAGTCGGAGACGAGCCAAAAGTCGGTAACAGATAGTTGCAGGTTGGGATTCAGCAGAAGCGTAGTCGGAGACGAGCCAAAAGTCGGTAACAGATAGTTGCAGGTTGGGATTCAGCAGAAGCGTAGTCGGGGACGAGCCAAAAGTCGGTAACAGATAGTTGCAGGTTGGGATTCAGCAGAAGCGTAGTCAGGGACGAGCCAAAAGTCGGTAACAGATAGTTGCAGGTTGGGATTCAGCAGAAGCGTAGTCGGGGACGAGCCAAAAGTCGGTAACAGATAGTTGCAGGTTGGGATCAAGCAGAAGCGTAGTCGGGGACGAGCCAAAAGTCGGTAACAGATAGTTGCAGGTTGGGATTCAGCAGAAGCGTAGTCGGAGATGAGCCAAAAGTCGGTAACAGATAGTTGCAGGTTGGGATTCAGCAGAAGCGTAGTCGGGGACGAGCCAAAAGTCGGTAACAGATAGTTGCAGGTTGGGATTCAGCAGAAGCGTAGTCGGGGACGAGCCAAAAGTCGGTAACAGATAGTTGCAGGTTGGGATCAAGCAGAAGCGTAGTCGGGGACGAGCCAAAAGTCGGTAACAGATAGTTGCAGGTTGGGATTCAGCAGAAGCGTAGTCGGAGATGAGCCAAAAGTCGGTAACAGATAGTTGCAGGTTGGGATTCAGCAGAAGCGTAGTCGGGGACGAGCCAAAAGTCGGTAACAGATAGTTGCAGGTTGGGATTCAGCAGAAGCGTAGTCGGAGACGAGCCAAAAGTCGGTAACAGATAGTTGCAGGTTGGGATCAAGCAGAAGCGTAGTCGGGGACGAGCCAAAAGTCGGTAACAGATAGTTGCAGGTTGGGATTCAGCAGAAGCGTAGTCGGAGACGAGCCAAAAGTCGGTAACAGATAGTTGCAGGTTGGGATTCAGCAGAAGCGTAGTCGGGGACGAGCCAAAAGTCGGTAACAGATAGTTGCAGGTTGGGATTCAGCAGAAGCGTAGTCGGGGACGAGCCAAAAGTCGGTAACAGATAGTTGCAGGTTGGGATCAAGCAGAAGCGTAGTCGGAGACGAGCCAAAAGTCGGTAACAGATAGTTGCAGGTTGGGATTCAGCAGAAGCGTAGTCGGAGACGAGCCAAAAGTCGGTAACAGATAGTTGCAGGTTGGGATTCAGCAGAAGCGTAGTCGGAGACGAGCCAAAAGTCGGTAACAGATAGTTGCAGGTTGGGATTCAGCAGAAGCGTAGTCGGGGACGAGCCAAAAGTCGGTAACAGATAGTTGCAGGTTGGGATTCAGCAGAAGCGTAGTCGGAGACGAGCCAAAAGTCGGTAACAGATAGTTGCAGGTTGGGATTCAGCAGAAGCGTAGTCGGGGACGAGCCAAAAGTCGGTAACAGATAGTTGCAGGTTGGGATTCAGCAGAAGCGTAGTCGGGGACGAGCCAAAAGTTGGTAACAGATAGTTGCAGGTTGGGATTCAGCAGAAGCGTAGTCGGAGACGAGCCAAAAGTCGGTAACAGATAGTTGCAGGTTGGGATTCAGCAGAAGCATAGTCGGGGACGAGCCAAAAGTTGGTAACAGATAGTTGCAGGTTGGGATTCAGCAGAAGCGTAGTCGGGGACGAGCCAAAAGTCGATAACAGATAGTTGCAGGTTGGGATTCAGCAGAAGCGTAGTCGGAGACGAGCCAAAAGTCGGTAACAGATAGTTGCAGGTTGGGATCAAGCAGAAGCGTAGTCGGGGACGAGCCAAAAGTCGGTAACAGATAGTTGCAGGTTGGGATTCAGCAGAAGCGTAGTCGGGGACGAGCCAAAAGTCGGTAACAGATAGTTGCAGGTTGGGATCAAGCAGAAGCGTAGTCGGAGATGAGCCAAAAGTCAGTAACAGATAATACAGGTAGGGATCAAGCAGAAGCGTAGTCGGGGACGAGCCAAAAGTCGGTAACAGATAGTTGCAGGTTGGGATTCAGCAGAAGCGTAGTCGGGGACGAGCCAAAAGTCGGTAACAGATAGTTGCAGGTTGGGATTCAGCAGAAGCGTAGTCGGAGATGAGCCAAAAGTCGGTAACAGATAGTTGCAGGTTGGGATTCAGCAGAAGCGTAGTCGGGGACGAGCCAAAAGTCGGTAACAGATAGTTGCAGGTTGGGATTCAGCAGAAGCGTAGTCGGGGACGAGCCAAAAGTCGGTAACAGATAGTTGCAGGTTGGGATTCAGCAGAAGCGTAGTCGGGGACGAGCCAAAAGTCGGTAACAGATAGTTGCAGGTTGGGATTCAGCAGAAGCGTAGTCGGAGACGAGCCAAAAGTCGGTAACAGATAGTTGCAGGTTGGGATTCAGCAGAAGCGTAGTCGGGGACGAGCCAAAAGTCGGTAACAGATAGTTGCAGGTTGGGATTCAGCAGAAGCGTAGTCGGAGACGAGCCAAAAGTCGGTAACAGATAGTTGCAGGTTGGGATTCAGCAGAAGCGTAGTCGGAGACGAGCCAAAAGTCGGTAACAGATAGTTGCAGGTTGGGATTCAGCAGAAGCGTAGTCGGGGACGAGCCAAAAGTCGGTAACAGATAGTTGCAGGTTGGGATTCAGCAGAAGCGTAGTCGGGGACGAGCCAAAAGTCGGTAACAGATAGTTGCAGGTTGGGATTCAGCAGAAGCGTAGTCGGGGACGAGCCAAAAGTCGGTAACAGATAGTTGCAGGTTGGGATTCAGCAGAAGCGTAGTCGGAGACGAGCCAAAAGTCGGTAACAGATAGTTGCAGGTTGGGATTCAGCAGAAGCGTAGTCGGGGACGAGCCAAAAGTCGGTAACAGATAGTTGCAGGTTGGGATTCAGCAGAAGCGTAGTCGGAGACGAGCCAAAAGTCGGTAACAGATAGTTGCAGGTTGGGATTCAGCAGAAGCGTAGTCGGAGACGAGCCAAAAGTCGGTAACAGATAGTTGCAGGTTGGGATTCAGCAGAAGCGTAGTCGGAGACGAGCCAAAAGTCGGTAACAGATAGTTGCAGGTTGGGATTCAGCAGAAGCGTAGTCGGGGACGAGCCAAAAGTCGGTAACAGATAGTTGCAGGTTGGGATTCAGCAGAAGCGTAGTCGGGGACGAGCCAAAAGTCGGTAACAGATAGTTGCAGGTTGGGATTCAGCAGAAGCATAGTCGGAGACGAGCCAAAAGTCGATAACAGATAGTTGCAGGTTGGGATCAAGCAGAAGCGTAGTCGGAGACGAGCCAAAAGTCGGTAACAGATAGTTGCAGGTTGGGATTCAGCAGAAGCGTAGTCGGGGACGAGCCAAAAGTCGGTAACAGATAGTTGCAGGTTGGGATTCAGCAGAAGCGTAGTCGGGGACGAGCCAAAAGTCGGTAACAGATAGTTGCAGGTTGGGATTCAGCAGAACGTAGTCGGGGACGAGCCAAAAGTCGGTAACAGATAGTTGCAGGTTGGGATTCAGCAGAAGCGTAGTCGGAGACGAGCCAAAAGTCGGTAACAGATAGTTGCAGGTTGGGATTCAGCAGAAGCGTAGTCGGGGACGAGCCAAAAGTCGGTAACAGATAGTTGCAGGTTGGGATTCAGCAGAAGCGTAGTCGGGGACGAGCCAAAAGTCGGTAACAGATAGTTGCAGGTTGGGATTCAGCAGAAGCGTAGTCGGAGACGAGCCAAAAGTCGGTAACAGATAGTTGCAGGTTGGGATCAAGCAGAAGCGTAGTCGGAGACGAGCCAAAAGTCGGTAACAGATAGTTGCAGGTTGGGATTCAGCAGAAGCGTAGTCGGGGACGAGCCAAAAGTCGGTAACAGATAGTTGCAGGTTGGGATTCAGCAGAAGCGTAGTCGGGGACGAGCCAAAAGTCGGTAACAGATAGTTGCAGGTTGGGATCAAGCAGAAGCGTAGTCGGAGACGAGCCAAAAGTCGGTAACAGATAGTTGCAGGTTGGGATTCAGCAGAAGCGTAGTCGGAGACGAGCCAAAATTCGGTAACAGATAGTTGCAGGTTGGGATTCAGCAGAAGCGTAGTCGGGGACGAGCCAAAAGTCGGTAACAGATAGTTGCAGGTTGGGATTCAGCAGAAGCGTAGTCGGGGACGAGCCAAAAGTCGGTAACAGATAGTTGCAGGTTGGGATTCAGCAGAAGCGTAGTCGGGGACGAGCCAAAAGTCGGTAACAGATAGTTGCAGGTTGGGATTCAGCAGAAGCGTAGTCGGGGACGAGCCAAAAGTCGGTAACAGATAGTTGCAGGTTGGGATTCAGCAGAAGCGTAGTCGGGGACGAGCCAAAAGTCGGTAACAGATAGTTGCAGGTTGGGATTCAGTAGAAGCGTAGTCGGGGACGAGCCAAAAGTCGGTAACAGATAGTTGCAGGTTGGGATCAAGCAGAAGCGTAGTCGGGGACGAGCCAAAAGTCGGTAACAGATAGTTGCAGGTTGGGATTCAGCAGAAGCGTAGTCGGGGACGAGCCAAAAGTCGGTAACAGATAGTTGCAGGTTGGGATTCAGCAGAAGCGTAGTCGGGGACGAGCCAAAAGTCGGTAACAGATAGTTGCAGGTTGGGATTCAGCAGAAGCGTAGTCGGGGACGAGCCAAAAGTCGGTAACAGATAGTTGCAGGTTGGGATTCAGCAGAAGCGTAGTCGGAGACGAGCCAAAAGTCGGTAACAGATAGTTGCAGGTTGGGATTCAGCAGAAGCGTAGTCGGAGACGAGCCAAAAGTCGGTAACAGATAGTTGCAGGTTGGGATTCAGCAGAAGCGTAGTCGGGGACGAGCCAAAAGTCGGTAACAGATAGTTGCAGGTTGGGATTCAGCAGAAGCGTAGTCGGGGACGAGCCAAAAGTCGGTAACAGATAGTTGCAGGTTGGGATTCAGCAGAAGCGTAGTCGGGGACGAGCCAAAAGTCGGTAACAGATAGTTGCAGGTTGGGATTCAGCAGAAGCGTAGTCGGGGACGAGCCAAAAGTCGGTAACAGATAGTTGCAGGTTGGGATTCAGCAGAAGCGTAGTCGGGGACGAGCCAAAAGTCGGTAACAGATAGTTGCAGGTTGGGATTCAGCAGAAGCGTAGTCGGGGACGAGCCAAAAGTCGGTAACAGATAGTTGCAGGTTGGGATTCAGCAGAAGCGCAGTCGGGGACGAGCCAAAAGTCGGTAACAGATAGTTGCAGGTTGGGATTCAGCAGAAGCGTAGTCGGGGACGAGCCAAAAGTCGGTAACAGATAGTTGCAGGTTGGGATTCAGCAGAAGCGTAGTCGGAGACGAGCCAAAAGTCGATAACAGATAGTTGCAGGTTGGGATTCAGTAGAAGCGTAGTCGGAGACGAGCCAAAAGTCGGTAACAGATAGTTGCAGGTTGGGATTCAGCAGAAGCGTAGTCGGGGACGAGCCAAAAGTCGGTAACAGATAGTTGCAGGTTGGGATTCAGCAGAAGCGTAGTCGGGGACGAGCCAAAAGTCGGTAACAGATAGTTGCAGGTTGGGATTCAGCAGAAGCGTAGTCGGGGACGAGCCAAAAGTCGGTAACAGATAGTTGCAGGTTGGGATCAAGCAGAAGCGTAGTCGGGGACGAGCCAAAAGTCGGTAACAGATAGTTGCAGGTTGGGATTCAGCAGAAGCGTAGTCGGAGACGAGCCAAAAGTCGGTAACAGATAGTTGCAGGTTGGGATTCAGCAGATGCGTAGTCGGAGACAAGCCAAAAGTCGGTAACAGATAGTTGCAGGTTGGGATTCAGCAGAAGCGTAGTCGGAGACGAGCCAAAAGTCGGTAACAGATAGTTGCAGGTTGGGATTCAGCAGAAGCGTAGTCGGAGACGAGCCAAAAGTCGGTAACAGATAGTTGCAGGTTGGGATTCAGCAGAAGCGTAGTCGGGGACGAGCCAAAAGTCGGTAACAGATAGTTGCAGGTTGGGATTCAGCAGAAGCGTAGTCGGAGACGAGCCAAAAGTCGGTAACAGATAGTTGCAGGTTGGGATTCAGCAGAAGCGTAGTCGGAGACGAGCCAAAAGTCGGTAACAGATAGTTGCAGGTTGGGATTCAGCAGAAGCGTAGTCGGGGACGAGCCAAAAGTCGGTAACAGATAGTTGCAGGTTGGGATTCAGCAGAAGCGTAGTCGGGGACGAGCCAAATGTCGGTAACAGATAGTTGCAGGTTGGGATTCAGCAGAAGCGTAGTCGGGGACGAGCCAAAAGTCGGTAACAGATAGTTGCAGGTTGGGATTCAGCAGAAGCGTAGTCGGAGACGAGCCAAAAGTCGGTAACAGATAGTTGCAGGTTGGGATCAAGCAGAAGCGTAGTCGGAGACGAGCCAAAAGTCGGTAACAGATAGTTGCAGGTTGGGATTCAGCAGAAGCGTAGTCGGGGACGAGCCAAAAGTCGTTAACAGATAGTTGCAGGTTGGGATTCAGCAGAAGCGTAGTCGGGGACGAGCCAAAAGTCGGTAACAGATAGTTGCAGGTTGGGATTCAGCAGAAGCGTAGTCGGAGACGAGCCAAAAGTCGGTAACAGATAGTTGCAGGTTGGGATTCAGCAGAAGCGTAGTCGGGGACGAGCCAAAAGTCGGTAACAGATAGTTGCAGGTTGGGATTCAGCAGAAGCGTAGTCGGGGACGAGCCAAAAGTCGGTAACAGATAGTTGCAGGTTGGGATTCAGCAGAAGCGTAGTCGGGGACGAGCCAAAAGTCGGTAACAGATAGTTGCAGGTTGGGATTCAGCAGAAGCGTAGTCGGGGACGAGCCAAAAGTCGGTAACAGATAGTTGCAGGTTGGGATTCAGCAGAAGCGTAGTCGGAGACGAGCCAAAAGTCGGTAACAGATAGTTGCAGGTTGGGATTCAGCAGATGCGTAGTCGGAGACAAGCCAAAAGTCGGTAACAGATAGTTGCAGGTTGGGATTCAGCAGAAGCGTAGTCGGAGACGAGCCAAAAGTCGATAACAGATAGTTGCAGGTTGGGATTCAGCAGAAGCGTAGTCGGGGACGAGCCAAAAGTCGGTAACAGATAGTTGCAGGTTGGGATTCAGCAGAAGCGTAGTCGGAGACGAGCCAAAAGTCGGTAACAGATAGTTGCAGGTTGGGATTCAGCAGAAGCGTAGTCGGAGACGAGCCAAAAGTCGGTAACAGATAGTTGCAGGTTGGGATTCAGCAGAAGCGTAGTCGGAGACGAGCCAAAAGTCGGTAACAGATAGTTGCAGGTTGGGATTCAGCAGATGCGTAGTCGGAGACAAGCCAAAAGTCGGTAACAGATAGTTGCAGGTTGGGATTCAGCAGAAGCGTAGTCGGAGACGAGCCAAAAGTCGGTAACAGATAGTTGCAGGTTGGGATTCAGCAGAAGCGTAGTCGGAGACAAGCCAAAAGTCGGTAACAGATAGTTGCAGGTTGGGATTCAGCAGAAGCGTAGTCGGAGACGAGCCAAAAGTCGGTAACAGATAGTTGCAGGTTGGGATTCAGCAGATGCGTAGTCGGAGACAAGCCAAAAGTCGGTAACAGATAGTTGCAGGTTGGGATTCAGCAGAAGCGTAGTCGGAGACGAGCCAAAAGTCGGTAACAGATAGTTGCAGGTTGGGATTCAGCAGAAGCGTAGTCGGAGACGAGCCAAAAGTCGGTAACAGATAGTTGCAGGTTGGGATTCAGCAGAAGCGTAGTCGGGGACGAGCCAAAAGTCGGTAACAGATAGTTGCAGGTTGGGATTCAGCAGAAGCGTAGTCGGAGACGAGCCAAAAGTCGGTAACAGATAGTTGCAGGTTGGGATTCAGCAGAAGCGTAGTCGGAGACGAGCCAAAAGTCGGTAACAGATAGTTGCAGGTTGGGATTCAGCAGAAGCGTAGTCGGGGACGAGCCAAAAGTCGGTAACAGATAGTTGCAGGTTGGGATTCAGCAGAAGCGTAGTCGGGGACGAGCCAAATGTCGGTAACAGATAGTTGCAGGTTGGGATTCAGCAGAAGCGTAGTCGGAGACGAGCCAAAAGTCGGTAACAGATAGTTGCAGGTTGGGATTCAGCAGAAGCGTAGTCGGAGACGAGCCAAAAGTCGGTAACAGATAGTTGCAGGTTGGGATTCAGTAGAAGCGTAGTCGGGGACGAGCCAAAAGTCGGTAACAGATAGTTGCAGGTTGGGATTCAGCAGAAGTGTAGTCGGAGATGAGCCAAAAGTCGGTAACAGATAGTTGCAGGTTGGGATTCAGCAGAAGCGTAGTCGGGGACGAGCCAAAAGTCGGTAACAGATAATACAGGTAGGGATCAAGCAGAAGCGTAGTCGGGGACGAGCCAAAAGTCGGTAACAGATAGTTGCAGGTTGGGATTCAGCAGAAGCGTAGTCGGAGACGAGCCAAAAGTCGGTAACAGATAGTTGCAGGTTGGGATTCAGCAGAAGCGTAGTCGGAGACGAGCCAAAAGTCGGTAACAGATAGTTGCAGGTTGGGATTCAGCAGAAGCGTAGTCGGAGACGAGCCAAAAGTCGGTAACAGATAGTTGCAGGTTGGGATTCAGTAGAAGCGTAGTCGGAGACGAGCCAAAAGTCGGTAACAGATAGTTGCAGGTTGGGATTCAGCAGAAGCGTAGTCGGAGACGAGCCAAAAGTCGGTAACAGATAGTTGCAGGTTGGGATTCAGCAGAAGCGTAGTCGGGGACGAGCCAAAAGTCGGTAACAGATAGTTGCAGGTTGGGATTCAGCAGAAGCGTAGTCAGGGACGAGCCAAAAGTCGGTAACAGATAGTTGCAGGTTGGGATTCAGCAGAAGCGTAGTCGGGGACGAGCCAAAAGTCGGTAACAGATAGTTGCAGGTTGGGATCAAGCAGAAGCGTAGTCGGGGACGAGCCAAAAGTCGGTAACAGATAGTTGCAGGTTGGGATTCAGCAGAAGCGTAGTCGGAGATGAGCCAAAAGTCGGTAACAGATAGTTGCAGGTTGGGATTCAGCAGAAGCGTAGTCGGGGACGAGCCAAAAGTCGGTAACAGATAGTTGCAGGTTGGGATTCAGCAGAAGCGTAGTCGGGGACGAGCCAAAAGTCGGTAACAGATAGTTGCAGGTTGGGATCAAGCAGAAGCGTAGTCGGGGACGAGCCAAAAGTCGGTAACAGATAGTTGCAGGTTGGGATTCAGCAGAAGCGTAGTCGGGGACGAGCTAAAAGTCGGTAACAGATAGTTGCAGGTTAGGATTCAGCAGAAGCGTAGTCGGGGACGAGCCAAAAGTCGGTAACAGATAGTTGCAGGTTGGGATTCAGCAGAAGCGTAGTCGGAGATGAGCCAAAAGTCGGTAACAGATAGTTGCAGGTTGGGATTCAGCAGAAGCGTAGTCGGGGACGAGCCAAAAGTCGGTAACAGATAGTTGCAGGTTGGGATTCAGCAGAAGCGTAGTCGGAGACGAGCCAAAAGTCGGTAACAGATAGTTGCAGGTTGGGATCAAGCAGAAGCGTAGTCGGGGACGAGCCAAAAGTCGGTAACAGATAGTTGCAGGTTGGGATTCAGGAGAAGCGTAGTCGGAGACGAGCCAAAAGTCGGTAACAGATAGTTGCAGGTTGGGATTCAGCAGAAGCGTAGTCGGGGACGAGCCAAAAGTCGGTAACAGATAGTTGCAGGTTGGGATTCAGCAGAAGCGTAGTCGGGGACGAGCCAAAAGTCGGTAACAGATAGTTGCAGGTTGGGATCAAGCAGAAGCGTAGTCGGAGACGAGCCAAAAGTCGGTAACAGATAGTTGCAGGTTGGGATTCAGCAGAAGCGTAGTCGGAGACGAGCCAAAAGTCGGTAACAGATAGTTGCAGGTTGGGATTCAGCAGAAGCGTAGTCGGAGACGAGCCAAAAGTCGGTAACAGATAGTTGCAGGTTGGGATTCAGCAGAAGCGTAGTCGGAGACGAGCCAAAAGTCGGTAACAGATAGTTGCAGGTTGGGATTCAGCAGAAGCGTAGTCGGAGACGAGCCAAAAGTCGGTAACAGATAGTTGCAGGTTGGGATTCAGCAGAAGCGTAGTCGGGGACGAGCCAAAAGTCGGTAACAGATAGTTGCAGGTTGGGATTCAGCAGAAGCGTAGTCGGGGACGAGCCAAAAGTTGGTAACAGATAGTTGCAGGTTGGGATTCAGCAGAAGCGTAGTCGGGGACGAGCCAAAAGTCGATAACAGATAGTTGCAGGTTGGGATTCAGCAGAAGCGTAGTCGGGGACGAGCCAAAAGTCGGTAACAGATAGTTGCAGGTTGGGATTCAGCAGAAGCGTAGTCGGGGACGAGCCAAAAGTCGGTAACAGATAGTTGCAGGTTGGGATTCAGCAGAAGCGTAGTCGGGGACGAGCCAAAAGTCGGTAACAGATAGTTGCAGGTTGGGATTCAGCAGAAGCGTAGTCGGGGACGAGCCAAAAGTCGGTAACAGATAGTTGCAGGTTGGGATTCAGCAGAAGCGTAGTCGGAGACGAGCCAAAAGTCGGTAACAGATAGTTGCAGGTTGGGATTCAGCAGAAGCGTAGTCGGGGACGAGCCAAAAGTCGGTAACAGATAGTTGCAGGTTGGGATTCAGCAGAAGCGTAGTCGGGGACGAGCCAAAAGTCGGTAACAGATAGTTGCAGGTTGGGATTCAGCAGAAGCGTAGTCGGGGACGAGCCAAAAGTCGGTAACAGATAGTTGCAGGTTGGGATTCAGCAGAAGCGTAGTCGGGGACGAGCCAAAAGTCGGTAACAGATAGTTGCAGGTTGGGATTCAGCAGAAGCGTAGTCGGAGATGAGCCAAAAGTCGGTAACAGATAGTTGCAGGTTGGGATCAAGCAGAAGCGTAGTCGGAGACGAGCCAAAAGTCGGTAACAGATAGTTGCAGGTTGGGATTCAGCAGAAGCGTAGTCGGGGACGAGCCAAAAGTCGGTAACAGATAGTTGCAGGTTGGGATTCAGCAGAAGCGTAGTCGGGGATGAGCCAAAAGTCGGTAACAGATAGTTGCAGGTTGGGATTCAGCAGAAGCGTAGTCGGGGACGAGCCAAAAGTCGGTAACAGATAGTTGCAGGTTGGGATTCAGCAGAAGCGTAGTCGGGGACGAGCCAAAAGTCGGTAACAGATAGTTGCAGGTTGGGATTCAGCAGAAGCGTAGTCGGGGACGAGCCAAAAGTCGGTAACAGATAGTTGCAGGTTGGGATTCAGCAGAAGCGTAGTCGGGGACGAGCCAAAAGTCGGTAACAGATAGTTGCAGGTTGGGATTCAGCAGAAGCGTAGTCGGAGACGAGCCAAAAGTCGGTAACAGATAGTTGCAGGTTGGGATCAAGCAGAAGCGTAGTCGGGGACGAGCCAAAAGTCGGTAACAGATAGTTGCAGGTTGGGATCAAGCAGAAGCGTAGTCGGAGACGAGCCAAAAGTCGGTAACAGATAGTTGCAGGTTGGGATTCAGCAGAAGCGTAGTCGGGGACGAGCCAAAAGTCGGTAACAGATAGTTGCAGGTTGGGATTCAGCAGAAGCGTAGTCGGGGACGAGCCAAAAGTCGGTAACAGATAGTTGCAGGTTGGGATTCAGCAGAAGCGTAGTCGGGGACGAGCCAAAAGTCGGTAACAGATAGTTGCAGGTTGGGATCAAGCAGAAGCGTAGTCGGAGACGAGCCAAAAGTCGGTAACAGATAGTTGCAGGTTGGGATTCAGCAGAAGCGTAGTCGGGGACGAGCCAAAAGTCGGTAACAGATAGTTGCAGGTTGGGATTCAGCAGAAGCGTAGTCGGGGACGAGCCAAAAGTCGGTAACAGATAGTTGCAGGTTGGGATTCAGCAGAAGCGTAGTCGGAGACGAGCCAAAAGTCGGTAACAGATAGTTGCAGGTTGGGATTCAGCAGAAGCGTAGTCGGGGACGAGCCAAAAGTCGGTAACAGATAGTTGCAGGTTGGGATTCAGCAGAAGCGTAGTCGGGGACGAGCCAAAAGTCGGTAACAGATAGTTGCAGGTTGGGATTCAGCAGAAGCGTAGTCGGGGACGAGCCAAAAGTCGGTAACAGATAGTTGCAGGTTGGGATTCAGCAGAAGCGTAGTCGGGGACGAGCCAAAAGTCGGTAACAGATAGTTGCAGGTTTGGATTCAGTAGAAGCGTAGTCGGGGACGAGCCAAAAGTCGGTAACAGATAGTTGCAGGTTGGGATTCAGCAGAAGCGTAGTCGGGGACGAGCCAAAAGTCGGTAACAGATAGTTGCAGGTTTGGATTCAGCAGAAGCGTAGTCGGGGACGAGCCAAAAGTCGGTAACAGATAGTTGCAGGTTGGGATTCAGCAGAAGCGTAGTCGGGGACGAGCCAAAAGTCGGTAACAGATAGTTGCAGGTTGGGATTCAGCAGAAGCGTAGTCGGGGACGAGCCAAAAGTCGGTAACAGATAGTTGCAGGTTGGGATCAAGCAGAAGCGTAGTCGGAGACGAGCCAAAAGTCGGTAACAGATAGTTGCAGGTTGGGATTCAGCAGAAGCGTAGTCGGAGACGAGCCAAAAGTCGATAACAGATAGTTGCAGGTTGGGATTCAGCAGAAGCGTAGTCAGAGACGAGCCAAAAGTCGGTAACAGATAGTTGCAGGTTGGGATTCAGCAGAAGCGTAGTCGGGGACGAGCCAAAAGTCGGTAACAGATAGTTGCAGGTTGGGATTCAGCAGAAGCGTAGTCGGAGACGAGCCAAAAGTCGATAACAGATAGTTGCAGGTTGGGATCAAGCAGAAGCGTAGTCGGGGACGAGCCAAAAGTCGGTAACAGATAGTTGCAGGTTGGGATTCAGCAGAAGCGTAGTCGGGGACGAGCCAAAAGTCGGTAACAGATAGTTGCAGGTTGGGATTCAGCAGAAGCGTAGTCGGGGACGAGCCAAAAGTCGGTAACAGATAGTTGCAGGTTTGGATTCAGTAGAAGCGTAGTCGGGGACGAGCCAAAAGTCGGTAACAGATAGTTGCAGGTTGGGATTCAGCAGAAGCGTAGTCGGGGACGAGCCAAAAGTCGGTAACAGATAGTTGCAGGTTGGGATTCAGCAGAAGCGTAGTCGGGGACGAGCCAAAAGTCGGTAACAGATAGTTGCAGGTTGGGATTCAGCAGAAGCGTAGTCGGGGACGAGCCAAAAGTCGGTAACAGATAGTTGCAGGTTGGGATTCAGTAGAAGCGTAGTCGGGGACGAGCCAAAAGTCGGTAACAGATAGTTGCAGGTTGGGATCAAGCAGAAGCGTAGTCGGGGACGAGCCAAAAGTCGGTAACAGATAGTTGCAGGTTGGGATTCAGCAGAAGCGTAGTCGGGGACGAGCCAAAAGTCGGTAACAGATAGTTGCAGGTTGGGATTCAGCAGAAGCGTAGTCGGGGACGAGCCAAAAGTCGGTAACAGATAGTTGCAGGTTGGGATTCAGCAGAAGCGTAGTCGGGGACGAGCCAAAAGTCGGTAACAGATAGTTGCAGGTTGGGATTCAGCAGAAGCGTAGTCGGGGACGAGCCAAAAGTCGGTAACAGATAGTTGCAGGTTGGGATTCAGCAGAAGCGTAGTCGGGGACGAGCCAAAAGTCGGTAACAGATAGTTGCAGGTTGGGATTCAGCAGAAGCGTAGTCGGGGACGAGCCAAAAGTCGGTAACAGATAGTTGCAGGTTGGGATCAAGCAGAAGCGTAGTCGGGGACGAACCAAAAGTCGGTAACAGATAGTTGCAGGTTGGGATTCAGCAGAAGCGTAGTCGGAGACGAGCCAAAAGTCGGTAACAGATAGTTGCAGGTTTGGATTCAGTAGAAGCGTAGTCGGGGACGAGCCAAAAGTCGGTAACAGATAGTTGCAGGTTTGGATTCAGCAGAAGCGTAGTCGGGGACGAGCCAAAAGTCGGTAACAGATAGTTGCAGGTTGGGATTCAGCAGAAGCGTAGTCGGAGACGAGCCAAAAGTCGGTAACAGATAGTTGCAGGTTGGGATTCAGCAGAAGCGTAGTCGGGGACGAGCCAAAAGTCGGTAACAGATAGTTGCAGGTTGGGATTCAGCAGAAGCGTAGTCGGGACGAGCCAAAAGTCGGTAACAGATAGTTGCAGGTTGGGATCAAGCAGAAGCGTAGTCGGAGATGAGCCAAAAGTCGGTAACAGATAGTTGCAGGTTGGGATTCAGCAGAAGCGTAGTCGGAGACGAGCCAAAAGTCGGTAACAGATAGTTGCAGGTTGGGATCAAGCAGAAGCGTAGTCGGAGACGAGCCAAAAGTCGGTAACAGATAGTTGCAGGTTGGGATTCAGCAGAAGCGTAGTCGGGGACGAGCCAAAAGTCGGTAACAGATAGTTGCAGGTTGGGATCAAGCAGAAGCGTAGTCGGAGACGAGCCAAAAGTCGGTAACAGATAGTTGCAGGTTGGGATTCAGCAGAAGCGTAGTCGGAGACGAGCCAAAAGTCGGTAACAGATAGTTGCAGGTAGGGATCAAGCAGAAGCGTAGTCGGGGACGAGCCAAAAGTCGGTAACAGATAGTTGCAGGTTGGGATTCAGCAGAAGCGTAGTCGGAGACGAGCCAAAAGTCGGTAACAGATAGTTGCAGGTTTGGATTCAGCAGAAGCGTAGTCGGAGACGAGCCAAAAGTCGGTAACAGATAGTTGCAGGTTGGGATTCAGCAGAAGCGTAGTCGGGGACGAGCCAAAAGTCGGTAACAGATAGTTGCAGGTTGGGATTCAGCAGAAGCGTAGTCGGGGACGAGCCAAAAGTCGGTAACAGATAGTTGCAGGTTGGGATTCAGCAGAAGCGCAGTCGGGGACGAGCCAAAAGTCGGTAACAGATAGTTGTAGGTTGGGATCAAGCAGAAGCGTAGTCGAGGACGAGCCAAAAGTCGGTAACAGATAGTTGCAGGTTGGGATTCAGCAGAAGCGTAGTCGGGGACGAGCCAAAAGTCGGTAACAGATAGTTGCAGGTTGGGATTCAGCAGAAGCGTAGTCGGGGACGAGCCAAAAGTCGGTAACAGATAGTTGCAGGTTGGGATTCAGCAGAAGCGTAGTCGGGGACGAGCCAAAAGTCGGTAACAGATAGTTGCAGGTTGGGATTCAGCAGAAGCGTAGTCGGGGACGAGCCAAAAGTCGGTAACAGATAGTTGCAGGTTGGGATTCAGCAGAAGCGTAGTCGGGGACGAGCCAAAAGTCGGTAACAGATAGTTGCAGGTTGGGATTCAGCAGAAGCGTAGTCGGGGACGAGCCAAAAGTCGGTAACAGATAGTTGCAGGTTGGGATTCAGCAGAAGCGTAGTCGGGGACGAGCCAAAAGTCGGTAACAGATAGTTGCAGGTTGGGATCAAGCAGAAGCGTAGTCGGAGACGAGCCAAAAGTCGGTAACAGATAGCTGCAGGTTGGGATCAAGCAGAAGCGTAGTCGGGGACGAGCCAAAAGTCGGTAATAGATAGTTGCAGGTTGGGATTCAGGAGAAGCGTAGTCGGAGACGAGCCAAAAGTCGGTAACAGATAGTTGCAGGTTGGGATTCAGTAGAAGCGTAGTCGGGGACGAGCCAAATGTCGGTAACAGATAGTTGCAGGTTGGGATTCAGCAGAAGCGTAGTCGGAGACGAGCCAAAAGTCGGTAACAGATAGTTGCAGGTTGGGATTCAGCAGAAGCGTAGTCGGGGACGAGCCAAAAGTCGGTAATAGATAGTTGCAGGTTGGGATTCAGGAGAAGCGTAGTCGGAGACGAGCCAAAAGTCGGTAACAGATAGTTGCAGGTTGGGATTCAGCAGAAGCGTAGTCGGGGACGAGCCAAAAGTCGGTAACAGATAGTTGCAGGTTGGGATTCAGCAGAAGCGTAGTCGGAGACGAGCCAAAAGTCGGTAACAGATAGTTGCAGGTTGGGATCAAGCAGAAGCGTAGTCGGGGACGAGCCAAAAGTCGGTAACAGATAGTTGCAGGTTGGGATTCAGCAGAAGCGTAGTCGGGGACAAGCCAAAAGTCGATAACAGATAGTTGCAGGTTGGGATTCAGCAGAAGCGTAGTCGGGGACGAGCCAAAAGTCGGTAACAGATAGTTGCAGGTTGGGATTCAGCAGAAGCGTAGTCGGGGACGAGCCAAAAGTCGGTAACAGATAGTTGCAGGTTGGGATTCAGCAGAAGCGTAGTCGGAGACGAGCCAAAAGTCGGTAACAGATAGTTGCAGGTTGGGATTCAGCAGAAGCGTAGTCGGGGACGAGCCAAAAGTCGGTAACAGATAGTTGCAGGTTGGGATTCAGCAGAAGCGTAGTCGGGGATGAGCCAAAAGTCGGTAACAGATAGTTGCAGGTTGGGATTCAGCAGAAGCGTAGTCGGGGACGAGCCAAAAGTCGGTAACAGATAGTTGCAGGTTGGGATTCAGCAGAAGCGTAGTCGGGGACGAGCCAAAAGTCGGTAACAGATAGTTGCAGGTTGGGATCAAGCAGAAGCGTAGTCGGGGACGAGCCAAAAGTCGGTAACAGATAGTTGCAGGTTGGGATTCAGTAGAAGCGTAGTCGGGGACGAGCCAAAAGTCGGTAACAGATAGTTGCAGGTTGGGATTCAGCAGAAGCGTAGTCGGGGACGAGCTAAAAGTCGGTAACAGATAGTTGCAGGTTGGGATTCAGCAGAAGCGTAGTCGGAGACGAGCCAAAAGTCGGTAACAGATAGTTGCAGGTTGGGATTCAGCAGAAGCGTAGTCGGAGACGAGCCAAAAGTCGGTAACAGATAGTTGCAGGTTGGGATTCAGCAGAAGCGTAGTCGGGGACGAGCCAAAAGTCGGTAACAGATAGTTGCAGGTTGGGATTCAGCAGAAGCGTAGTCGGGGACGAGCCAAAAGTCGGTAACAGATAGTTGCAGGTTGGGATTCAGCAGAAGCGTAGTCGGGGACGAGCCAAAAGTCGGTAATAGATAGTTGCAGGTTGGGATTCAGCAGAAGCGTAGTCGGGGACGAGCCAAAAGTCGGTAACAGATAGTTGCAGGTTGGGATTCAGCAGAAGCGTAGTCGGAGACGAGCCAAAAGTCGGTAACAGATAGTTGCAGGTTGGGATTTAGCAGAAGCGTAGTCGGGGACGAGCCAAAAGTCGGTAACAGATAGTTGCAGGTTGGGATTCAGCAGAAGCGTAGTCGGGGACGAGCCAAAAGTCGGTAACAGATAGTTGCAGGTTGGGATTCAGCAGAAGCGTAGTCGGGGACGAGCCAAAAGTCGGTAACAGATAGTTGCAGGTTAGGATTCAGCAGAAGCGTAGTCGGGGACGAGCCAAAAGTCGGTAACAGATAGTTGCAGGTTGGGATTCAGCAGAAGCGTAGTCGGGGACGAGCCAAAAGTCGGTAACAGATAGTTGCAGGTTGGGATTCAGCAGAAGCGTAGTCGGGGACGAGCCAAAAGTCGGTAACAGATAGTTGCAGGTTGGGATTCAGCAGAAGCGTAGTCGGGACGAGCCAAAAGTCGGTAACAGATAGTTGCAGGTTGGGATTCAGCAGAAGCGTAGTCGGAGACGAGCCAAAAGTCGGTAACAGATAGTTGCAGGTTGGGATTCAGTAGAAGCGTAGTCGGGGACGAGCCAAAAGTCGGTAACAGATAGTTGCAGGTTGGGATTCAGCAGAAGCGTAGTCGGGGACGAGCCAAAAGTCGGTAACAGATAGTTGCAGGTTGGGATCAAGCAGAAGCGTAGTCGGAGACGAGCCAAAAGTCGGTAACAGATAGTTGCAGGTTGGGATTCAGTAGAAGCGTAGTCGGGGACGAGCCAAAAGTCGGTAACAGATAGTTGCAGGTTGGGATTCAGCAGAAGTGTAGTCGGAGATAAGCCAAAAGTCGGTAACAGATAGTTGCAGGTTGGGATTCAGCAGAAGCGTAGTCGGAGACGAGCCAAAAGTCGGTAACAGATAGTTGCAGGTTGGGATTCAGTAGAAGCGTAGTCGGGGACGAGCCAAAAGTCGGTAACAGATAGTTGCAGGTTGGGATTCAGCAGAAGTGTAGTCGGAGATAAGCCAAAAGTCGGTAACAGATAGTTGCAGGTTGGGATTCAGCAGAAGCGTAGTCGGAGACGAGCCAAAAGTCGGTAACAGATAGTTGCAGGTTGGGATCAAGCAGAAGCGTAGTCGGGGACGAGCCAAAAGTCGGTAACAGATAGTTGCAGGTTGGGATTCAGCAGAAGCGTAGTCGGAGACGAGCCAAAAGTCGGTAACAGATAGTTGCAGGTTGGGATCAAGCAGAAGCGTAGTCGGGGACGAGCCAAAAGTCGGTAACAGATAGTTGCAGGTTGGGATTCAGCAGAAGCGTAGTCGGGGACGAGCCAAAAGTCGGTAACAGATAGTTGCAGGTTGGGATTCAGCAGAAGCGTAGTCGGAGACGAGCCAAAAGTCGGTAACAGATAGTTGCAGGTTGGGATTCAGCAGAAGCGTAGTCGGAGGCGAGCCAAAAGTCGGTAACAGATAGTTGCAGGTTGGAATTCAGCAGAAGCGTAGTCGGGGACGAGCCAAAAGTCGGTAACAGATAGTTGCAGGTTGGGATTCAGCAGAAGCGTAGTCGGGGACGAGCCAAAAGTCGGTAACAGATAGTTGCAGGTTGGGATTCAGCAGAAGCGTAGTCGGGGACGAGCCAAAAGTCGGTAACAGATAGTTGCAGGTTGGGATTCAGCAGAAGCGTAGTCGGGGACGAGCCAAAAGTCGGTAACAGATAGTTGCAGGTTGGGATTCAGCAGAAGCGTAGTCGGGGACGAGCCAAAAGTCGGTAACAGATAGTTGCAGGTTGGGATCAAGCAGAAGCGTAGTCGGGGACGAGCCAAAAGTCGGTAACAGATAGTTGCAGGTTGGGATTCAGCAGAAGCGTAGTCGGGGACGAGCCAAAAGTCGGTAACAGATAGTTGCAGGTTGGGATTCAGCAGAAGCGTAGTCGGGGACGAGCCAAAAGTCGGTAACAGATAGTTGCAGGTTGGGATTCAGCAGAAGCGTAGTCGGGGACGAGCCAAAAGTCGGTAACAGATAGTTGCAGGTTGGGATTCAGCAGAAGCGTAGTCGGGGACGAGCCAAAAGTCGGTAACAGATAGTTGCAGGTTTGGATTCAGTAGAAGCGTAGTCGGGGACGAGCCAAAAGTCGGTAACAGATAGTTGCAGGTTGGGATTCAGCAGAAGCGTAGTCGGGGACGAGCCAAAAGTCGGTAACAGATAGTTGCAGGTTTGGATTCAGCAGAAGCGTAGTCGGGGACGAGCCAAAAGTCGGTAACAGATAGTTGCAGGTTGGGATTCAGCAGAAGCGTAGTCAGAGACGAGCCAAAAGTCGGTAACAGATAGTTGCAGGTTGGGATTCAGCAGAAGCGTAGTCGGGGACGAGCCAAAAGTCGGTAACAGATAGTTGCAGGTTGGGATTCAGCAGAAGCGTAGTCGGAGATGAGCCAAAAGTCGGTAACAGATAGTTGCAGGTTGGGATTCAGCAGAAGCGTAGTCGGGGACGAGCCAAAAGTCGGTAACAGATAGTTGCAGGTTGGGATTCAGCAGAAGCGTAGTCGGAGACGAGCCAAAAGTCGGTAACAGATAGTTGCAGGTTGGGATTCAGCAGAAGCGTAGTCGGAGATGAGCCAAAAGTCGGTAACAGATAGTTGCAGGTTGGGATTCAGCAGAAGCGTAGTCGGGGACGAGCCAAAAGTCGGTAACAGATAGTTGCAGGTTGGGATTCAGCAGAAGCGTAGTCGGGGACGAGCCAAAAGTCGGTAACAGATAGTTGCAGGTTGGGATTCAGCAGAAGCGTAGTCGGGGACGAGCCAAAAGTCGGTAACAGATAGTTGCAGGTTGGGATCAAGCAGAAGCGTAGTCGGAGATGAGCCAAAAGTCGGTAACAGATAGTTGCAGGTTGGGATTCAGCAGAAGCGTAGTCGGAGACGAGCCAAAAGTCGGTAACAGATAGTTGCAGGATGGGATCAAGCAGAAGCGTAGTCGGGGACGAGCCAAAAGTCGGTAACAGATAGTTGCAGGTTAGGATTCAGCAGAAGCGTAGTCGGGGACGAGCCAAAAGTCGGTAACAGATAGTTGCAGGTTGGGATTCAGCAGAAGCGTAGTCGGGACGAGCCAAAAGTCGGTAACAGATAGTTGCAGGTTGGGATTCAGCAGAAGCGTAGTCGGGGACGAGCCAAAAGTCGGTAACAGATAGTTGCAGGTTGGGATTCAGCAGAAGCGTAGTCGGAGACGAGCCAAAAGTCGGTAACAGATAGTTGCAGGTTGGGATTCAGCAGAAGCGTAGTCGGGGACGAGCCAAAAGTCGGTAACAGATAGTTGCAGGTTGGGATCAAGCAGAAGCGTAGTCGGAGACGAGCCAAAAGTCGGTAACAGATAGTTGCAGGTTGGGATTCAGCAGAAGCGTAGTCGGAGACGAGCCAAAAGTCGGTAACAGATAGTTGCAGGTTGGGATTCAGCAGAAGCGTAGTCGGGGACGAGCCAAAAGTCGGTAACAGATAGTTGCAGGTTGGAATCAAGCAGAAGCGTAGTCGGGGACGAGCCAAAAGTCGGTAACAGATAGTTGCAGGTTGGGATTCAGCAGAAGCGTAGTCGGAGACGAGCCAAAAGTCGGTAACAGATAGTTGCAGGTTGGGATTCAGCAGAAGCGTAGTCGGAGACGAGCCAAAAGTCGGTAACAGATAGTTGCAGGTTGGGATTCAGCAGAAGCGTAGTCAGAGACGAGCCAAAAGTCGGTAACAGATAGTTGCAGGTTGGGATTCAGCAGAAGCGTAGTCGGGGACGAGCCAAAAGTCGGTAACAGATAGTTGCAGGTTAGGATTCAGCAGAAGCGTAGTCGGGGACGAGCCAAAAGTCGGTAACAGATAGTTGCAGGTTGGGATTCAGCAGAAGCGTAGTCGGGACGAGCCAAAAGTCGGTAACAGATAGTTGCAGGTTGGGATTCAGCAGAAGCGTAGTCGGAGACGAGCCAAAAGTCGGTAACAGATAGTTGCAGGTTGGGATTCAGCAGAAGCATAGTCGGGGACGAGCCAAAAGTCGGTAACAGATAGTTGCAGGTTGGGATCAAGCAGAAGCGTAGTCGGGGACGAGCCAAAAGTCGGTAACAGATAGTTGCAGGTTGGGATTCAGCAGAAGCGTAGTCGGGGACGAGCCAAAAGTCGGTAACAGATAGTTGCAGGTTGGGATCAAGCAGAAGCGTAGTCGGGGACGAGCCAAAAGTCGGTAACAGATAGTTGCAGGTTGGGATTCAGCAGAAGCGTAGTCGGGGACGAGTCAAAAGTCGGTAACAGATAATACAGGTAGGGATCAAGCAGAAGCGTAGTCGGGGACGAGCCAAAAGTCGGTAACAGATAGTTGCAGGTTGGGATTCAGCAGAAGCGTAGTCGGGGACGAGCCAAAAGTCGGTAACAGATAGTTGCAGGTTGGGATTCAGCAGAAGCGTAGTCGGGGACGAGCCAAAAGTCGGTAACAGATAGTTGCAGGTTGGGATTCAGCAGAAGCGTAGTCGGGGACGAGCCAAAAGTCGGTAACAGATAGTTGCAGGTTTGGATTCAGTAGAAGCGTAGTCGGGGACGAGCCAAAAGTCGGTAACAGATAGTTGCAGGTTGGGATTCAGCAGAAGCGTAGTCGGGGACGAGCCAAAAGTCGGTAACAGATAGTTGCAGGTTTGGATTCAGCAGAAGCGTAGTCGGGGACGAGCCAAAAGTCGGTAACAGATAGTTGCAGGTTGGGATTCAGCAGAAGCGTAGTCAGAGACGAGCCAAAAGTCGGTAACAGATAGTTGCAGGTTGGGATTCAGCAGAAGCGTAGTCGGGGACGAGCCAAAAGTCGGTAACAGATAGTTGCAGGTTGGGATTCAGCAGAAGCGTAGTCGGGGACGAGCCAAAAGTCGGTAACAGATAGTTGCAGGTTGGGATTCAGCAGAAGCGTAGTCGGGGACGAGCCAAAAGTCGGTAACAGATAGTTGCAGGTTGGGATTCAGCAGAAGCGTAGTCGGGGACGAGCCAAAAGTCGGTAACAGATAGTTGCAGGTTGGGATTCAGCAGAAGCGTAGTCGGGGACGAGCCAAAAGTCGGTAACAGATAGTTGCAGGTTGGGATTCAGCAGAAGCGTAGTCGGGGACGAGCCAAAAGTCGGTAACAGATAGTTGCAGGTTGGGATTCAGCAGAAGCGTAGTCGGGGACGAGCCAAAAGTCGGTAACAGATAGTTGCAGGTTTGGATTCAGTAGAAGCGTAGTCGGGGACGAGCCAAAAGTCGGTAACAGATAGTTGCAGGTTGGGATTCAGCAGAAGCGTAGTCGGGGACGAGCCAAAAGTCGGTAACAGATAGTTGCAGGTTGGGATTCAGCAGAAGCGTAGTCGGGGACGAGCCAAAAGTCGGTAACAGATAGTTGCAGGTTGGGATTCAGCAGAAGCGTAGTCGGGGACGAGCCAAAAGTCGGTAACAGATAGTTGCAGGTTTGGATTCAGTAGAAGCGTAGTCGGGGACGAGCCAAAAGTCGGTAACAGATAGTTGCAGGTTGGGATTCAGCAGAAGCGTAGTCGGGGACGAGCCAAAAGTCGGTAACAGATAGTTGCAGGTTGGGATTCAGCAGAAGCGTAGTCGGAGATGAGCCAAAAGTCGGTAACAGATAGTTGCAGGTTGGGATTCAGCAGAAGCGTAGTCGGAGATGAGCCAAAAGTCGGTAACAGATAGTTGCAGGTTGGGATTCAGCAGAAGCGTAGTCGGAGATGAGCCAAAAGTCGGTAACAGATAGTTGCAGGTTGGGATTCAGCAGAAGCGTAGTCGGAGACGAGCCAAAAGTCGGTAACAGATAGTTGCAGGTTGGGATTCAGCAGAAGCGTAGTCGGAGATGAGCCAAAAGTCGGTAACAGATAGTTGCAGGTTGGGATTCAGCAGAAGCGTAGTCGGAGACGAGCCAAAAGTCGGTAACAGATAGTTGCAGGTTGGGATTCAGCAGAAGCGTAGTCGGAGACGAGCCAAAAGTCGGTAACAGATAGTTGCAGGATGGGATCAAGCAGAAGCGTAGTCGGGGACGAGCCAAAAGTCGGTAACAGATAGTTGCAGGTTGGGATTCAGCAGAAGCGTAGTCGGGGACGAGCCAAAAGTCGGTAACAGATAGTTGCAGGTTAGGATTCAGCAGAAGCGTAGTCGGGGACGAGCCAAAAGTCGGTAACAGATAGTTGCAGGTTGGGATTCAGCAGAAGCGTAGTCGGGACGAGCCAAAAGTCGGTAACAGATAGTTGCAGGTTGGGATTCAGCAGAAGCGTAGTCGGGGACGAGCCAAAAGTCGGTAACAGATAGTTGCAGGTTGGGATTCAGCAGAAGCGTAGTCGGAGACGAGCCAAAAGTCGGTAACAGATAGTTGCAGGTTGGGATTCAGCAGAAGCGTAGTCGGGGACGAGCCAAAAGTCGGTAACAGATAGTTGCAGGTTGGGATCAAGCAGAAGCGTAGTCGGGGACAAGCCAAAAGTCGATAACAGATAGTTGCAGGTTGGGATTCAGCAGAAGCGTAGTCGGAGACGAGCCAAAAGTCGGTAACAGATAGTTGCAGGTTGGGATTCAGCAGAAGCGTAGTCGGAGACGAGCCAAAAGTCGGTAACAGATAGTTGCAGGTTGGGATTCAGCAGAAGCGTAGTCGGAGACGAGCCAAAAGTCGATAACAGATAGTTGCAGGTTGGGATTCAGTAGAAGCGTAGTCGGAGACGAGCCAAAAGTCGGTAACAGATAGTTGCAGGTTGGGATTCAGCAGAAGCGTAGTCGGGGACGAGCCAAAAGTCGGTAACAGATAGTTGCAGGTTGGGATTCAGCAGAAGCGTAGTCGGGGACGAGCCAAAAGTCGGTAACAGATAGTTGCAGGTTGGGATCAAGCAGAAGCGTAGTCGGGGACGAGCCAAAAGTCGGTAACAGATAGTTGCAGGTTGGGATTCAGCAGAAGCGTAGTCGGAGACGAGCCAAAAGTCGGTAACAGATAGTTGCAGGTTGGGATTCAGCAGAAGCGTAGTCGGGGACGAGCCAAAAGTCGGTAACAGATAGTTGCAGGTTGGGATTCAGCAGAAGCGTAGTCGGAGACGAGCCAAAAGTCGGTAACAGATAGTTGCAGGTTGGGATTCAGCAGAAGCGTAGTCGGGGACGAGCCAAAAGTCGGTAACAGATAGTTGCAGGTTGGGATTCAGTAGAAGCGTAGTCGGAGACGAGCCAAAAGTCGGTAACAGATAGTTGCAGGTTGGGATTCAGCAGAAGCGTAGTCGGAGACGAGCCAAAAGTCGGTAACAGATAGTTGCAGGTTGGGATCAAGCAGAAGCGTAGTCGGAGACGAGCCAAAAGTCGGTAACAGATAGTTGCAGGTTGGGATTCAGCAGAAGCGTAGTCGGGGACGAGCCAAAAGTCGGTAACAGATAGTTGCAGGTTGGGATCAAGCAGAAGCGTAGTCGGGGACGAGCCAAAAGTCGGTAACAGATAGTTGCAGGTTGGGATTCAGCAGAAGCGTAGTCGGAGACGAGCCAAAAGTCGGTAACAGATAGTTGCAGGTTGGGATTCAGCAGAAGCGTAGTCGGGGACGAGCCAAAAGTCGGTAACAGATAGTTGCAGGTTGGGATTCAGCAGAAGCGTAGTCGGGGACGAGCCAAAAGTCGGTAACAGATAGTTGCAGGTTGGGATTCAGCAGAAGCGTAGTCGGGGACGAGCCAAAAGTCGGTAACAGATAGTTGCAGGTTGGGATTCAGCAGAAGCGTAGTCGGGGACGAGCCAAAAGTCGGTAACAGATAGTTGCAGGTTGGGATTCAGCAGAAGCGTAGTCGGAGACGAGCCAAAAGTCGGTAACAGATAGTTGCAGGTTGGGATTCAGCAGAAGCGTAGTCGGAGACGAGCCAAAAGTCGGTAACAGATAGTTGCAGGTTGGGATCAAGCAGAAGCGTAGTCGGGGACGAGCCAAAAGTCGGTAACAGATAGTTGCAGGTTGGGATCCAGCAGAAGCGTAGTCGGGGACGAGCCAAAAGTCGGTAACAGATAGTTGCAGGTTGGGATCCAGCAGAAGCGTAGTCGGGGACGAGCCAAAAGTCGGTAACAGATAGTTGCAGGTTGGGATCAAGCAGAAGCGTAGTCGGGGACGAGCCAAAAGTCGGTAACAGATAGTTGCAGGTTGGGATTCAGCAGAAGCGTAGTCGGGGACGAGCCAAAAGTCGGTAACAGATAGTTGCAGGTTGGGATTCAGCAGAAGCGTAGTCGGGGACGAGCCAAAAGTCGGTAACAGATAGTTGCAGGTTGGGATTCAGCAGAAGCGTAGTCGGAGACGAGCCAAAAGTCGGTAACAGATAGTTGCAGGTTGGGATTCAGCAGAAGCGTAGTCGGGGACGAGCCAAAAGTCGGTAACAGATAGTTGCAGGTTGGGATTCAGCAGAAGCGTAGTCGGAGACGAGCCAAAAGTCGGTAACAGATAGTTGCAGGTTGGGATTCAGCAGAAGCGTAGTCGGGGACGAGCCAAAAGTCGGTAACAGATAGTTGCAGGTTGGGATTCAGCAGAAGCGTAGTCGGGGACGAGCCAAAAGTCGGTAACAGATAGTTGCAGGTTGGGATTCAGCAGAAGCGTAGTCGGGGACGAGCCAAAAGTCGGTAACAGATAGTTGCAGGTTGGGATTCAGCAGAAGCGTAGTCGGAGACGAGCCAAAAGTCGGTAACAGATAGTTGCAGGTTGGGATTCAGCAGAAGCGTAGTCGGGGACGAGCCAAAAGTCGGTAACAGATAGTTGCAGGTTGGGATTCAGCAGAAGCGTAGTCGGGGACGAGCCAAAAGTCGGTAACAGATAGTTGCAGGTTGGGATCAAGCAGAAGCGTAGTCAGAGACGAGCCAAAAGTCGGTAACAGATAGTTGCAGGTTGGGATCAAGCAGAAGCGTAGTCGGGGACGAGCCAAAAGTCGGTAACAGATAGTTGCAGGTTGGGATTCAGCAGAAGCGTAGTCGGGGACGAGCCAAAAGTCGGTAACAGATAGTTGCAGGTTGGGATTCAGCAGAAGCGTAGTCGGAGACGAGCCAAAAGTCGGTAACAGATAGTTGCAGGTTGGGATTCAGCAGAAGCGTAGTCGGGGACGAGCCAAAAGTCGGTAACAGATAGTTGCAGGTTGGGATTCAGCAGAAGCGTAGTCGGGGACGAGCCAAAAGTCGGTAACAGATAGTTGCAGGTTGGGATTCAGCAGAAGCGTAGTCGGGGACGAGCCAAAAGTCGGTAACAGATAGTTGCAGGTTGGGATCAAGCAGAAGCGTAGTCGGGGACGAGCCAAAAGTCGGTAACAGATAGTTGCAGGTTGGGATTCAGCAGAAACGTAGTCAGGGACGAGCCAAAAGTCGGTAACAGATAGTTGCAGGTTGGGATCAAGCAGAAGCGTAGTCGGGGACGAGCCAAAAGTCGGTAACAGATAGTTGCAGGTTGGGATTCAGCAGAAGCGTAGTCGGGGACGAGCCAAAAGTCGGTAACAGATAGTTGCAGGTTGGGATCCAGCAGAAGCGTAGTCGGGGACGAGCCAAAAGTCGGTAACAGATAGTTGCAGGTTGGGATCAAGCAGAAGCGTAGTCGGGGACGAGCCAAAAGTCGGTAACAGATAGTTGCAGGTTGGGATCAAGCAGAAGCGTAGTCGGAGACGAGCCAAAAGTCGGTAACAGATAGTTGCAGGTTGGGATCAAGCAGAAGCGTAGTCGGAGACGAGCCAAAAGTCGGTAACAGATAGTTGCAGGTTGGGATTCAGCAGAAGCGTAGTCGGAGACGAGCCAAAAGTCGGTAACAGATAGTTGCAGGTTGGGATTCAGCAGAAGCGTAGTCGGAGACGAGCCAAAAGTCGGTAACAGATAGTTGCAGGTTGGGATTCAGCAGAAGCGTAGTCGGAGACGAGCCAAAAGTCGGTAACAGATAGTTGCAGGTTGGGATTCAGCAGAAGCGTAGTCGGGGACGAGCCAAAAGTCGGTAACAGATAATACAGGTAGGGATCAAGCAGAAGCGTAGTCGGGGACGAGCCAAAAGTCGGTAACAGATAGTTGCAGGTTGGGATCAAGCAGAAGCGTAGTCGGAGACGAGCCAAAAGTCGGTAACAGATAGTTGCAGGTTGGGATTCAGCAGAAGCGTAGTCGGGGACGAGCCAAAAGTCGGTAACAGATAATACAGGTAGGGATCAAGCAGAAGCGTAGTCGGGGACGAGCCAAAAGTCGGTAACAGATAGTTGCAGGTTGGGATTCAGCAGAAGCGTAGTCGGGGACGAGCCAAAAGTCGGTAACAGATAGTTGCAGGTTGGGATTCAGCAGAAGCGTAGTCGGGGACGAGCCAAAAGTCGGTAACAGATAGTTGCAGGTTGGGATCAAGCAGAAGCGTAGTCGGGGACGAGCCAAAAGTCGGTAACAGATAGTTGCAGGTTGGGATTCAGCAGAAGCGTAGTCGGGGACGAGCCAAAAGTCGGTAACAGATAGTTGCAGGTTGGGATTCAGCAGAAGCGTAGTCGGAGACGAGCCAAAAGTCGTTAACAGATAGTTGCAGGTTGGGATTCAGCAGAAGCGTAGTCGGGGACGAGCCAAAAGTCGGTAACAGATAGTTGCAGTTTGGGATTCAGCAGAAGCGTAGTCGGGGACGAGCCAAAAGTCGGTAACAGATAGTTGCAGGTTGGGATTCAGCAGAAGCGTAGTCAGAGACGAGCCAAAAGTCGGTAACAGATAGTTGCAGGTTGGGATCAAGCAGAAGCGTAGTCGGGGACGAGCCAAAAGTCGGTAACAGATAGTTGCAGGTTGGGATCAAGCAGAAGCGTAGTCGGGGACGAGCCAAAAGTCGGTAACAGATAGTTGCAGGTTGGGATTCAGCAGAAGCGTAGTCGGAGACGAGCCAAAAGTCGGTAACAGATAGTTGCAGGTTGGGATTCAGCAGAAGCGTAGTCGGAGACGAGCCAAAAGTCGGTAACAGATAGTTGCAGGTTGGGATTCAGCAGAAGCGTAGTCGGGGACGAGCCAAAAGTCGGTAACAGATAGTTGCAGGTTGGGATTCAGCAGAAGCGTAGTCGGGGACGAGCCAAAAGTCGGTAACAGATAGTTGCAGGTTGGGATCAAGCAGAAGCGTAGTCGGGGACGAGCCAAAAGTCGGTAACAGATAGTTGCAGGTTGGGATTCAGCAGAAGCGTAGTCGGGGACGAGCCAAAAGTCGGTAACAGATAGTTGCAGGTTGGGATTCAGCAGAAGCGTAGTCGGAGACGAGCCAAAAGTCGGTAACAGATAGTTGCAGGTTGGGATTCAGCAGAAGCGTAGTCGGGGACGAGCCAAAAGTCGGTAACAGATAGTTGCAGGTTGGGATTCAGCAGAAGCGTAGTCGGGGACGAGCCAAAAGTCGGTAACAGATAGTTGGAGGTTGGGATTCAGCAGAAGCGTAGTCGGAGACGAGCCAAAAGTCGGTAACAGATAGTTGCAGGTTGGGATTCAGCAGAAGCGTAGTCGGAGACGAGCCAAAAGTCGGTAACAGATAGTTGCAGGTTGGGATTCAGCAGAAGCGTAGTCGGGGACGAGCCAAAAGTCGGTAACAGATAGTTGCAGGTTGGGATTCAGCAGAAGCGTAGTCGGGGACGAGCCAAAAGTCGGTAACAGATAGTTGCAGGTTGGGATTCAGCAGAAGCGTAGTCGGGGACGAGCCAAAAGTCGGTAACAGATAGTTGCAGGTTTGGATTCAGTAGAAGCGTAGTCAGAGACGAGCCAAAAGTCGGTAACAGATAGTTGCAGGTTGGGATTCAGCAGAAGCGTAGTCGGGGACGAGCCAAAAGTCGGTAACAGATAGTTGCAGGTTGGGATTCAGTAGAAGCGTAGTCAGAGACGAGCCAAAAGTCGGTAACAGATAGTTGCAGGTTGGGATCAAGCAGAAGCGTAGTCGGAGACGAGCCAAAAGTCGGTAACAGATAGTTGCAGGTTGGGATTCAGCAGAAGCGTAGTCGGGGACGAGCCAAAAGTCGGTAACAGATAGTTGCAGGTTGGGATTCAGCAGAAGCGTAGTCGGAGATGAGCCAAAAGTCGGTAACAGATAGTTGCAGGTTGGGATTCAGCAGAAGCGTAGTCGGAGACGAGCCAAAAGTCGGTAACAGATAGTTGCAGGTTGGGATTCAGCAGAAGCGTAGTCGGGGACGAGCCAAAAGTCGGTAACAGATAGTTGCAGGTTGGGATCAAGCAGAAGCGTAGTCGGGGACGAGCCAAAAGTCGGTAACAGATAGTTGCAGGTTGGGATTCAGCAGAAGCGTAGTCGGAGACGAGCCAAAAGTCGGTAACAGATAGTTGCAGGTTGGGATTCAGCAGAAGCGTAGTCGGGGACGAGCCAAAAGTCGGTAACAGATAGTTGCAGGTTGGGATTCAGCAGAAGCGTAGTCGGGGACGAGCCAAAAGTCGGTAACAGATAGTTGCAGGTTGGGATTCAGCAGAAGCGTAGTCGGAGACGAGCCAAAAGTCGGTAAAAGATAGTTGCAGGTTGGGATTCAGCAGAAGCGTAGTCGGAGACGAGCCAAAAGTCGGTAACAGATAATACAGGTAGGGATCAAGCAGAAGCGTAGTCGGAGACGAGCCAAAAGTCGGTAACAGATAGTTGCAGGTTGGGATTCAGCAGAAGCGTAGTCGGAGACGAGCCAAAAGTCGGTAACAGATAGTTGCAGGTTGGGATCAAGCAGAAGCGTAGTCGGGGATGAGCCAAAAGTCGGTAACAGATAGTTGCAGGTTGGGATCAAGCAGAAGCGTAGTCGGGGACGAGCCAAAAGTCGGTAACAGATAGTTGCAGGTTGGGATTCAGCAGAAGCGTAGTCGGGGACGAGCCAAAAGTCGGTAACAGATAGTTGCAGGTTGGGATTCAGCAGAAGCGTAGTCGGAGACGAGCCAAAAGTCGGTAACAGATAGTTGCAGGTTGGGATTCAGCAGAAGCGTAGTCGGAGACGAGCCAAAAGTCGGTAACAGATAGTTGCAGGTTGGGATTCAGCAGAAGCGTAGTCGGAGACGAGCCAAAAGTCGATAACAGATAGTTGCAGGTTGGGATCAAGCAGAAGCGTAGTCGGGGACGAGCCAAAAGTCGGTAACAGATAGTTGCAGGTTGGGATTCAGCAGAAGCGTAGTCGGAGACGAGCCAAAAGTCGGTAACAGATAGTTGCAGGTTGGGATTCAGCAGAAGCGTAGTCGGAGACGAGCCAAAAGTCGGTAACAGATAGTTGCAGGTTGGGATTCAGCAGAAGCGTAGTCGGAGACGAGCCAAAAGTCGGTAACAGATAGTTGCAGGTTGGGATTCAGCAGAAGCGTAGTCGGAGACTAGCCAAAAGTCGGTAACAGATAGTTGCAGGTTGGGATTCAGCAGAAGCGTAGTCGGGGACGAGCCAAAAGTCGGTAACAGATAGTTGCAGGTTGGGATTCAGCAGAAGCGTAGTCGGGGACGAGCCAAAAGTCGGTAACAGATAGTTGCAGGTTGGGATTCAGCAGAAGCGTAGTCGGAGACGAGCCAAAAGTCGGTAACAGATAGTTGCAGGTTGGGATTCAGCAGAAGCGTAGTCGGAGACGAGCCAAAAGTCGGTAACAGATAGTTGCAGGTTGGGATCAAGCAGAAGCGTAGTCGGGGACGAGCCAAAAGTCGGTAACAGATAGTTGCAGGTTGGGATTCAGCAGAAGCGTAGTCGGGGACGAGCCAAAAGTCGGTAACAGATAGTTGCAGGTTGGGATTCAGCAGAAGTGTAGTCGGAGACGAGCCAAAAGTCGGTAACAGATAGTTGCAGGTTGGGATTCAGCAGAAGCGTAGTCGGGGACGAGCCAAAAGTCGGTAACAGATAGTTGCAGGTTGGGATTCAGCAGAAGCGTAGTCGGGGACGAGCCAAAAGTCGGTAACAGATAGTTGCAGGTTGGGATTCAGCAGAAGCGTAGTCGGGGACGAGCCAAAAGTCGGTAACAGATAGTTGCAGGTTGGGATTCAGCAGAAGCGTAGTCGGGGACGAGCCAAAAGTCGGTAACAGATAGTTGCAGGTTGGGATTCAGCAGAAGCGTAGTCGGGGACGAGCCAAAAGTCGGTAACAGATAGTTGCAGGTTGGGATCAAGCAGAAGCGTAGTCGGGGACGAGCCAAAAGTCGGTAACAGATAGTTGCAGGTTGGGATTCAGCAGAAGCGTAGTCGGGGACGAGCCAAAAGTCGGTAACAGATAGTTGCAGGTTGGGATTCAGCAGAAGCGTAGTCGGGGACGAGCCAAAAGTCGGTAACAGATAGTTGCAGGTTGGGATTCAGCAGAAGCGTAGTCGGGGACGAGCCAAAAGTCGGTAACAGATAGTTGCAGGTTGGGATTCAGCAGAAGCGTAGTCGGGGACGAGCCAAAAGTCGGTAACAGATAGTTGCAGGTTGGGATCAAGCAGAAGCGTAGTCGGGGACGAGCCAAAAGTCGGTAACAGATAGTTGCAGGTTGGGATTCAGCAGAAGCGTAGCCGGGGACGAGCCAAAAGTCGGTAACAGATAGTTGCAGGTTGGGATCAAGCAGAAGCGTAGTCGGGGACGAGCCAAAAGTCGGTAACAGATAGTTGCAGGTTGGGATTCAGCAGAAGCGTAGTCGGAGACGAGCCAAAAGTCGGTAACAGATAGTTGCAGGTAGGGATCAAGCAGAAGCGTAGTCGGAGACGAGCCAAAAGTCGGTAACAGATAGCTGCAGGTTGGGATCAAGCAGAAGCGTAGTCGGAGACGAGCCAAAAGTCGGTAACAGATAGTTGCAGGTTGGGATCAAGCAGAAGCGTAGTCGGGGACGAGCCAAAAGTCGGTAACAGATAGCTGCAGGTAGGGATCAAGCAGAAGCGTAGTCGGAGACGAGCCAAAAGTCGGTAACAGATAGTTGCAGGTAGGGATCAAGCAGAAGCGTAGTCGGAGACGAGCCAAAAGTCGGTAACAGATAGCTGCAGGTTGGGATCAAGCAGAAGCGTAGTCGGAGACGAGCCAAAAGTCGGTAACAGATAGCTGCAGGTTGGGATCAAGCAGAAGCGTAGTCGGGGACGAGCCAAAAGTCGGTAACAGATAGTTGCAGGTTGGGATTCAGCAGAAGCGTAGTCGGGGACGAGCCAAAAGTCGGTAACAGATAGTTGCAGGTTGGGATTCAGCAGAAGCGTAGTCGGAGACGAGCCAAAAGTCGGTAACAGATAGTTGCAGGTTGGGATCAAGCAGAAGCGTAGTCGGGGACGAGCCAAAAGTCGGTAACAGATAGTTGCAGGTTGGGATTCAGCAGAAGTGTAGTCGGAGACGAGCCAAAAGTCGGTAACAGATAGTTGCAGGTTGGGATTCAGCAGAAGCGTAGTCGGGGACGAGCCAAAAGTCGGTAACAGATAGTTGCAGGTTGGGATTCAGCAGAAGCGTAGTCGGGGACGAGCCAAAAGTCGGTAACAGATAGTTGCAGGTTGGGATTCAGCAGAAGCGTAGTCGGGGACGAGCCAAAAGTCGGTAACAGATAGTTGCAGGTTGGGATTCAGCAGAAGCGTAGTCGGGGACGAGCCAAAAGTCGGTAACAGATAGTTGCAGGTTGGGATTCAGCAGAAGCGTAGTCGGGGACGAGCCAAAAGTCGGTAACAGATAGTTGCAGGTTGGGATCAAGCAGAAGCGTAGTCGGGGACGAGCCAAAAGTCGGTAACAGATAGTTGCAGGTTGGGATTCAGCAGAAGCGTAGTCGGGGACGAGCCAAAAGTCGGTAACAGATAGTTGCAGGTTGGGATTCAGCAGAAGCGTAGTCGGGGACGAGCCAAAAGTCGGTAACAGATAGTTGCAGGTTGGGATTCAGCAGAAGCGTAGTCGGGGACGAGCCAAAAGTCGGTAACAGATAGTTGCAGGTTGGGATTCAGCAGAAGCGTAGTCGGGGACGAGCCAAAAGTCGGTAACAGATAGTTGCAGGTTGGGATCAAGCAGAAGCGTAGTCGGGGACGAGCCAAAAGTCGGTAACAGATAGTTGCAGGTTGGGATTCAGCAGAAGCGTAGCCGGGGACGAGCCAAAAGTCGGTAACAGATAGTTGCAGGTTGGGATCAAGCAGAAGCGTAGTCGGGGACGAGCCAAAAGTCGGTAACAGATAGTTGCAGGTTGGGATTCAGCAGAAGCGTAGTCGGAGACGAGCCAAAAGTCGGTAACAGATAGTTGCAGGTAGGGATCAAGCAGAAGCGTAGTCGGAGACGAGCCAAAAGTCGGTAACAGATAGCTGCAGGTTGGGATCAAGCAGAAGCGTAGTCGGAGACGAGCCAAAAGTCGGTAACAGATAGTTGCAGGTTGGGATCAAGCAGAAGCGTAGTCGGGGACGAGCCAAAAGTCGGTAACAGATAGCTGCAGGTAGGGATCAAGCAGAAGCGTAGTCGGAGACGAGCCAAAAGTCGGTAACAGATAGTTGCAGGTAGGGATCAAGCAGAAGCGTAGTCGGAGACGAGCCAAAAGTCGGTAACAGATAGCTGCAGGTTGGGATCAAGCAGAAGCGTAGTCGGAGACGAGCCAAAAGTCGGTAACAGATAGCTGCAGGTTGGGATCAAGCAGAAGCGTAGTCGGGGACGAGCCAAAAGTCGGTAACAGATAGTTGCAGGTTGGGATTCAGCAGAAGCGTAGTCGGGGACGAGCCAAAAGTCGGTAACAGATAGTTGCAGGTTGGGATTCAGCAGAAGCGTAGTCGGGGACGAGCCAAAAGTCGGTAACAGATAGTTGCAGGTTGGGATCAAGCAGAAGCGTAGTCGGGGACGAGCCAAAAGTCGGTAACAGATAGCTGCAGGTTGGGATCAAGCAGAAGCGTAGTCGGGGACGAGCCAAAAGTCGGTAACAGATAGTTGCAGGTTGGGATTCAGCAGAAGCGTAGTCGGGGACGAGCCAAAAGTCGGTAACAGATAGTTGCAGGTTGGGATCAAGCAGAAGCGTAGTCGGAGACGAGCCAAAAGTCGGTAACAGATAGCTGCAGGTTGGGATCAAGCAGAAGCGTAGTCGGGGACGAGCCAAAAGTCGGTAATAGATAGTTGCAGGTTGGGATTCAGGAGAAGCGTAGTCGGAGACGAGCCAAAAGTCGGTAACAGATAGTTGCAGGTTGGGATTCAGTAGAAGCGTAGTCGGGGACGAGCCAAATGTCGGTAACAGATAGTTGCAGGTTGGGATTCAGCAGAAGCGTAGTCGGAGACGAGCCAAAAGTCGGTAACAGATAGTTGCAGGTTGGGATTCAGCAGAAGCGTAGTCGGGGACGAGCCAAAAGTCGGTAATAGATAGTTGCAGGTTGGGATTCAGGAGAAGCGTAGTCGGAGACGAGCCAAAAGTCGGTAACAGATAGTTGCAGGTTGGGATTCAGTAGAAGCGTAGTCGGGGACGAGCCAAATGTCGGTAACAGATAGTTGCAGGTTGGGATTCAGCAGAAGCGTAGTCGGAGACGAGCCAAAAGTCGGTAACAGATAGTTGCAGGTTGGGATTCAGCAGAAGCGTAGTCGGGGACGAGCCAAAAGTCGGTAACAGATAGTTGCAGGTTGGGATTCAGCAGAAGCGTAGTCGGAGACGAGCCAAAAGTCGGTAACAGATAGTTGCAGGTTGGGATTCAGCAGAAGCGTAGTCGGAGACGAGCCAAAAGTCGGTAACAGATAGTTGCAGGTTGGGATTCAGCAGAAGCGTAGTCGGGGACGAGCCAAAAGTTGGTAACAGATAGTTGCAGGTTGGGATCAAGCAGAAGCGTAGTCGGAGACGAGCCAAAAGTCGGTAACAGATAATACAGGTAGGGATCAAGCAGAAGCGTAGTCGGGGACGAGCCAAAAGTCGGTAACAGATAGTTGCAGGTTGGGATTCAGTAGAAGCGTAGTCGGGGACGAGCCAAAAGTCGGTAACAGATAGTTGCAGGTTGGGATTCAGCAGAAGCGTAGTCGGGGACGAGCCAAAAGTCGGTAACAGATAGTTGCAGGTTGGGATTCAGCAGAAGCGTAGTCGGAGACGAGCCAAAAGTCGGTAACAGATAGTTGCAGGTTGGGATTCAGCAGAAGCGTAGTCGGGGACGAGCCAAAAGTCGGTAACAGATAGTTGCAGGTTGGGATTCAGCAGAAGCGTAGTCGGGGACGAGCCAAAAGTCGGTAACAGATAGTTGCAGGTTGGGATTCAGCAGAAGCGTAGTCGGGGACGAGCCAAAAGTCGGTAACAGATAGTTGCAGGTTGGGATCAAGCAGAAGCGTAGTCGGAGACAAGCCAAAAGTCGGTAACAGATAGTTGCAGGTTGGGATTCAGCAGAAGCGTAGTCGGAGACGAGCCAAAAGTCGGTAACAGATAGTTGCAGGTTGGGATCAAGCAGAAGCGTAGTCGGAGACAAGCCAAAAGTCGGTAACAGATAGTTGCAGGTTGGGATTCAGCAGAAGCGTAGTCGGAGACGAGCCAAAAGTCGGTAACAGATAGTTGCAGGTTGGGATTCAGCAGAAGCGTAGTCGGAGACGAGCCAAAAGTCGGTAACAGATAGTTGCAGGTTGGGATTCAGCAGAAGCGTAGTCGGGGACGAGCCAAAAGTCGGTAACAGATAGTTGCAGGTTGGGATTCAGCAGAAGCGTAGTCGGAGACGAGCCAAAAGTCGGTAACAGATAGTTGCAGGTTGGGATCAAGCAGCAGCGTAGTCGGAGACGAGCCAAAAGTCGGTAACAGATAGTTGCAGGTTGGGATTCAGCAGAAGCGTAGTCGGGGACGAGCCAAAAGTCGGTAACAGATAGTTGCAGGTTGGGATCAAGCAGAAGCGTAGTCAGGGACGAGCCAAAAGTCGGTAACAGATAGTTGCAGGTAGGGATCAAGCAGAAGCGTAGTCGGGGACGAGCCAAAAGTCGGTAACAGATAGTTGCAGGTTGGGATTCAGCAGAAGCGTAGTCGGGGACGAGCCAAAAGTCGGTAACAGATAGTTGCAGGTTGGGATTCAGCAGAAGCGTAGTCGGGGACGAGCCAAAAGTCGGTAACAGATAGTTGCAGGTTGGGATTCAGCAGAAGCGTAGTCGGGGACGAGCTAAAAGTCGGTAACAGATAGTTGCAGGTTGGGATCAAGCAGAAGCGTAGTCGGGGACGAGCCAAAAGTCGGTAACAGATAGTTGCAGGTTGGGATCAAGCAGAAGCATAGTCGGGGACGAGCCAAAAGTCGGTAACAGATAGTTGCAGGTTGGGATTCAGCAGAAGCGTAGTCGGGGACGAGCCAAAAGTCGGTAACAGATAGTTGCAGGTTGGGATTCAGCAGAAGCGTAGTCGGAGACGAGCCAAAAGTCGGTAACAGATAGTTGCAGGTTGGGATTCAGCAGAAGCGTAGTCGGGGACGAGCCAAAAGTCGGTAACAGATAGTTGCAGGTTGGGATTCAGCAGAAGCGTAGTCGGGGACGAGCCAAAAGTCGGTAACAGATAGTTGCAGGTTGGGATTCAGCAGAAGCGTAGTCGGAGACGAGCCAAAAGTCGGTAACAGATAGTTGCAGGTTGGGATTCAGCAGAAGCGTAGTCGGGGACGAGCCAAAAGTCGGTAACAGATAGTTGCAGGTTGGGATTCAGCAGAAGCGTAGTCGGAGACGAGCCAAAAGTCGGTAACAGATAGTTGCAGGTTGGGATTCAGCAGAAGCGTAGTCGGGGACGAGCCAAAAGTCGGTAACAGATAGTTGCAGGTTGGGATTCAGCAGAAGCGTAGTCGGAGACGAGCCAAAAGTCGGTAACAGATAGTTGCAGGTTGGGATTCAGCAGAAGCGTAGTCGGGGACGAGCCAAAAGTCGGTAACAGATAGTTGCAGGTTGGGATTCAGCAGAAGCGTAGTCGGGGACGAGCCAAAAGTCGGTAACAGATAGTTGCAGGTTGGGATTCAGCAGAAGCGTAGTCGGAGACGAGCCAAAAGTCGGTAACAGATAGTTGCAGGTTGGGATTCAGCAGAAACGTAGTCGGGGACGAGCCAAAAGTCGGTAACAGATAGTTGCAGGATGGGATTCAGCAGAAGCGTAGTCGGAGACGAGCCAAAAGTCAGTAACAGATAGTTGCAGGTTGGGATTCAGCAGAAGCGTAGTCGGAGACGAGCCAAAAGTCGGTAACAGATAGTTGCAGGTTGGGATTCAGTAGAAGCGTAGTCGGGGACGAGCCAAAAGTCGGTAACAGATAGTTGCAGGTTGGGATTCAGCAGAAGCGTAGTCGGGGACGAGCCAAAAGTCGGTAACAGATAGTTGCAGGTTGGGATTCAGCAGAAGCGTAGTCGGGGACGAGCCAAAAGTCGGTAACAGATAGTTGCAGGTTGGGATTCAGCAGAAGCGTAGTCGGGGACGAGCCAAAAGTCGGTAACAGATAGTTGCAGGTTGGGATCAAGCAGAAGCGTAGTCGGGGACGAGCCAAAAGTCGGTAACAGATAGTTGCAGGTTGGGATTCAGCAGAAGTGTAGTCGGAGACGAGCCAAAAGTCGGTAACAGATAGTTGCAGGTTGGGATTCAGCAGAAGCGTAGTCGGGGACGAGCCAAAAGTCGGTAACAGATAGTTGCAGGTTTGGATTCAGCAGAAGCGTAGTCGGAGACGAGCCAAAAGTCGGTAACAGATAGTTGCAGGTTGGGATTCAGCAGAAGCGTAGTCGGAGACGAGCCAAAAGTCGGTAACAGATAGTTGCAGGTTGGGATTCAGCAGAAGCGTAGTCGGAGACGAGCCAAAAGTCGGTAACAGATAGTTGCAGGTTGGGATCAAGCAGAAGCGTAGTCGGGGACGAGCCAAAAGTCGGTAACAGATAGTTGCAGGTTGGGATTCAGCAGAAGCGTAGTCGGGGACGAGCCAAAAGTCGGTAACAGATAGTTGCAGGTTGGGATTCAGCAGAAGCGTAGTCGGGGACGAGCCAAAAGTCGGTAACAGATAGTTGCAGGTTGGGATTCAGCAGAAGCGTAGTCGGAGACGAGCCAAAAGTCGGTAACAGATAGTTGCAGGTTGGGATTCAGCAGAAGCGTAGTCGGAGACGAGCCAAAAGTCGGTAACAGATAGTTGCAGGTTGGGATTCAGCAGAAGCGTAGTCGGAGACGAGCCAAAAGTCGGTAACAGATAGTTGCAGGTTGGGATTCAGCAGAAGCGTAGTCGGGGACGAGCCAAAAGTCGGTAACAGATAGTTGCAGGTTGGGATTCAGCAGAAGCGTAGTCGGAGACGAGCCAAAAGTCGGTAACAGATAGTTGCAGGTTGGGATTCAGCAGAAGCGTAGTCGGGGACGAGCCAAAAGTCGGTAACAGATAGTTGCAGGTTGGGATTCAGCAGAAGCGTAGTCGGAGACGAGCCAAAAGTCGGTAACAGATAGTTGCAGGATGGGATTCAGCAGAAGCGTAGTCGGGGACGAGCCAAAAGTCGGTAACAGATAGTTGCAGGTTGGGATTCAGCAGAAGCGTAGTCGGAGACGAGCCAAAAGTCAGTAACAGATAGTTGCAGGTTGGGATTCAGCAGAAGCGTAGTCGGAGACGAGCCAAAAGTCGGTAACAGATAGTTGCAGGTTGGGATCAAGCAGAAGCGTAGTCGGGGACGAGCCAAAAGTCGGTAACAGATAGTTGCAGGTTGGGATTCAGCAGAAGCGTAGTCGGGGACGAGCCAAAAGTCGGTAACAGATAGTTGCAGGTTGGGATTCAGCAGAAGCGTAGTCGGGGACGAGCCAAAAGTCGGTAACAGATAGTTGCAGGTTGGGATTCAGCAGAAGCGTAGTCGGGGACGAGCCAAAAGTCGGTAACAGATAGTTGCAGGTTGGGATCAAGCAGAAGCGTAGTCGGGGACGAGCCAAAAGTCGGTAACAGATAGTTGCAGGTTGGGATTCAGCAGAAGCGTAGTCGGAGACGAGCCAAAAGTCGGTAACAGATAGTTGCAGGTTGGGATTCAGCAGAAGCGTAGTCGGGGACGAGCCAAAAGTCGGTAACAGATAGTTGCAGGTTGGGATTCAGCAGAAGCGTAGTCGGAGACGAGCCAAAAGTCGGTAACAGATAGTTGCAGGTTGGGATTCAGCAGAAGCGTAGTCGGGGACGAGCCAAAAGTCGGTAACAGATAGTTGCAGGTTGGGATTCAGCAGAAGCGTAGTCGGGGACGAGCCAAAAGTCGGTAACAGATAGTTGCAGGTTGGGATTCAGCAGAAGCGTAGTCGGAGACGAGCCAAAAGTCGGTAACAGATAGTTGCAGGTTGGGATTCAGCAGAAGCGTAGTCGGGGACGAGCCAAAAGTCGGTAACAGATAGTTGCAGGTTGGGATTCAGCAGAAGCGTAGTCGGAGACGAGCCAAAAGTCGGTAACAGATAGTTGCAGGTTGGGATTCAGCAGAAGCGTAGTCGGGGACGAGCCAAAAGTCGGTAACAGATAGTTGCAGGTTGGGATTCAGCAGAAGCGTAGTCGGAGACGAGCCAAAAGTCGGTAACAGATAGTTGCAGGTTGGGATTCAGCAGAAGCGTAGTCGGGGACGAGCCAAAAGTCGGTAACAGATAGTTGCAGGTTGGGATTCAGCAGAAGCGTAGTCGGGGACGAGCCAAAAGTCGGTAACAGATAGTTGCAGGTTGGGATTCAGCAGAAGCGTAGTCGGAGACGAGCCAAAAGTCGGTAACAGATAGTTGCAGGTTGGGATTCAGCAGAAACGTAGTCGGGGACGAGCCAAAAGTCGGTAACAGATAGTTGCAGGATGGGATTCAGCAGAAGCGTAGTCGGAGACGAGCCAAAAGTCAGTAACAGATAGTTGCAGGTTGGGATTCAGCAGAAGCGTAGTCGGGGACGAGCCAAAAGTCGGTAACAGATAGTTGCAGGTTGGGATTCAGCAGAAGCGTAGTCGGAGACGAGCCAAAAGTCGGTAACAGATAGTTGCAGGTTGGGATTCAGCAGAAGCGTAGTCGGAGACGAGCCAAAAGTCGGTAACAGATAGTTGCAGGTTTGGATTCAGTAGAAGCGCAGTCGGAGACGAGCCAAAAGTCGGTAACAGATAGTTGCAGGTTGGGATCAAGCAGAAGCGTAGTCGGGGACGAGCCAAAAGTCGGTAACAGATAGTTGCAGGTTGGGATTCAGCAGAAGCGTAGTCGGGGACGAGCCAAAAGTCGGTAACAGATAGTTGCAGGTTGGGATTCAGCAGAAGCGTAGTCGGGGACGAGCCAAAAGTCGGTAACAGATAGTTGCAGGTTGGGATTCAGCAGAAGCGTAGTCGGGGACGAGCCAAAAGTCGGTAACAGATAGTTGCAGGTTGGGATCAAGCAGAAGCGTAGTCGGGGACGAGCCAAAAGTCGGTAACAGATAGTTGCAGGTTGGGATTCAGCAGAAGTGTAGTCGGAGACGAGCCAAAAGTCGGTAACAGATAGTTGCAGGTTGGGATTCAGCAGAAGCGTAGTCGGGGACGAGCCAAAAGTCGGTAACAGATAGTTGCAGGTTTGGATTCAGCAGAAGCGTAGTCGGAGACGAGCCAAAAGTCGGTAACAGATAGTTGCAGGTTGGGATTCAGCAGAAGCGTAGTCGGAGACGAGCCAAAAGTCGGTAACAGATAGTTGCAGGTTGGGATTCAGCAGAAGCGTAGTCGGAGACGAGCCAAAAGTCGGTAACAGATAGTTGCAGGTTGGGATCAAGCAGAAGCGTAGTCGGGGACGAGCCAAAAGTCGGTAACAGATAGTTGCAGGTTGGGATTCAGCAGAAGCGTAGTCGGGGACCAGCCAAAAGTCGGTAACAGATAGTTGCAGGTTGGGATTCAGCAGAAGCGTAGTCGGAGACGAGCCAAAAGTCGGTAACAGATAGTTGCAGGTTGGGATTCAGCAGAAGCGTAGTCGGAGACGAGCCAAAAGTCGGTAACAGATAGTTGCAGGTTGGGATTCAGCAGAAGCGTAGTCGGAGACGAGCCAAAAGTCGGTAACAGATAGTTGCAGGTTGGGATTCAGCAGAAGCGTAGTCGGAGACGAGCCAAAAGTCGGTAACAGATAGTTGCAGGTTGGGATTCAGCAGAAACGTAGTCGGAGACGAGCCAAAAGTCGGTAACAGATAGTTGCAGGTTGGGATCAAGCAGAAGCGTAGTCGGGGACGAGCCAAAAGTCGGTAACAGATAGTTGCAGGTTGGGATTCAGCAGAAGCGTAGTCGGGGACGAGCCAAAAGTCGGTAACAGATAGTTGCAGGTTGGGATTCAGCAGAAGCGTAGTCGGGGATGAGCCAAAAGTCGGTAACAGATAGTTGCAGGTTGGGATTCAGCAGAAGCGTAGTCGGGGACGAGCCAAAAGTCGGTAACAGATAGTTGCAGGTTGGGATTCAGCAGAAGCGTAGTCGGAGACGAGCCAAAAGTCGGTAACAGATAGTTGCAGGTTGGGATTCAGCAGAAGCGTAGTCGGGGACGAGCCAAAAGTCGGTAACAGATAGTTGCAGGTTGGGATTCAGCAGAAGCGTAGTCGGAGACGAGCCAAAAGTCGGTAACAGATAGTTGCAGGTTGGGATTCAGCAGAAGCGTAGTCGGAGACGAGCCAAAAGTCGGTAACAGATAGTTGCAGGTTGGGATTCAGCAGAAGCGTAGTCGGAGACGAGCCAAAAGTCGGTAACAGATAGTTGCAGGTTGGGATCAAGCAGAAGCGTAGTCGGGACGAGCCAAAAGTCGGTAACAGATAGTTGCAGGTTGGGATCAAGCAGAAGCGTAGTCGGGGACGAGCCAAAAGTCGGTAACAGATAGTTGCAGGTTGGGATTCAGCAGAAGCGTAGTCGGGGACGAGCCAAAAGTCGGTAACAGATAGTTGCAGGTTGGGATCAAGCAGAAGCGTAGTCGGAGACGAGCCAAAAGTCGGTAACAGATAGTTGCAGGTTGGGATCAAGCAGAAGCGTAGTCGGGACGAGCCAAAAGTCGGTAACAGATAGTTGCAGGTTGGGATCAAGCAGAAGCGTAGTCGGGACGAGCCAAAAGTCGGTAACAGATAGTTGCAGGTTGGGATTCAGCAGAAGCGTAGTCGGGGACGAGCCAAAAGTCGGTAACAGATAGTTGCAGGTTGGGATTCAGCAGAAGCGTAGTCGGAGACGAGCCAAAAGTCGGTAACAGATAGTTGCAGGTTGGGATTCAGCAGAAGCGTAGTCGGAGACGAGCCAAAAGTCGGTAACAGATAGTTGCAGGTTGGGATTCAGCAGAAGCGTAGTCGGAGGCGAGCCAAAAGTCGGTAACAGATAGTTGCAGGTTGGAATTCAGCAGAAGCGTAGTCGGAGGCGAGCCAAAAGTCGGTAACAGATAGTTGCAGGTTGGAATTCAGCAGAAGCGTAGTCGGGGACGAGCCAAAAGTCGGTAACAGATAGTTGCAGGTTGGGATTCAGCAGAAGCGTAGTCGGGGACGAGCCAAAAGTCGGTAACAGATAGTTGCAGGTTGGGATTCAGCAGAAGCGTAGTCGGGGACGAGCCAAAAGTCGGTAACAGATAGTTGCAGGTTGGGATTCAGCAGAAGCGTAGTCGGGGACGAGCCAAAAGTCGGTAACAGATAATACAGGTAGGGATCAAGCAGAAGCGTAGCCGGGGACGAGCCAAAAGTCGGTAACAGATAGTTGCAGGTTGGGATTCAGCAGAAGCGTAGTCGGGGACGAGCCAAAAGTCGGTAACAGATAGTTGCAGGTTGGGATCAAGCAGAAGCGTAGTCGGGGACGAGCCAAAAGTCGGTAACAGATAGTTGCAGGTTGGGATTCAGCAGAAGCGTAGTCGGGGACGAGCCAAAAGTCGGTAACAGATAGTTGCAGGTTGGGATCAAGCAGAAGCGTAGTCGGGGACGAGCCAAAAGTCGGTAACAGATAGTTGCAGGTTGGGATTCAGCAGAAGCGTAGTCGGAGACGAGCTAAAAGTTGGTAACAGATAGTTGCAGGTTGGGATCAAGCAGAAGCGTAGTCGGAGACGAGCCAAAAGTCGGTAACAGATAGTTGCAGGTTGGGATTCAGCAGAAGCGTAGTCGGGGACGAGCCAAAAGTCGGTAACAGATAGTTGCAGGTAGGGATCAAGCAGAAGCGTAGTCGGGGACGAGCCAAAAGTCAGTAACAGATAGTTGCAGGTTGGGATTCAGCAGAAGCGTAGTCGGGGACGAGCCAAAAGTCGGTAACAGATAGTTGCAGGTTGGGATTCAGCAGAAGCGTAGTCGGGGACGAGCCAAAAGTCGGTAACAGATAGTTGCAGGTTGGGATTCAGCAGAAGCGTAGTCGGAGACGAGCCAAAAGTCGGTAACAGATAGTTGCAGGTTGGGATCAAGCAGAAGCGTAGTCGGAGACGAGCCAAAAGTCGGTAACAGATAGTTGCAGGTTGGAATTCAGCAGAAGCGTAGTCGGGGACGAGCCAAAAGTCGGTAACAGATAGTTGCAGGTTGGGATTCAGCAGAAGCGTAGTCAGGGACGAGCCAAAAGTCGGTAACAGATAGTTGCAGGTAGGGATCAAGCAGAAGCGTAGTCGGGGACGAGCCAAAAGTCGGTAACAGATAGTTGCAGGTTGGGATTCAGCAGAAGCATAGTCGGGGACGAGCCAAAAGTCGGTAACAGATAGTTGCAGGTTGGGATCAAGCAGAAGCGTAGTCGGGGACGAGCCAAAAGTCGGTAACAGATAGTTGCAGGTTGGGATTCAGCAGAAGCGTAGTCGGAGACGAGCTAAAAGTTGGTAACAGATAGTTGCAGGTTGGGATTCAGCAGAAGCGTAGTCGGAGACGAGCCAAAAGTCGGTAACAGATAGTTGCAGGTTGGGATTCAGTAGAAGCGTAGTCAGGGACGAGCCAAAAGTCGGTAACAGATAGTTGCAGGTTGGGATTCAGCAGAAGCGTAGTCGGGGACGAGCCAAAAGTCGGTAACAGATAGTTGCAGGTTGGGATTCAGCAGAAGCGTAGTCGGGGACGAGCCAAAAGTCGGTAACAGATAGTTGCAGGTTGGGATTCAGCAGAAGCGTAGTCGGAGACGAGCCAAAAGTTGGTAACAGATAGTTGCAGGTTGGGATTCAGCAGAAGCGTAGTCGGGGACGAGCCAAAAGTCGGTAACAGATAGTTGCAGGTTGGGATTCAGCAGAAGCGTAGTCGGAGACGAGCTAAAAGTTGGTAACAGATAGTTGCAGGTTGGGATTCAGCAGAAGCGTAGTCGGAGACGAGCTAAAAGTTGGTAACAGATAGTTGCAGGTTGGGATTCAGCAGAAGCGTAGTCGGAGACGAGCCAAAAGTCGGTAACAGATAGTTGCAGGTTGGGATTCAGCAGAAGCGTAGTCGGGGACGAGCCAAAAGTCGGTAACAGATAGTTGCAGGTTGGGATCAAGCAGAAGCGTAGTCGGGGACGAGCCAAAAGTCGGTAACAGATAGTTGCAGGTTGGGATTCAGCAGAAGCGTAGTCGGGGACGAGCCAAAAGTCGGTAACAGATAGTTGCAGGTTGGGATTCAGCAGAAGCGTAGTCGGGGACGAGCCAAAAGTCGGTAACAGATAGTTGCAGGTTGGGATTCAGCAGAAGCGTAGTCGGGGACGAGCCAAAAGTCGGTAACAGATAGTTGCAGGTTGGGATTCAGCAGAAGCGTAGTCGGGGACGAGCCAAAAGTCGGTAACAGATAGTTGCAGGTTGGGATTCAGCAGAAGCGTAGTCGGGGACGAGCCAAAAGTCGGTAACAGATAGTTGCAGGTTGGGATCAAGCAGAAGCGTAGTCGGGGACGAGCCAAAAGTCGGTAACAGATAGTTGCAGGTTGGGATTCAGCAAAAGCGTAGTCGGGGACGAGCCAAAAGTCGGTAACAGATAGTTGCAGGTTGGGATTCAGCAGAAGCGTAGTCGGGGACGAGCCAAAAGTCGGTAACAGATAGTTGCAGGTTGGGATTCAGCAGAAGCGTAGTCGGAGACGAGCCAAAAGTCGGTAACAGATAGTTGCAGGTTGGGATTCAGCAGAAGCGTAGTCGGGGACGAGCCAAAAGTCGGTAACAGATAGTTGCAGGTAGGGATCAAGCAGAAGCGTAGTCGGAGACGAGCCAAAAGTCGGTAACAGATAGTTGCAGGTTGGGATCAAGCAGAAGCGTAGTCGGGGACGAGCCAAAAGTCGGTAACAGATAGTTGCAGGTTGGGATTCAGCAGAAGCGTAGTCGGGGACGAGCCAAAAGTCGGTAACAGATAGTTGCAGGTTGGGATTCAGCAGAAGCGTAGTCGGGGACGAGCCAAAAGTCGGTAACAGATAGTTGCAGGTTGGGATTCAGCAGAAGCGTAGTCGGAGACGAGCTAAAAGTCGGTAACAGATAGTTGCAGGTTGGGATCAAGCAGAAGCGTAGTCGGGGACGAGCCAAAAGTCGGTAACAGATAGTTGCAGGTTGGGATTCAGCAGAAGCGTAGTCGGGGACGAGCCAAAAGTCGGTAACAGATAGTTGCAGGTTGGGATTCAGCAGAAGCGTAGTCGGAGACGAGCCAAAAGTCGGTAACAGATAGTTGCAGGTTGGGATTCAGCAGAAGCGTAGTCGGAGATGAGCCAAAAGTCGGTAACAGATAATACAGGTAGGGATCAAGCAGAAGCGTAGTCGGAGACGAGCCAAAAGTCGGTAACAGATAATACAGGTAGGGATCAAGCAGAAGCGTAGTCGGGGACGAGCCAAAAGTCGGTAACAGATAGTTGCAGGTTGGGATTCAGTAGAAGCGTAGTCGGAGACGAGCCAAAAGTCGGTAACAGATAGTTGCAGGTTGGGATTCAGCAGAAGCGTAGTCGGGGACGAGCCAAAAGTCGGTAACAGATAGTTGCAGGTTGGGATTCAGCAGAAGCGTAGTCGGGGACGAGCCAAAAGTCGGTAACAGATAGTTGCAGGTTGGGATTCAGCAGAAGCGTAGTCGGAGACGAGCCAAAAGTCGGTAACAGATAGTTGCAGGTTGGGATTCAGCAGAAGCGTAGTCGGAGACGAGCCAAAAGTCGGTAACAGATAGTTGCAGGTAGGGATCAAGCAGAAGCGTAGTCGGGGACGAGCCAAAAGTCGGTAACAGATAGTTGCAGGTTGGGATCCAGCAGAAGCGTAGTCGGGGACGAGCCAAAAGTCGGTAACAGATAGTTGCAGGTTGGGATTCAGCAGAAGCGTAGTCGGGGACGAGCCAAAAGTCGGTAACAGATAGTTGCAGGTAGGGATCAAGCAGAAGCGTAGTCGGGGACGAGCCAAAAGTCGGTAACAGATAGTTGCAGGTTGGGATCCAGCAGAAGCGTAGTCGGGGACGAGCCAAAAGTCGGTAACAGATAGTTGCAGGTTGGGATCCAGCAGAAGCGTAGTCGGGGACGAGCCAAAAGTCGGTAACAGATAGTTGCAGGTTGGGATTCAGCAGAAGCGTAGTCGGGGACGAGCCAAAAGTCGGTAACAGATAGTTGCAGGTTGGGATCAAGCAGAAGCGTAGTCGGAGACGAGCCAAAAGTCGGTAACAGATAGTTGCAGGTTGGGATCCAGCAGAAGCGTAGTCGGGGACGAGCCAAAAGTCGGTAACAGATAGTTGCAGGTTGGGATTCAGCAGAAGCGTAGTCGGGGACGAGCCAAAAGTCGGTAACAGATAGTTGCAGGTTGGGATTCAGCAGAAGCGTAGTCGGGGACGAGCCAAAAGTCGGTAACAGATAGTTGCAGGTTGGGATTCAGCAGAAGCGTAGTCGGAGACGAGCCAAAAGTCGGTAACAGATAGTTGCAGGTTGGGATCAAGCAGAAGCGTAGTCGGGGACGAGCCAAAAGTCGGTAACAGATAGTTGCAGGTTGGGATCAAGCAGAAGCGTAGTCGGGGATGAGCCAAAAGTCGGTAACAGATAGTTGCAGGTTGGGATTCAGCAGAAGCGTAGTCGGGGACGAGCCAAAAGTCGGTAACAGATAGTTGCAGGTTGGGATCAAGCAGAAGCGTAGTCGGGGACGAGCCAAAAGTCGGTAACAGATAGTTGCAGGTTGGGATTCAGCAGAAGCGTAGTCGGGGACGAGCCAAAAGTCGGTAACAGATAGTTGCAGGTTGGGATTCAGCAGAAGCGTAGTCGGGGACGAGCCAAAAGTCGGTAACAGATAGTTGCAGGTTGGGATTCAGCAGAAGCGTAGTCGGAGACGAGCCAAAAGTCGGTAACAGATAGTTGCAGGTTGGGATTCAGCAGAAGCGTAGTCGGAGACGAGCCAAAAGTCGGTAACAGATAGTTGCAGGTTGGGATTCAGCAGAAGCGTAGTCGGAGACGAGCCAAAAGTCGATAACAGATAGTTGCAGGTTGGGATTCAGCAGAAGCGTAGTCGGAGACGAGCCAAAAGTCGGTAACAGATAGTTGCAGGTTGGGATTCAGCAGAAGCGTAGTCGGAGACGAGCCAAAAGTCGGTAACAGATAGTTGCAGGTTGGGATTCAGCAGAAGCGTAGTCGGGGACGAGCCAAAAGTCGGTAACAGATAGTTGCAGGTTGGGATCAAGCAGAAGCGTAGTCGGAGACGAGCCAAAAGTCGGTAACAGATAGTTGCAGGTTGGGATTCAGCAGAAGCGTAGTCGGGGACGAGCCAAAAGTCGGTAACAGATAGTTGCAGGTTGGGATCAAGCAGAAGCGTAGTCGGGGACGAGCCAAAAGTCGGTAACAGATAGTTGCAGGTTGGGATTCAGCAGAAGCGTAGTCGGGGACGAGCCAAAAGTCGGTAACAGATAGTTGCAGGTTGGGATTCAGCAGAAGCGTAGTCGGGGACGAGCCAAAAGTCGGTAACAGATAGTTGCAGGTTGGGATTCAGCAGAAGCGTAGTCGGGGACGAGCCAAAAGTCGGTAACAGATAGTTGCAGGTTGGGATTCAGCAGAAGCGTAGTCGGAGACGAGCCAAAAGTCGGTAACAGATAGTTGCAGGTTGGGATTCAGCAGAAGCGTAGTCGGAGACGAGCCAAAAGTCGGTAACAGATAGTTGCAGGTTGGGATTCAGCAGAAGCGTAGTCGGAGACGAGCCAAAAGTCGATAACAGATAGTTGCAGGTTGGGATCAAGCAGAAGCGTAGTCGGGGACGAGCCAAAAGTCGGTAACAGATAGTTGCAGGTTGGGATTCAGCAGAAGCGTAGTCGGGGACGAGCCAAAAGTCGGTAACAGATAGTTGCAGGTTGGGATTCAGCAGAAGCGTAGTCGGGGACGAGCCAAAAGTCGGTAACAGATAGTTGCAGGTTGGGATTCAGCAGAAGCGTAGTCGGAGACGAGCCAAAAGTCGGTAACAGATAGTTGCAGGTTGGGATTCAGCAGAAGCGTAGTCGGGGACGAGCCAAAAGTCGGTAACAGATAGTTGCAGGTTGGGATCAAGCAGAAGCGTAGTCGGGGACGAGCCAAAAGTCGGTAACAGATAGTTGCAGGTTGGGATTCAGCAGAAGCGTAGTCGGAGACGAGCCAAAAGTCGGTAACAGATAGTTGCAGGTTGGGATTCAGCAGAAGTGTAGTCGGAGACGAGCCAAAAGTCGGTAACAGATAGTTGCAGGTTGGGATTCAGCAGAAGCGTAGTCGGGGACGAGCCAAAAGTCGGTAACAGATAGTTGCAGGTTGGGATTCAGCAGAAGCGTAGTCGGGGACGAGCCAAAAGTCGGTAACAGATAGTTGCAGGTTGGGATTCAGCAGAAGCGTAGTCGGGGACGAGCCAAAAGTCGGTAACAGATAGTTGCAGGTTGGGATCAAGCAGAAGCGTAGTCGGGGACGAGCCAAAAGTCGGTAACAGATAGTTGCAGGTTGGGATTCAGCAGAAGCGTAGTCGGGGATGAGCCAAAAGTCGGTAACAGATAGTTGCAGGTTGGGATCAAGCAGAAGCGTAGTCGGAGACGAGCCAAAAGTCGGTAACAGATAGTTGCAGGTTGGGATTCAGCAGAAGCGTAGTCGGGGACGAGCCAAAAGTCGGTAACAGATAGTTGCAGGTTGGGATTCAGCAGAAGCGTAGTCGGAGACGAGCCAAAAGTCGGTAACAGATAGTTGCAGGTTGGGATTCAGCAGAAGCGTAGTCGGGGACGAGCCAAAAGTCGGTAACAGATAGTTGCAGGTTGGGATTCAGCAGAAGTGTAGTCGGAGACGAGCCAAAAGTCGGTAACAGATAGTTGCAGGTTGGGATTCAGCAGAAGCGTAGTCGGGGACGAGCCAAAAGTCGGTAACAGATAGTTGCAGGTTGGGATTCAGCAGAAGCGTAGTCGGGGACGAGCCAAAAGTCGGTAACAGATAGTTGCAGGTTGGGATTCAGCAGAAGCGTAGTCGGGGACGAGCCAAAAGTCGGTAACAGATAGTTGCAGGTTGGGATTCAGCAGAAGCGTAGTCGGGGACGAGCCAAAAGTCGGTAACAGATAGTTGCAGGTTGGGATTCAGCAGAAGCGTAGTCGGAGACGAGCTAAAAGTTGGTAACAGATAGTTGCAGGTTGGGATTCAGCAGAAGCGTAGTCGGGGACGAGCCAAAAGTCGGTAACAGATAGTTGCAGGTTGGGATTCAGCAGAAGCGTAGTCGGGGACGAGCCAAAAGTCGATAACAGATAGTTGCAGGTTGGGATTCAGCAGAAGCGTAGTCGGAGACGAGCCAAAAGTCGGTAACAGATAGTTGCAGGTTGGGATTCAGCAGAAGCGTAGTCGGGGACGAGCCAAAAGTCGGTAACAGATAGTTGCAGGTTGGGATTCAGTAGAAGCGTAGTCGGAGACGAGCCAAAAGTCGATAACAGATAGTTGCAGGTTGGGATCAAGCAGAAGCGTAGTCGGAGACGAGCCAAAAGTCGGTAAAAGATAGTTGCAGGTTGGGATTCAGCAGAAGCGTAGTCGGAGACGAGCCAAAAGTCGGTAACAGATAATACAGGTAGGGATCAAGCAGAAGCGTAGTCGGAGACGAGCCAAAAGTCGGTAACAGATAGTTGCAGGTTGGGATTCAGCAGAAGCGTAGTCGGGGACGAGCCAAAAGTCGGTAACAGATAGTTGCAGGTTGGGATTCAGCAGAAGCGTAGTCGGAGACGAGCCAAAAGTCGGTAACAGATAGTTGCAGGTTGGGATCAAGCAGAAGCGTAGTCGGGGACGAGCCAAAAGTCGGTAACAGATAGTTGCAGGTTGGGATCAAGCAGAAGCGTAGTCGGGGATGAGCCAAAAGTCGGTAACAGATAGTTGCAGGTTGGGATTCAGCAGAAGCGTAGTCGGAGACGAGCCAAAAGTCGGTAACAGATAGTTGCAGGTTGGGATTCAGCAGAAGCGTAGTCGGGGACGAGCCAAAAGTCGGTAACAGATAGTTGCAGGTTGGGATTCAGCAGAAGCGTAGTCGGAGACGAGCCAAAAGTCGGTAACAGATAGTTGCAGGTTGGGATCAAGCAGAAGCGTAGTCGGGGACGAGCCAAAAGTCGGTAACAGATAGTTGCAGGTTGGGATTCAGCAGAAGCGTAGTCGGGGACGAGCCAAAAGTCGGTAACAGATAGTTGCAGGTTGGGATTCAGCAGAAGCGTAGTCGGAGACGAGCCAAAAGTCGGTAACAGATAGTTGCAGGTTGGGATTCAGCAGAAGCGTAGTCGGAGACGAGCCAAAAGTCGGTAACAGATAGTTGCAGGTTGGGATTCAGCAGAAGCGTAGTCGGAGACGAGCCAAAAGTCGATAACAGATAGTTGCAGGTTGGGATCAAGCAGAAGCGTAGTCGGGGACGAGCCAAAAGTCGGTAACAGATAGTTGCAGGTTGGGATTCAGCAGAAGCGTAGTCGGGGACGAGCCAAAAGTCGGTAACAGATAGTTGCAGGTTGGGATTCAGCAGAAGCGTAGTCGGGGACGAGCCAAAAGTCGGTAACAGATAGTTGCAGGTTGGGATTCAGCAGAAGCGTAGTCGGAGACGAGCCAAAAGTCGGTAACAGATAGTTGCAGGTTGGGATTCAGCAGAAGCGTAGTCGGGGACGAGCCAAAAGTCGGTAACAGATAGTTGCAGGTTGGGATCAAGCAGAAGCGTAGTCGGGGACGAGCCAAAAGTCGGTAACAGATAGTTGCAGGTTGGGATTCAGCAGAAGCGTAGTCGGAGACGAGCCAAAAGTCGGTAACAGATAGTTGCAGGTTGGGATTCAGCAGAAGTGTAGTCGGAGACGAGCCAAAAGTCGGTAACAGATAGTTGCAGGTTGGGATTCAGCAGAAGCGTAGTCGGGGACGAGCCAAAAGTCGGTAACAGATAGTTGCAGGTTGGGATTCAGCAGAAGCGTAGTCGGGGACGAGCCAAAAGTCGGTAACAGATAGTTGCAGGTTGGGATTCAGCAGAAGCGTAGTCGGGGACGAGCCAAAAGTCGGTAACAGATAGTTGCAGGTTGGGATCAAGCAGAAGCGTAGTCGGGGACGAGCCAAAAGTCGGTAACAGATAGTTGCAGGTTGGGATTCAGCAGAAGCGTAGTCGGGGATGAGCCAAAAGTCGGTAACAGATAGTTGCAGGTTGGGATCAAGCAGAAGCGTAGTCGGAGACGAGCCAAAAGTCGGTAACAGATAGTTGCAGGTTGGGATTCAGCAGAAGCGTAGTCGGGGACGAGCCAAAAGTCGGTAACAGATAGTTGCAGGTTGGGATTCAGCAGAAGCGTAGTCGGAGACGAGCCAAAAGTCGGTAACAGATAGTTGCAGGTTGGGATTCAGCAGAAGCGTAGTCGGGGACGAGCCAAAAGTCGGTAACAGATAGTTGCAGGTTGGGATTCAGCAGAAGTGTAGTCGGAGACGAGCCAAAAGTCGGTAACAGATAGTTGCAGGTTGGGATTCAGCAGAAGCGTAGTCGGGGACGAGCCAAAAGTCGGTAACAGATAGTTGCAGGTTGGGATTCAGCAGAAGCGTAGTCGGGGACGAGCCAAAAGTCGGTAACAGATAGTTGCAGGTTGGGATTCAGCAGAAGCGTAGTCGGGGACGAGCCAAAAGTCGGTAACAGATAGTTGCAGGTTGGGATTCAGCAGAAGCGTAGTCGGGGACGAGCCAAAAGTCGGTAACAGATAGTTGCAGGTTGGGATTCAGCAGAAGCGTAGTCGGAGACGAGCTAAAAGTTGGTAACAGATAGTTGCAGGTTGGGATTCAGCAGAAGCGTAGTCGGGGACGAGCCAAAAGTCGGTAACAGATAGTTGCAGGTTGGGATTCAGCAGAAGCGTAGTCGGGGACGAGCCAAAAGTCGGTAACAGATAGTTGCAGGTTGGGATTCAGCAGAAGCGTAGTCGGGGACGAGCCAAAAGTCGGTAACAGATAGTTGCAGGTTGGGATTCAGCAGAAGCGTAGTCGGGGACGAGCCAAAAGTCGGTAACAGATAGTTGCAGGTTGGGATTCAGCAGAAGCGTAGTCGGGGACGAGCCAAAAGTCGGTAACAGATAGTTGCAGGTTGGGATTCAGCAGAAGCGTAGTCGGGGACGAGCCAAAAGTCGGTAACAGATAGTTGCAGGTTGGGATTCAGCAGAAGCGTAGTCGGGGACGAGCCAAAAGTCGGTAACAGATAGTTGCAGGTTGGGATCAAGCAGAAGCGTAGTCGGGGACGAGCCAAAAGTCGGTAACAGATAGTTGCAGGTTGGGATTCAGCAGAAGCGTAGCCGGGGACGAGCCAAAAGTCGGTAACAGATAGTTGCAGGTTGGGATCAAGCAGAAGCGTAGTCGGGGACGAGCCAAAAGTCGGTAACAGATAGTTGCAGGTTGGGATTCAGCAGAAGCGTAGTCGGAGACGAGCCAAAAGTCGGTAACAGATAGTTGCAGGTAGGGATCAAGCAGAAGCGTAGTCGGGGACGAGCCAAAAGTCGGTAACAGATAGTTGCAGGTTGGGATCAAGCAGAAGCGTAGTCGGGGACGAGCCAAAAGTCGGTAACAGATAGTTGCAGGTTGGGATTCAGCAGAAGCGTAGTCGGGGACGAGCCAAAAGTCGGTAACAGATAGTTGCAGGTTGGGATTCAGCAGAAGCGTAGTCGGAGACGAGCCAAAAGTCGGTAACAGATAATACAGGTAGGGATCAAGCAGAAGCGTAGTCGGAGACGAGCCAAAAGTCGGTAACAGATAGTTGCAGGTTGGGATCAAGCAGAAGCGTAGTCGGGGACGAGCCAAAAGTCGGTAACAGATAGTTGCAGGTTGGGATCAAGCAGAAGCGTAGTCGGAGACGAGCCAAAAGTCGGTAACAGATAGTTGCAGGTTGGGATCAAGCAGAAGCGTAGTCGGGGACGAGCCAAAAGTCGGTAACAGATAGTTGCAGGTTGGGATTCAGCAGAAGCGTAGTCGGGGACGAGCCAAAAGTCGGTAACAGATAGTTGCAGGTTGGGATTCAGCAGAAGCGTAGTCGGGGACGAGCCAAAAGTCGGTAACAGATAGTTGCAGGTTGGGATTCAGCAGAAGCGTAGTCGGAGACGAGCCAAAAGTCGGTAACAGATAGTTGCAGGTTGGGATTCAGCAGAAGCGTAGTCGGAGACGAGCCAAAAGTCGGTAACAGATAATACAGGTAGGGATCAAGCAGAAGCGTAGTCGGAGACGAGCCAAAAGTCGGTAACAGATAATACAGGTAGGGATCAAGCAGAAGCGTAGTCGGGGACGAGCCAAAAGTCGGTAACAGATAGTTGCAGGTTGGGATTCAGCAGAAGCGTAGTCGGGGACGAGCCAAAAGTCGGTAACAGATAGTTGCAGGTTGGGATTCAGCAGAAGCGTAGTCGGGGACGAGCCAAAAGTCGGTAACAGATAGTTGCAGGTTGGGATTCAGCAGAAGCGTAGTCGGGGACGAGCCAAAAGTCGGTAACAGATAGTTGCAGGTTGGGATTCAGTAGAAGCGTAGTCGGGGACGAGCCAAAAGTCGGTAACAGATAGTTGCAGGTTGGGATTCAGCAGAAGCGTAGTCGGAGACGAGCCAAAAGTCGGTAACAGATAGTTGCAGGTTGGGATTCAGCAGAAGCGTAGTCGGAGGCGAGCCAAAAGTCGGTAACAGATAGTTGCAGGTTGGAATTCAGCAGAAGCGTAGTCGGGGACGAGCCAAAAGTCGGTAACAGATAGTTGCAGGTTGGGATTCAGCAGAAGCGTAGTCGGAGACGAGCCAAAAGTCGGTAACAGATAGTTGCAGGTTGGGATCAAGCAGAAGCGTAGTCGGAGACAAGCCAAAAGTCGGTAACAGATAGTTGCAGGTTGGGATTCAGCAGAAGCGTAGTCAGGGACGAGCCAAAAGTCGGTAACAGATAGTTGCAGGTTGGGATTCAGCAGAAGCGTAGTCGGGGACGAGCCAAAAGTCGGTAACAGATAGTTGCAGGTTGGGATTCAGCAGAAGCGTAGTCGGGGACGAGCCAAAAGTCGGTAACAGATAGTTGCAGGTTGGGATTCAGCAGAAGCGTAGTCGGAGACGAGCCAAAAGTCGGTAACAGATAGTTGCAGGTTGGGATTCAGCAGAAGCGTAGTCGGAGACGAGCCAAAAGTCGGTAACAGATAGTTGCAGGTTGGGATTCAGCAGAAGCGTAGTCGGGGACGAGCCAAAAGTCGGTAACAGATAGTTGCAGGTTGGGATTCAGCAGAAGCGTAGTCGGGGACGAGCCAAAAGTCGGTAACAGATAGTTGCAGGTTGGGATTCAGCAGAAGCGTAGTCGGAGACGAGCCAAAAGTCGGTAACAGATAGTTGCAGGTTGGGATTCAGCAGAAGCGTAGTCGGAGACGAGCCAAAAGTCGGTAACAGATAGTTGCAGGTTGGGATTCAGCAGAAGCGTAGTCGGGGACGAGCCAAAAGTCGGTAACAGATAGTTGCAGGTTGGGATTCAGCAGAAGCGTAGTCGGAGACGAGCCAAAAGTCGGTAACAGATAGTTGCAGGTTGGGATCAAGCAGAAGCGTAGTCGGGGACGAGCCAAAAGTCGGTAACAGATAGTTGCAGGTTGGGATTCAGCAGAAGCGTAGTCGGAGACGAGCCAAAAGTCGGTAACAGATAGTTGCAGGTTGGGATTCAGCAGAAGCGTAGTCGGAGACGAGCCAAAAGTCGGTAACAGATAGTTGCAGGTTGGGATTCAGCAGAAGCGTAGTCGGGGACGAGCCAAAAGTCGGTAACAGATAGTTGCAGGTTGGGATTCAGCAGAAGCGTAGTCGGAGACGAGCCAAAAGTCGGTAACAGATAGTTGCAGGTTGGGATTCAGCAGAAGCGTAGTCGGGGACGAGCCAAAAGTCGGTAACAGATAGTTGCAGGTTGGGATTCAGCAGAAGCGTAGTCGGAGACGAGCCAAAAGTCGGTAACAGATAGTTGCAGGTTGGGATTCAGCAGAAGCGTAGTCGGAGACGAGCCAAAAGTCGGTAACAGATAGTTGCAGGTTGGGATTCAGCAGAAGCGTAGTCGGGGACGAGCCAAAAGTCGGTAACAGATAGTTGCAGGTTGGGATTCAGCAGAAGCGTAGTCGGGGACGAGCCAAAAGTCGGTAACAGATAGTTGCAGGTTGGGATCAAGCAGAAGCGTAGTCGGGGACGAGCCAAAAGTCGGTAACAGATAGTTGCAGGTTGGGATTCAGCAGAAACGTAGTCGGGGACGAGCCAAAAGTCGGTAACAGATAGTTGCAGGTTGGGATTCAGCAGAAGCGTAGTCGGAGACGAGCCAAAAGTCAGTAACAGATAGTTGCAGGTTGGGATTCAGCAGAAGCGTAGTCGGGGACGAGCCAAAAGTCAGTAACAGATAGTTGCAGGTTGGGATTCAGTAGAAGCGTAGTCGGGGACGAGCCAAAAGTCGGTAACAGATAGTTGCAGGTTGGGATCAAGCAGAAGCGTAGTCGGAGACGAGCCAAAAGTCGGTAACAGATAGTTGCAGGTTGGGATTCAGCAGAAGCGTAGTCGGGGACGAGCCAAAAGTCGGTAACAGATAGTTGCAGGTTGGGATTCAGCAGAAGCGTAGTCGGAGACGAGCCAAAAGTCGGTAACAGATAGTTGCAGGTTGGGATTCAGCAGAAGTGTAGTCGGAGACGAGCCAAAAGTCGGTAACAGATAGTTGCAGGTTGGGATTCAGCAGAAGCGTAGTCGGAGACGAGCCAAAAGTCGGTAACAGATAGTTGCAGGTTGGGATTCAGCAGAAGCGTAGTCGGGGACGAGCCAAAAGTCGGTAACAGATAGTTGCAGGTTGGGATTCAGCAGAAGCGTAGTCGGGGACGAGCCAAAAGTCGGTAACAGATAGTTGCAGGTTGGGATTCAGCAGAAGCGTAGTCGGGGACGAGCCAAAAGTCGGTAACAGATAGTTGCAGGTTTGGATTCAGTAGAAGCGTAGTCGGAGACGAGCCAAAAGTCGGTAACAGATAGTTGCAGGTTGGGATCAAGCAGAAGCGTAGTCGGGAACGAGCCAAAAGTCGGTAACAGATAGTTGCAGGTTGGGATTCAGCAGAAGCGTAGTCGGAGACGAGCCAAAAGTCGGTAACAGATAGTTGCAGGTTGGGATTCAGCAGAAGCGTAGTCGGAGACGAGCCAAAAGTCGGTAACAGATAGTTGCAGGTTGGGATTCAGCAGAAGCGTAGTCGGAGACGAGCCAAAAGTCGGTAACAGATAGTTGCAGGTTGGGATTCAGCAGAAGCGTAGTCGGAGACGAGCCAAAAGTCGGTAACAGATAGTTGCAGGTTGGGATTCAGCAGAAGCGTAGTCGGAGACGAGCCAAAAGTCGGTAACAGATAGTTGCAGGTTGGGATTCAGCAGAAACGTAGTCGGAGACGAGCCAAAAGTCGGTAACAGATAGTTGCAGGTTGGGATCAAGCAGAAGCGTAGTCGGGGACGAGCCAAAAGTCGGTAACAGATAGTTGCAGGTTGGGATTCAGCAGAAACGTAGTCGGAGACGAGCCAAAAGTCGGTAACAGATAGTTGCAGGTTGGGATCAAGCAGAAGCGTAGTCGGGGACGAGCCAAAAGTCGGTAACAGATAGTTGCAGGTTGGGATTCAGCAGAAGCGTAGTCGGGGACGAGCCAAAAGTCGGTAACAGATAGTTGCAGGTTGGGATTCAGCAGAAGCGTAGTCGGGGACGAGCCAAAAGTCGGTAACAGATAGTTGCAGGTTGGGATTCAGCAGAAGCGTAGTCGGGGACGAGCCAAAAGTCGGTAACAGATAGTTGCAGGTTGGGATTCAGCAGAAGCGTAGTCGGGGACGAGCCAAAAGTCGGTAACAGATAGTTGCAGGTTGGGATTCAGCAGAAGTGTAGTCGGAGACGAGCCAAAAGTCGGTAACAGATAGTTGCAGGTTGGGATCAAGCAGAAGCGTAGTCGGGGACGAGCCAAAAGTCGGTAACAGATAGTTGCAGGTTGGGATCAAGCAGAAGCGTAGTCGGGGACGAGCCAAAAGTCGGTAACAGATAGTTGCAGGTTGGGATTCAGCAGAAGCGTAGTCGGGGACGAGCCAAAAGTCGGTAACAGATAGTTGCAGGTTGGGATTCAGCAGAAGCGTAGTCGGAGACGAGCCAAAAGTCGGTAACAGATAGTTGCAGGTTGGGATTCAGCAGAAGCGTAGTCGGAGGCGAGCCAAAAGTCGGTAACAGATAGTTGCAGGTTGGAATTCAGCAGAAGCGTAGTCGGGGACGAGCCAAAAGTCGGTAACAGATAGTTGCAGGTTGGGATTCAGCAGAAGCGTAGTCGGGGACGAGCCAAAAGTCGGTAACAGATAGTTGCAGGTTGGGATTCAGCAGAAGCGTAGTCGGGGACGAGCCAAAAGTCGGTAACAGATAGTTGCAGGTTGGGATTCAGCAGAAGCGTAGTCGGGGACGAGCCAAAAGTCGGTAACAGATAGTTGCAGGTTGGGATTCAGCAGAAGCGTAGTCGGGGACGAGCCAAAAGTCGGTAACAGATAGTTGCAGGTTGGGATCAAGCAGAAGCGTAGTCGGGGACGAGCCAAAAGTCGGTAACAGATAGTTGCAGGTTGGGATTCAGCAGAAGCGTAGTCGGGGACGAGCCAAAAGTCGGTAACAGATAGTTGCAGGTTGGGATTCAGCAGAAGCGTAGTCGGGGACGAGCCAAAAGTCGGTAACAGATAATACAGGTAGGGATCAAGCAGAAGCGTAGCCGGGGACGAGCCAAAAGTCGGTAACAGATAGTTGCAGGTTGGGATTCAGCAGAAGCGTAGTCGGGGACGAGCCAAAAGTCGGTAACAGATAGTTGCAGGTTGGGATTCAGCAGAAGCGTAGTCGGGGACGAGCCAAAAGTCGGTAACAGATAGTTGCAGGTTGGGATTCAGCAGAAGCGTAGTCGGGGACGAGCCAAAAGTCGGTAACAGATAGTTGCAGGTTGGGATCAAGCAGAAGCGTAGTCGGGGACGAGCCAAAAGTCGGTAACAGATAGTTGCAGGTTGGGATTCAGCAGAAGCGTAGTCGGAGACGAGCTAAAAGTTGGTAACAGATAGTTGCAGGTTGGGATCAAGCAGAAGCGTAGTCGGAGACGAGCCAAAAGTCGGTAACAGATAGTTGCAGGTTGGGATTCAGCAGAAGCGTAGTCGGAGACGAGCCAAAAGTCGGTAACAGATAGTTGCAGGTTGGGATTCAGCAGAAGCGTAGTCAGGGACGAGCCAAAAGTCGGTAACAGATAGTTGCAGGTTGGGATCAAGCAGAAGCGTAGTCGGGGACGAGCCAAAAGTCGGTAACAGATAGTTGCAGGTTGGGATTCAGCAGAAGCGTAGTCGGGGACGAGCCAAAAGTCGGTAACAGATAGTTGCAGGTTGGGATTCAGCAGAAGCGTAGTCGGGGACGAGCCAAAAGTCGGTAACAGATAGTTGCAGGTTGGGATTCAGCAGAAGCGTAGTCGGGGACGAGCCAAAAGTCGGTAACAGATAGTTGCAGGTTGGGATTCAGCAGAAGCGTAGTCAAGGACGAGCCAAAAGTCGGTAACAGATAGTTGCAGGTTGGGATTCAGCAGAAGCGTAGTCGGGGACGAGCCAAAAGTCGGTAACAGATAGTTGCAGGTTGGGATTCAGCAGAAGCGTAGTCGGGGACGAGCCAAAAGTCGGTAACAGATAGTTGCAGGTTGGGATCAAGCAGAAGCGTAGTCGGGGACGAGCCAAAAGTCGGTAACAGATAGTTGCAGGTTGGGATTCAGCAGAAGCGTAGTCGGGGACGAGCCAAAAGTCGGTAACAGATAGTTGCAGGTTGGGATTCAGCAGAAGCGTAGTCGGGGACGAGCCAAAAGTCGGTAACAGATAGTTGCAGGTTGGGATCAAGCAGAAGCGTAGTCGGGGACGAGCCAAAAGTCGGTAACAGATAGTTGCAGGTTGGGATTCAGCAGAAGCGTAGTCGGGGACGAGCCAAAAGTCGGTAACAGATAGTTGCAGGTTGGGATTCAGCAGAAGCGTAGTCGGAGACGAGCTAAAAGTTGGTAACAGATAGTTGCAGGTTGGGATCAAGCAGAAGCGTAGTCGGAGACGAGCCAAAAGTCGGTAACAGATAGTTGCAGGTTGGGATTCAGCAGAAGCGTAGTCGGAGACGAGCCAAAAGTCGGTAACAGATAGTTGCAGGTTGGGATTCAGCAGAAGCGTAGTCAGGGACGAGCCAAAAGTCGGTAACAGATAGTTGCAGGTAGGGATCAAGCAGAAGCGTAGTCGGGGACGAGCCAAAAGTCGGTAACAGATAGTTGCAGGTTGGGATTCAGCAGAAGCGTAGTCGGGGACGAGCCAAAAGTCGGTAACAGATAGTTGCAGGTTGGGATTCAGCAGAAGCGTAGTCGGGGACGAGCCAAAAGTCGGTAACAGATAGTTGCAGGTTGGGATTCAGCAGAAGCGTAGTCGGGGACGAGCCAAAAGTCGGTAACAGATAGTTGCAGGTTGGGATTCAGCAGAAGCGTAGTCGGGGACGAGCCAAAAGTCGGTAACAGATAGTTGCAGGTTGGGATTCAGCAGAAGCGTAGTCGGGGACGAGCCAAAAGTCGGTAACAGATAGTTGCAGGTTGGGATTCAGCAGAAGCGTAGTCGGAGACGAGCCAAAAGTCGGTAACAGATAGTTGCAGGTTGGGATTCAGCAGAAGCGTAGTCGGGGACGAGCCAAAAGTCGGTAACAGATAGTTGCAGGTTGGGATTCAGCAGAAGCGTAGTCGGGGACGAGCCAAAAGTCGGTAACAGATAGTTGCAGGTTGGGATTCAGCAGAAGCGTAGTCGGGGACGAGCCAAAAGTCGGTAACAGATAGTTGCAGGTTGGGATTCAGCAGAAGCGTAGTCGGAGACGAGCCAAAAGTCGGTAACAGATAGTTGCAGGTTGGGATTCAGCAGAAGCGTAGTCGGGGACGAGCCAAAAGTCGGTAACAGATAGTTGCAGGTTGGGATTCAGCAGAAGCGTAGTCGGAGACGAGCCAAAAGTCGGTAACAGATAGTTGCAGGTTGGGATTCAGCAGAAGCGTAGTCGGGGACGAGCCAAATGTCGGTAACAGATAGTTGCAGGTTGGGATTCAGCAGAAGCGTAGTCGGGGACGAGCCAAAAGTCGGTAACAGATAGTTGCAGGTTGGGATTCAGCAGAAGCGTAGTCGGGGACGAGCCAAAAGTCGGTAACAGATAGTTGCAGGTTGGGATTCAGCAGAAGCGTAGTCGGAGACGAGCCAAAAGTCGGTAACAGATAGTTGCAGGTTGGGATCAAGCAGAAGCGTAGTCGGGGACGAGCCAAAAGTCGGTAACAGATAGTTGCAGGTTGGGATCAAGCAGAAGCGTAGTCGGGGACGAGCCAAAAGTCGGTAACAGATAGTTGCAGGTTGGGATTCAGCAGAAGCGTAGTCGGAGACGAGCTAAAAGTTGGTAACAGATAGTTGCAGGTTGGGATTCAGCAGAAGCGTAGTCGGGGACGAGCCAAAAGTCAGTAACAGATAGTTGCAGGTTGGGATTCAGCAGAAGCGTAGTCGGAGACGAGCCAAAAGTCGGTAACAGATAGTTGCAGGTTGGGATTCAGTAGAAGCGTAGTCAGGGACGAGCCAAAAGTCGGTAACAGATAGTTGCAGGTTGGGATTCAGCAGAAGCGTAGTCGGGGACGAGCCAAAAGTCGGTAACAGACAGTTGCAGGTTGGGATTCAGCAGAAGCGTAGTCGGGGACGAGCCAAAAGTCGGTAACAGATAGTTGCAGGTTGGGATTCAGCAGAAGCGTAGTCGGGGACGAGCCAAAAGTCGGTAACAGATAGTTGCAGGTTGGGATTCAGCAGAAGCGTAGTCGGAGACGAGCTAAAAGTTGGTAACAGATAGTTGCAGGTTGGGATTCAGCAGAAGCGTAGTCGGGGACGAGCCAAAAGTCGGTAACAGATAGTTGCAGGTTGGGATTCAGCAGAAGCGTAGTCGGGGACGAGCCAAAAGTCGGTAACAGATAGTTGCAGGTTGGGATTCAGCAGAAGCGTAGTCGGAGACGAGCCAAAAGTCGGTAACAGATAATACAGGTAGGGATCAAGCAGAAGCGTAGTCGGGGACGAGCCAAAAGTCGGTAACAGATAGTTGCAGGTTGGGATTCAGCAGAAGCGTAGTCGGGGACGAGCCAAAAGTCGGTAACAGATAGTTGCAGGTTGGGATTCAGCAGAAGCGTAGTCGGGGACGAGCCAAAAGTCGGTAACAGATAGTTGCAGGTTGGGATTCAGCAGAAGCGTAGTCGGGGACGAGCCAAAAGTCGGTAACAGATAGTTGCAGGTTGGGATCAAGCAGAAGCGTAGTCGGGGACGAGCCAAAAGTCGGTAACAGATAGTTGCAGGTTGGGATTCAGCAGAAGCGTAGTCGGAGACGAGCCAAAAGTCGGTAACAGATAGTTGCAGGTTGGGATTCAGCAGAAGCGTAGTCGGGGACGAGCCAAAAGTCGGTAACAGATAGTTGCAGGTTGGGATTCAGCAGAAGCGTAGTCGGAGACGAGCCAAAAGTCGGTAACAGATAGTTGCAGGTTGGGATTCAGCAGAAGCGTAGTCGGAGACGAGCCAAAAGTCGGTAACAGATAGTTGCAGGTTGGGATTCAGCAGAAGCGTAGTCGGAGACGAGCCAAAAGTCGGTAACAGATAGTTGCAGGTTGGGATCAAGCAGAAGCGTAGTCGGGGACGAGCCAAAAGTCGGTAACAGATAGTTGCAGGTTGGGATTCAGCAGAAGCGTAGTCGGAGACGAGCCAAAAGTCGGTAACAGATAGTTGCAGGTTGGGATTCAGCAGAAGCGTAGTCGGGGACGAGCCAAAAGTCGGTAACAGATAGTTGCAGGTTGGGATTCAGCAGAAGCGTAGTCGGGGACGAGCCAAAAGTCGGTAACAGATAGTTGCAGGTTGGGATTCAGCAGAAGCGTAGTCGGGGACGAGCCAAAAGTCGGTAACAGATAGTTGCAGGTTGGGATTCAGCAGAAGCGTAGTCGGAGACGAGCCAAAAGTCGGTAACAGATAGTTGCAGGTTGGGATTCAGCAGAAGCGTAGTCAGGGACGAGCCAAAAGTCGGTAACAGATAGTTGCAGGTTGGGATTCAGCAGAAGCGTAGTCGGGGACGAGCCAAAAGTCGGTAACAGATAGTTGCAGGTTGGGATTCAGCAGAAGCGTAGTCGGGGACGAGCCAAAAGTCGGTAACAGATAGTTGCAGGTTGGGATTCAGCAGAAGCGTAGTCGGAGACGAGCCAAAAGTCGGTAACAGATAGTTGCAGGTTGGGATTCAGCAGAAGCGTAGTCAGGGACGAGCCAAAAGTCGGTAACAGATAGTTGCAGGTTGGGATTCAGCAGAAGCGTAGTCGGGGACGAGCCAAAAGTCGGTAACAGATAGTTGCAGGTTGGGATTCAGCAGAAGCGTAGTCGGGGACGAGCCAAAAGTCGGTAACAGATAGTTGCAGGTTGGGATTCAGCAGAAGCGTAGTCGGGGACGAGCCAAAAGTCGGTAACAGATAGTTGCAGGTTGGGATTCAGCAGAAGCGTAGTCGGAGACGAGCCAAAAGTCGGTAACAGATAGTTGCAGGTTGGGATTCAGCAGAAGCGTAGTCGGAGACGAGCCAAAAGTCGGTAACAGATAGTTGCAGGTTGGGATTCAGCAGAAGCGTAGTCGGGGACGAGCCAAAAGTCGGTAACAGATAGTTGCAGGTTGGGATTCAGCAGAAGCGTAGTCGGGGACGAGCCAAAAGTCGGTAACAGATAGTTGCAGGTTGGGATTCAGCAGAAGCGTAGTCGGAGACGAGCCAAAAGTCGGTAACAGATAGTTGCAGGTTGGGATTCAGCAGAAGCGTAGTCGGAGACGAGCCAAAAGTCGGTAACAGATAGTTGCAGGTTGGGATTCAGCAGAAGCGTAGTCGGGGACGAGCCAAAAGTCGGTAACAGATAGTTGCAGGTTGGGATTCAGCAGAAGCGTAGTCGGAGATGAGCCAAAAGTCGGTAACAGATAGTTGCAGGTTGGGATTCAGCAGAAGCGTAGTCGGGGACGAGCCAAAAGTCGGTAACAGATAGTTGCAGGTTGGGATTCAGCAGAAGCGTAGTCGGAGACGAGCCAAAAGTCGGTAACAGATAGTTGCAGGTTGGGATTCAGCAGAAGCGTAGTCGGAGACGAGCCAAAAGTCGGTAACAGATAGTTGCAGGTTGGGATTCAGCAGAAGCGTAGTCGGGGACGAGCCAAAAGTCGGTAACAGATAGTTGCAGGTTGGGATCAAGCAGAAGCGTAGTCGGGGACGAGCCAAAAGTCGGTAACAGATAGTTGCAGGTTGGGATTCAGCAGAAGCGTAGTCGGGGACGAGCCAAAAGTCGGTAACAGATAGTTGCAGGTTGGGATTCAGCAGAAGCGTAGTCGGAGACGAGCCAAAAGTCGGTAACAGATAGTTGCAGGTTGGGATCAAGCAGAAGCGTAGTCGGGGACGAGCCAAAAGTCGGTAACAGATAATACAGGTAGGGATCAAGCAGAAGCGTAGCCGGGGACGAGCCAAAAGTCGGTAACAGATAGTTGCAGGTTGGGATTCAGCAGAAGCGTAGTCGGGGACGAGCCAAAAGTCGGTAACAGATAGTTGCAGGTTGGGATTCAGCAGAAGCGTAGTCGGGGACGAGCCAAAAGTCGGTAACAGATAGTTGCAGGTTGGGATTCAGCAGAAGCGTAGTCGGGGACGAGCCAAAAGTCGGTAACAGATAGTTGCAGGTTGGGATCAAGCAGAAGCGTAGTCGGGGACGAGCCAAAAGTCGGTAACAGATAGTTGCAGGTTGGGATTCAGCAGAAGCGTAGTCGGGGACGAGCCAAAAGTCGGTAACAGATAGTTGCAGGTTGGGATCAAGCAGAAGCGTAGTCGGGGACGAGCCAAAAGTCGGTAACAGATAGTTGCAGGTTGGGATTCAGCAGAAGCGTAGTCAAGGACGAGCCAAAAGTCGGTAACAGATAGTTGCAGGTTGGGATTCAGCAGAAGCGTAGTCGGGGACGAGCCAAAAGTCGGTAACAGATAGTTGCAGGTTGGGATTCAGCAGAAGCGTAGTCGGGGACGAGCCAAAAGTCGGTAACAGATAGTTGCAGGTTGGGATCAAGCAGAAGCGTAGTCGGGGACGAGCCAAAAGTCGGTAACAGATAGTTGCAGGTTGGGATTCAGCAGAAGCGTAGTCAGGGACGAGCCAAAAGTCGGTAACAGATAGTTGCAGGTTGGGATTCAGCAGAAGCGTAGTCGGGGACGAGCCAAAAGTCGGTAACAGATAGTTGCAGGTTGGGATTCAGCAGAAGCGTAGTCGGGGACGAGCCAAAAGTCGGTAACAGATAGTTGCAGGTTGGGATTCAGCAGAAGCGTAGTCGGGGACGAGCCAAAAGTCGGTAACAGATAGTTGCAGGTTGGGATCAAGCAGAAGCGTAGTCAGAGACGAGCCAAAAGTCGGTAACAGATAGTTGCAGGTTGGGATCAAGCAGAAGCGTAGTCGGGGACGAGCCAAAAGTCGGTAACAGATAGTTGCAGGTTGGGATTCAGCAGAAGCGTAGTCGGAGACGAGCTAAAAGTTGGTAACAGATAGTTGCAGGTTGGGATCAAGCAGAAGCGTAGTCGGAGACGAGCCAAAAGTCGGTAACAGATAGTTGCAGGTTGGGATTCAGCAGAAGCGTAGTCGGAGACGAGCCAAAAGTCGGTAACAGATAGTTGCAGGTTGGGATTCAGCAGAAGCGTAGTCAGGGACGAGCCAAAAGTCGGTAACAGATAGTTGCAGGTAGGGATCAAGCAGAAGCGTAGTCGGGGACGAGCCAAAAGTCGGTAACAGATAGTTGCAGGTTGGGATTCAGCAGAAGCGTAGTCGGGGACGAGCCAAAAGTCGGTAACAGATAGTTGCAGGTTGGGATTCAGCAGAAGCGTAGTCGGGGACGAGCCAAAAGTCGGTAACAGATAGTTGCAGGTTGGGATTCAGCAGAAGCGTAGTCGGGGACGAGCCAAAAGTCGGTAACAGATAGTTGCAGGTTGGGATTCAGCAGAAGCGTAGTCGGGGACGAGCCAAAAGTCGGTAACAGATAGTTGCAGGTTGGGATTCAGCAGAAGCGTAGTCGGAGACGAGCCAAAAGTCGGTAACAGATAGTTGCAGGTTGGGATTCAGCAGAAGCGTAGTCGGGGACGAGCCAAAAGTCGGTAACAGATAGTTGCAGGTTGGGATTCAGCAGAAGCGTAGTCGGGGATGAGCCAAAAGTCGGTAACAGATAGTTGCAGGTTGGGATTCAGCAGAAGCGTAGTCGGGGACGAGCCAAAAGTCGGTAACAGATAGTTGCAGGTTGGGATCAAGCAGAAGCGTAGTCGGGGACGAGCCAAAAGTCGGTAACAGATAGTTGCAGGTTGGGATTCAGCAGAAGCGTAGTCGGGGACGAGCCAAAAGTCGGTAACAGATAGTTGCAGGTTGGGATTCAGCAGAAGCGTAGTCAGAGACGAGCCAAAAGTCGGTAACAGATAGTTGCAGGTTGGGATTCAGCAGAAGCGTAGTCAGGGACGAGCCAAAAGTCGGTAACAGATAGTTGCAGGTTGGGATTCAGCAGAAGCGTAGTCGGGGACGAGCCAAAAGTCGGTAACAGATAGTTGCAGGTTGGGATTCAGCAGAAGCGTAGTCGGGGACGAGCCAAAAGTCGGTAACAGATAATTGCAGGTTGGGATCAAGCAGAAGCGTAGTCGGGGACGAGCCAAAAGTCGGTAACAGATAGTTGCAGGTTGGGATTCAGCAGAAGCGTAGTCGGAGACGAGCTAAAAGTTGGTAACAGATAGTTGCAGGTTGGGATTCAGCAGAAGCGTAGTCGGAGACGAGCCAAAAGTCGGTAACAGATAGTTGCAGGTTGGGATTCAGTAGAAGCGTAGTCAGGGACGAGCCAAAAGTCGGTAACAGATAGTTGCAGGTTGGGATTCAGCAGAAGCGTAGTCGGGGACGAGCCAAAAGTCGGTAACAGATAGTTGCAGGTTGGGATTCAGCAGAAGCGTAGTCGGGGACGAGCCAAAAGTCGGTAACAGATAGTTGCAGGTTGGGATTCAGCAGAAGCGTAGTCGGGGACGAGCCAAAAGTCGGTAACAGATAGTTGCAGGTTGGGATTCAGCAGAAGCGTAGTCGGAGACGAGCTAAAAGTTGGTAACAGATAGTTGCAGGTTGGGATTCAGCAGAAGCGTAGTCGGGGACGAGCCAAAAGTCGGTAACAGATAGTTGCAGGTTGGGATCAAGCAGAAGCGTAGTCGGGGACGAGCCAAAAGTCGGTAACAGATAGTTGCAGGTTGGGATTCAGCAGAAGCGTAGTCGGGGACGAGCCAAAAGTCGGTAACAGATAGTTGCAGGTTGGGATTCAGCAGAAGCGTAGTCGGGGACGAGCCAAAAGTCGGTAACAGATAGTTGCAGGTTGGGATTCAGCAGAAGCGTAGTCGGAGACGAGCCAAAAGTCGGTAACAGATAATACAGGTAGGGATCAAGCAGAAGCGTAGTCGGGGACGAGCCAAAAGTCGGTAACAGATAGTTGCAGGTTGGGATTCAGCAGAAGCGTAGTCGGGGACGAGCCAAAAGTCGGTAACAGATAGTTGCAGGTTGGGATCAAGCAGAAGCGTAGTCGGGGACGAGCCAAAAGTCGGTAACAGATAGTTGCAGGTTGGGATTCAGCAGAAGCGTAGTCGGGGACGAGCCAAAAGTCGGTAACAGATAGTTGCAGGTTGGGATTCAGCAGAAGCGTAGTCGGGGACGAGCCAAAAGTCGGTAACAGATAGTTGCAGGTTGGGATTCAGCAGAAGTGTAGTCGGGGACGAGCCAAAAGTCGATAACAGATAGTTGCAGGTTGGGATTCAGCAGAAGCGTAGTCGGAGACGAGCCAAAAGTCGGTAACAGATAGTTGCAGGTTGGGATTCAGCAGAAGCGTAGTCGGGGACGAGCCAAAAGTCGGTAACAGATAGTTGCAGGTTGGGATTCAGCAGAAGCGTAGTCGGAGACGAGCCAAAAGTCGGTAACAGATAGTTGCAGGTTGGGATTCAGCAGAAGCGTAGTCGGGGACGAGCCAAAAGTCGGTAACAGATAGTTGCAGGTTTGGATTCAGTAGAAGCGTAGTCAGAGACGAGCCAAAAGTCGGTAACAGATAGTTGCAGGTAGGGATCAAGCAGAAGCGTAGTCGGAGACGAGCCAAAAGTCGGTAACAGATAGTTGCAGGTTGGGATTCAGCAGAAGCGTAGTCAGGGACGAGCCAAAAGTCGGTAACAGATAGTTGCAGGTTGGGATTCAGCAGAAGCGTAGTCGGGGACGAGCCAAAAGTCGGTAACAGATAGTTGCAGGTTGGGATTCAGCAGAAGCGTAGTCGGGGACGAGCCAAAAGTCGGTAACAGATAGTTGCAGGTTGGGATTCAGCAGAAGCGTAGTCGGAGACGAGCCAAAAGTCAGTAACAGATAGTTGCAGGTTGGGATTCAGCAGAAGCGTAGTCGGAGACGAGCCAAAAGTCGGTAACAGATAGTTGCAGGTTGGGATTCAGCAGAAGCGTAGTCGGAGACGAGCCAAAAGTCGGTAACAGATAGTTGCAGGTTGGGATTCAGCAGAAGCGTAGTCGGGGACGAGCCAAAAGTCGGTAACAGATAGTTGCAGGTTGGGATTCAGCAGAAGCGTAGTCGGGGACGAGCCAAAAGTCGGTAACAGATAGTTGCAGGTTGGGATTCAGCAGAAGCGTAGTCGGAGACGAGCCAAAAGTCGGTAACAGATAGTTGCAGGTTGGGATTCAGCAGAAGCGTAGTCGGAGACGAGCCAAAAGTCGGTAACAGATAGTTGCAGGTTGGGATTCAGCAGAAGCGTAGTCGGGGACGAGCCAAAAGTCGGTAACAGATAGTTGCAGGTTGGGATTCAGCAGAAGCGTAGTCGGAGATGAGCCAAAAGTCGGTAACAGATAGTTGCAGGTTGGGATTCAGCAGAAGCGTAGTCGGGGACGAGCCAAAAGTCGGTAACAGATAGTTGCAGGTTGGGATTCAGCAGAAGCGTAGTCGGAGACGAGCCAAAAGTCGGTAACAGATAGTTGCAGGTTGGGATTCAGCAGAAGCGTAGTCGGAGACGAGCCAAAAGTCGGTAACAGATAGTTGCAGGTTGGGATTCAGCAGAAGCGTAGTCGGGGACGAGCCAAAAGTCGGTAACAGATAGTTGCAGGTTGGGATTCAGCAGAAGCGTAGTCGGGGACGAGCCAAAAGTCGGTAACAGATAGTTGCAGGTTGGGATTCAGCAGAAGCGTAGTCGGGGACGAGCCAAAAGTCGGTAACAGATAGTTGCAGGTTGGGATTCAGCAGAAGCGTAGTCGGGGACGAGCCAAAAGTCGGTAACAGATAGTTGCAGGTTGGGATTCAGCAGAAGCGTAGTCGGAGACGAGCCAAAAGTCGGTAACAGATAGTTGCAGGTTGGGATTCAGCAGAAACGTAGTCGGGGACGAGCCAAAAGTCGGTAACAGATAGTTGCAGGTTGGGATTCAGCAGAAGCGTAGTCGGAGGCGAGCCAAAAGTCGGTAACAGATAGTTGCAGGTTGGAATTCAGCAGAAGCGTAGTCGGGGACGAGCCAAAAGTCGGTAACAGATAGTTGCAGGTTGGGATTCAGCAGAAGCGTAGTCGGGGACGAGCCAAAAGTCGGTAACAGATAGTTGCAGGTTGGGATTCAGCAGAAGCGTAGTCGGAGACGAGCCAAAAGTCGGTAACAGATAGTTGCAGGTTGGGATTCAGCAGAAGCGTAGTCGGGGACGAGCCAAAAGTCGGTAACAGATAGTTGCAGGTTGGGATCAAGCAGAAGCGTAGTCGGGGACGAGCCAAAAGTCGGTAACAGATAGTTGCAGGTTGGGATTCAGCAGAAGCGTAGTCGGAGACGAGCCAAAAGTCGGTAACAGATAGTTGCAGGTTGGGATTCAGCAGAAGCGTAGTCGGGGACGAGCCAAAAGTCGGTAACAGATAGTTGCAGGTTGGGATTCAGCAGAAGCGTAGTCGGGGACGAGCCAAAAGTCGGTAACAGATAGTTGCAGGTTGGGATCAAGCAGAAGCGTAGTCGGGGACGAGCCAAAAGTCGGTAACAGATAGTTGCAGGTTGGGATCAAGCAGAAGCGTAGTCGGGGACGAGCCAAAAGTCGGTAACAGATAGTTGCAGGTTGGGATTCAGCAGAAGCGTAGTCGGAGACGAGCCAAAAGTCGGTAACAGATAGTTGCAGGTTGGGATTCAGCAGAAGCGTAGTCGGAGACGAGCCAAAAGTCGGTAACAGATAGTTGCAGGTTGGGATTCAGCAGAAGCGTAGTCGGGGACGAGCCAAAAGTCGGTAACAGATAGTTGCAGGTTGGGATTCAGCAGAAGCGTAGTCGGGGACGAGCCAAAAGTCGGTAACAGATAGTTGCAGGTTGGGATTCAGCAGAAGCGTAGTCGGAGACGAGCCAAAAGTCGGTAACAGATAGTTGCAGGTTGGGATTCAGCAGAAGCGTAGTCGGAGACGAGCCAAAAGTCGGTAACAGATAGTTGCAGGTTGGGATTCAGCAGAAGCGTAGTCGGAGACGAGCCAAAAGTCGGTAACAGATAGTTGCAGGTTGGGATTCAGCAGAAGCGTAGTCGGAGACGAGCCAAAAGTCGGTAACAGATAGTTGCAGGTTGGGATTCAGCAGAAGCGTAGTCGGGGACGAGCCAAAAGTCGGTAACAGATAGTTGCAGGTTGGGATTCAGCAGAAGCGTAGTCGGGGACGAGCCAAAAGTCGGTAACAGATAGTTGCAGGTTGGGATTCAGCAGAAGCGTAGTCGGAGACGAGCCAAAAGTCGGTAACAGATAGTTGCAGGTTGGAATTCAGCAGAAGCGTAGTCGGGGACGAGCCAAAAGTCGGTAACAGATAGTTGCAGGTTGGGATCAAGCAGAAGCGTAGTCGGGGACGAGCCAAAAGTCGGTAACAGATAGTTGCAGGTTGGGATTCAGCAGAAGCGTAGTCGGAGACGAGCCAAAAGTCGGTAACAGATAGTTGCAGGTTGGGATTCAGCAGAAGCGTAGTCGGGGACGAGCCAAAAGTCGGTAACAGATAGTTGCAGGTTGGGATTCAGCAGAAGCGTAGTCGGGGACGAGCCAAAAGTCGGTAACAGATAGTTGCAGGTTGGGATCAAGCAGAAGCGTAGTCGGGGACGAGCCAAAAGTCGGTAACAGATAGTTGCAGGTTGGGATTCAGCAGAAGCGTAGTCGGGGACGAGCCAAAAGTCGGTAACAGATAGTTGCAGGTTGGGATTCAGCAGAAGCGTAGTCGGGGACGAGCCAAAAGTCGGTAACAGATAGTTGCAGGTTGGGATTCAGCAGAAGCGTAGTCGGGGACGAGCCAAAAGTCGGTAACAGATAGTTGCAGGTTGGGATCAAGCAGAAGCGTAGTCGGGGACGAGCCAAAAGTCGGTAACAGATAGTTGCAGGTTGGGATTCAGCAAAAGCGTAGTCGGGGACGAGCCAAAAGTCGGTAACAGATAGTTGCAGGTTGGGATTCAGCAGAAGCGTAGTCGGGGACGAGCCAAAAGTCGGTAACAGATAGTTGCAGGTTGGGATTCAGCAGAAGCGTAGTCGGGGACGAGCCAAAAGTCGGTAACAGATAGTTGCAGGTTGGGATTCAGCAGAAGCGTAGTCGGAGACGAGCCAAAAGTCGGTAACAGATAGTTGCAGGTTGGGATTCAGCAGAAGCGTAGTCGGGGACGAGCCAAAAGTCGGTAACAGATAGTTGCAGGTTGGGATTCAGCAGAAGCGTAGTCAGAGACGAGCCAAAAGTCGGTAACAGATAGTTGCAGGTTGGGATTCAGCAGAAGCGTAGTCGGGGACGAGCCAAAAGTCGGTAACAGATAGTTGCAGGTTGGGATTCAGCAGAAGCGTAGTCGGAGACGAGCCAAAAGTCGGTAACAGATAGTTGCAGGTTGGGATTCAGCAGAAGCGTAGTCGGGGACGAGCCAAAAGTCGGTAACAGATAGTTGCAGGTTGGGATTCAGCAGAAGCGTAGTCGGGGACGAGCCAAAAGTCGGTAACAGATAGTTGCAGGTTGGGATTCAGCAGAAGCGTAGTCGGGGACGAGCCAAAAGTCAGTAACAGATAGTTGCAGGTTGGGATTCAGCAGAAGCGTAGTCGGAGACGAGCTAAAAGTTGGTAACAGATAATACAGGTAGGGATCAAGCAGAAGCGTAGTCGGAGACGAGCTAAAAGTTGGTAACAGATAGTTGCAGGTTGGGATTCAGCAGAAGCGTAGTCGGAGACGAGCCAAAAGTCGGTAACAGATAGTTGCAGGTTGGGATTCAGCAGAAGCGTAGTCGGGGACGAGCCAAAAGTCGGTAACAGATAGTTGCAGGTTGGGATTCAGCAGAAGCGCAGTCGGGGACGAGCCAAAAGTCGGTAACAGATAGTTGCAGGTTGGGATTCAGCAAAAGCGTAGTCGGGGACGAGCCAAAAGTCGGTAACAGATAGTTGCAGGTTGGGATTCAGCAGAAGCGTAGTCGGGGACGAGCCAAAAGTCGGTAACAGATAGTTGCAGGTTGGGATTCAGCAGAAGCGTAGTCGGAGACGAGCCAAAAGTCGGTAACAGATAGTTGCAGGTTGGGATTCAGCAGAAGCGTAGTCGGGGACGAGCCAAAAGTCGGTAACAGATAGTTGCAGGTTGGGATTCAGCAGAAGCGTAGTCGGAGACGAGCCAAAAGTCGGTAACAGATAGTTGCAGGTTGGGATTCAGCAGAAGCGTAGTCGGAGACGAGCCAAAAGTCGGTAACAGATAGTTGCAGGTTGGGATTCAGCAGAAGCGTAGTCGGGGACGAGCCAAAAGTCGGTAACAGATAGTTGCAGGTTGGGATTCAGCAGAAGCGTAGTCGGGGACGAGCCAAAAGTCGGTAACAGATAGTTGCAGGTTGGGATTCAGCAGAAGCGTAGTCGGAGACGAGCCAAAAGTCGGTAACAGATAGTTGCAGGTTGGGATTCAGCAGAAGCGTAGTCGGAGACGAGCCAAAAGTCGGTAACAGATAGTTGCAGGTTGGGATTCAGCAGAAGCGTAGTCGGGGACGAGCCAAAAGTCGGTAACAGATAGTTGCAGGTTGGGATTCAGCAGAAGCGTAGTCGGGGACGAGCCAAAAGTCGGTAACAGATAGTTGCAGGTTGGGATTCAGCAGAAGCGTAGTCGGAGACGAGCCAAAAGTCGGTAACAGATAGTTGCAGGTTGGGATTCAGCAGAAGCGTAGTCGGAGACGAGCCAAAAGTCGGTAACAGATAGTTGCAGGTTGGGATTCAGCAGAAGCGTAGTCGGGGACGAGCCAAAAGTCGGTAACAGATAGTTGCAGGTTGGGATTCAGCAGAAGCGTAGTCGGAGATGAGCCAAAAGTCGGTAACAGATAGTTGCAGGTTGGGATTCAGCAGAAGCGTAGTCGGGGACGAGCCAAAAGTCGGTAACAGATAGTTGCAGGTTGGGATTCAGCAGAAGCGTAGTCGGAGACGAGCCAAAAGTCGGTAACAGATAGTTGCAGGTTGGGATTCAGCAGAAGCGTAGTCGGAGACGAGCCAAAAGTCGGTAACAGATAGTTGCAGGTTGGGATTCAGCAGAAGCGTAGTCGGGGACGAGCCAAAAGTCGGTAACAGATAGTTGCAGGTTGGGATTCAGCAGAAGCGTAGTCGGGGACGAGCCAAAAGTCGGTAACAGATAGTTGCAGGTTGGGATTCAGCAGAAGCGTAGTCGGAGACGAGCCAAAAGTCGGTAACAGATAGTTGCAGGTTGGGATCAAGCAGAAGCGTAGTCGGGGACGAGCCAAAAGTCGGTAACAGATAGTTGCAGGTTGGGATTCAGCAGAAGCGTAGTCGGGGACGAGCCAAAAGTCGGTAACAGATAGTTGCAGGTTGGGATTCAGCAGAAGCGTAGTCGGGGACGAGCCAAAAGTCGGTAACAGATAGTTGCAGGTTGGGATTCAGCAGAAGCGTAGTCGGGGACGAGCCAAAAGTCGGTAACAGATAGTTGCAGGTTGGGATTCAGCAGAAGCGTAGTCGGAGACGAGCCAAAAGTCGGTAACAGATAGTTGCAGGTTGGGATTCAGCAGAAACGTAGTCGGGGACGAGCCAAAAGTCGGTAACAGATAGTTGCAGGTTGGGATTTAGCAGAAGCGTAGTCGGAGGCGAGCCAAAAGTCGGTAACAGATAGTTGCAGGTTGGAATTCAGCAGAAGCGTAGTCGGGGACGAGCCAAAAGTCGGTAACAGATAGTTGCAGGTTGGGATTCAGCAGAAGCGTAGTCGGGGACGAGCCAAAAGTCGGTAACAGATAGTTGCAGGTTGGGATTCAGCAGAAGCGTAGTCGGAGACGAGCCAAAAGTCGGTAACAGATAGTTGCAGGTTGGGATTCAGCAGAAGCGTAGTCGGGGACGAGCCAAAAGTCGGTAACAGATAGTTGCAGGTTGGGATTCAGCAGAAGCGTAGTCGGGGACGAGCCAAAAGTCGGTAACAGATAGTTGCAGGTTGGGATTCAGCAGAAGCGTAGTCGGAGACGAGCCAAAAGTCGGTAACAGATAGTTGCAGGTTGGGATTCAGCAGAAGCGTAGTCGGGGACGAGCCAAAAGTCGGTAACAGATAGTTGCAGGTTGGGATTCAGCAGAAGCGTAGTCGGAGACGAGCCAAAAGTCGGTAACAGATAGTTGCAGGTTGGGATTCAGCAGAAGCGTAGTCGGGGACGAGCCAAAAGTCGGTAACAGATAGTTGCAGGTTGGGATTCAGCAGAAGCGTAGTCGGGGACGAGCCAAAAGTCGGTAACAGATAGTTGCAGGTTGGGATTCAGCAGAAGCGCAGTCGGGGACGAGCCAAAAGTCGGTAACAGATAGTTGCAGGTTGGGATTCAGCAGAAGCGTAGTCGGGGACGAGCCAAAAGTCGGTAACAGATAGTTGCAGGTTGGGATTCAGCAGAAGCGCAGTCGGGGACGAGCCAAAAGTCGGTAACAGATAGTTGCAGGTTGGGATTCAGCAAAAGCGTAGTCGGGGACGAGCCAAAAGTCGGTAACAGATAGTTGCAGGTTGGGATTCAGCAGAAGCGTAGTCGGGGACGAGCCAAAAGTCGGTAACAGATAGTTGCAGGTTGGGATTCAGCAGAAGCGTAGTCGGAGACGAGCCAAAAGTCGGTAACAGATAGTTGCAGGTTGGGATTCAGCAGAAGCGTAGTCGGGGACGAGCCAAAAGTCGGTAACAGATAGTTGCAGGTTGGGATTCAGCAGAAGCGTAGTCGGAGACGAGCCAAAAGTCGGTAACAGATAGTTGCAGGTTGGGATTCAGCAGAAGCGTAGTCGGAGACGAGCCAAAAGTCGGTAACAGATAGTTGCAGGTTGGGATTCAGCAGAAGCGTAGTCGGGGACGAGCCAAAAGTCGGTAACAGATAGTTGCAGGTTGGGATTCAGCAGAAGCGTAGTCGGGGACGAGCCAAAAGTCGGTAACAGATAGTTGCAGGTTGGGATTCAGCAGAAGCGTAGTCGGAGACGAGCCAAAAGTCGGTAACAGATAGTTGCAGGTTGGGATTCAGCAGAAGCGTAGTCGGAGACGAGCCAAAAGTCGGTAACAGATAGTTGCAGGTTGGGATTCAGCAGAAGCGTAGTCGGGGACGAGCCAAAAGTCGGTAACAGATAGTTGCAGGTTGGGATTCAGCAGAAGCGTAGTCGGGGACGAGCCAAAAGTCGGTAACAGATAGTTGCAGGTTGGGATTCAGCAGAAGCGTAGTCGGAGACGAGCCAAAAGTCGGTAACAGATAGTTGCAGGTTGGGATTCAGCAGAAGCGTAGTCGGAGACGAGCCAAAAGTCGGTAACAGATAGTTGCAGGTTGGGATTCAGCAGAAGCGTAGTCGGGGACGAGCCAAAAGTCGGTAACAGATAGTTGCAGGTTGGGATTCAGCAGAAGCGTAGTCGGAGATGAGCCAAAAGTCGGTAACAGATAGTTGCAGGTTGGGATTCAGCAGAAGCGTAGTCGGGGACGAGCCAAAAGTCGGTAACAGATAGTTGCAGGTTGGGATTCAGCAGAAGCGTAGTCGGAGACGAGCCAAAAGTCGGTAACAGATAGTTGCAGGTTGGGATTCAGCAGAAGCGTAGTCGGAGACGAGCCAAAAGTCGGTAACAGATAGTTGCAGGTTGGGATTCAGCAGAAGCGTAGTCGGGGACGAGCCAAAAGTCGGTAACAGATAGTTGCAGGTTGGGATTCAGCAGAAGCGTAGTCGGGGACGAGCCAAAAGTCGGTAACAGATAGTTGCAGGTTGGGATTCAGCAGAAGCGTAGTCGGAGACGAGCCAAAAGTCGGTAACAGATAGTTGCAGGTTGGGATCAAGCAGAAGCGTAGTCGGGGACGAGCCAAAAGTCGGTAACAGATAGTTGCAGGTTGGGATTCAGCAGAAGCGTAGTCGGGGACGAGCCAAAAGTCGGTAACAGATAGTTGCAGGTTGGGATTCAGCAGAAGCGTAGTCGGGGACGAGCCAAAAGTCGGTAACAGATAGTTGCAGGTTGGGATTCAGCAGAAGCGTAGTCGGGGACGAGCCAAAAGTCGGTAACAGATAGTTGCAGGTTGGGATTCAGCAGAAGCGTAGTCGGAGACGAGCCAAAAGTCGGTAACAGATAGTTGCAGGTTGGGATTCAGCAGAAACGTAGTCGGGGACGAGCCAAAAGTCGGTAACAGATAGTTGCAGGTTGGGATTTAGCAGAAGCGTAGTCGGAGGCGAGCCAAAAGTCGGTAACAGATAGTTGCAGGTTGGAATTCAGCAGAAGCGTAGTCGGGGACGAGCCAAAAGTCGGTAACAGATAGTTGCAGGTTGGGATTCAGCAGAAGCGTAGTCGGGGACGAGCCAAAAGTCGGTAACAGATAGTTGCAGGTTGGGATTCAGCAGAAGCGTAGTCGGGGACGAGCCAAAAGTCGGTAACAGATAGTTGCAGGTTGGGATTCAGCAGAAGCGTAGTCGGAGACGAGCCAAAAGTCGGTAACAGATAGTTGCAGGTTGGGATTCAGCAGAAGCGTAGTCGGGGACGAGCCAAAAGTCGGTAACAGATAGTTGCAGGTTGGGATCAAGCAGAAGCGTAGTCGGGGACGAGCCAAAAGTCGGTAACAGATAGTTGCAGGTTGGGATCAAGCAGAAGCGTAGTCGGGGACGAGCCAAAAGTCGGTAACAGATAGTTGCAGGTTGGGATTCAGCAGAAGCGTAGTCGGAGACGAGCCAAAAGTCGGTAACAGATAGTTGCAGGTTGGGATTCAGCAGAAGCGTAGTCGGAGACGAGCCAAAAGTCGGTAACAGATAGTTGCAGGTTGGGATTCAGCAGAAGCGTAGTCGGGGACGAGCCAAAAGTCGGTAACAGATAGTTGCAGGTTGGGATTCAGCAGAAGCGTAGTCGGGGACGAGCCAAAAGTCGGTAACAGATAGTTGCAGGTTGGGATTCAGCAGAAGCGTAGTCGGAGACGAGCCAAAAGTCGGTAACAGATAGTTGCAGGTTGGAATTCAGCAGAAGCGTAGTCGGAGACGAGCTAAAAGTCGGTAACAGATAGTTGCAGGTTGGGATTCAGCAGAAGCGTAGTCGGGGACGAGCCAAAAGTCGGTAACAGATAGTTGCAGGTTGGGATTCAGCAGAAGCGTAGTCGGGGACGAGCCAAAAGTCGGTAACAGATAGTTGCAGGTTGGGATCAAGCAGAAGCGTAGTCGGGGACGAGCCAAAAGTCGGTAACAGATAGTTGCAGGTTGGGATTCAGCAGAAGCGTAGTCGGAGACGAGCCAAAAGTCGGTAACAGATAGTTGCAGGTTGGGATTCAGCAGAAGCGTAGTCGGGGACGAGCCAAAAGTCGGTAACAGATAGTTGCAGGTTGGGATTCAGCAGAAGCGTAGTCGGGGACGAGCCAAAAGTCGGTAACAGATAGTTGCAGGTTGGGATCAAGCAGAAGCGTAGTCGGGGACGAGCCAAAAGTCGGTAACAGATAGTTGCAGGTTGGGATTCAGCAGAAGCGTAGTCGGGGATGAGCCAAAAGTCGGTAACAGATAGTTGCAGGTTGGGATTCAGCAGAAGCGTAGTCGGGGACGAGCCAAAAGTCGGTAACAGATAGTTGCAGGTTGGGATTCAGCAGAAGCGTAGTCGGGGACGAGCCAAAAGTCGGTAACAGATAGTTGCAGGTTGGGATTCAGCAAAAGCGTAGTCGGGGACGAGCCAAAAGTCGGTAACAGATAGTTGCAGGTTGGGATTCAGCAGAAGCGTAGTCGGGGACGAGCCAAAAGTCGGTAACAGATAGTTGCAGGTTGGGATTCAGCAGAAGCGTAGTCGGGGACGAGCCAAAAGTCGGTAACAGATAGTTGCAGGTTGGGATTCAGCAGAAGCGTAGTCGGAGACGAGCCAAAAGTCGGTAACAGATAGTTGCAGGTTGGGATTCAGCAGAAGCGTAGTCGGGGACGAGCCAAAAGTCGGTAACAGATAGTTGCAGGTTGGGATTCAGCAGAAGCGTAGTCAGAGACGAGCCAAAAGTCGGTAACAGATAGTTGCAGGTTGGGATTCAGCAGAAGCGTAGTCGGGGACGAGCCAAAAGTCGGTAACAGATAGTTGCAGGTTGGGATTCAGCAGAAGCGTAGTCGGGGACGAGCCAAAAGTCGGTAACAGATAGTTGCAGGTTGGGATTCAGCAGAAGCGTAGTCGGAGACGAGCTAAAAGTTGGTAACAGATAGTTGCAGGTTGGGATTCAGCAGAAGCGTAGTCGGAGACGAGCCAAAAGTCGGTAACAGATAGTTGCAGGTTGGGATTCAGCAGAAGCGTAGTCGGGGACGAGCCAAAAGTCGGTAACAGATAGTTGCAGGTTGGGATTCAGCAGAAGCGTAGTCGGGGACGAGCCAAAAGTCGGTAACAGATAGTTGCAGGTTGGGATCAAGCAGAAGCGTAGTCGGGGACGAGCCAAAAGTCGGTAACAGATAGTTGCAGGTTGGGATTCAGCAGGAGCGTAGTCGGAGACGAGCCAAAAGTCGGTAACAGATAGTTGCAGGTTGGGATTCAGCAGAAGCGTAGTCGGAGACGAGCTAAAAGTTGGTAACAGATAGTTGCAGGTTGGGATTCAGCAGAAGCGTAGTCGGAGACGAGCCAAAAGTCGGTAACAGATAGTTGCAGGTTGGGATTCAGTAGAAGCGTAGTCAGGGACGAGCCAAAAGTCGGTAACAGATAGTTTCAGGTTGGGATTCAGCAGAAGCGTAGTCGGGGACGAGCCAAAAGTCGGTAACAGATAGTTGCAGGTTGGGATTCAGCAGAAGCGTAGTCGGGGACGAGCCAAAAGTCGGTAACAGATAGTTGCAGGTTGGGATTCAGCAGAAGCGTAGTCGGGGACGAGCCAAAAGTCGGTAACAGATAGTTGCAGGTTGGGATTCAGCAGAAGCGTAGTCGGGGACGAGCCAAAAGTCGGTAACAGATAGTTGCAGGTTAGGATTCAGCAGAAGCGTAGTCGGGGACGAGCCAAAAGTCGGTAACAGATAGTTGCAGGTTGGGATTCAGCAGAAGCGTAGTCGGAGACGAGCCAAAAGTCGGTAACAGATAGTTGCAGGTTGGGATTCAGCAGAAGCGTAGTCGGAGACGAGCCAAAAGTCGGTAACAGATAGTTGCAGGTTGGGATTCAGCAGAAGCGTAGTCGGGGACGAGCCAAAAGTCGGTAACAGATAGTTGCAGGTTGGGATTCAGCAGAAGCGTAGTCGGGGACGAGCCAAAAGTCGGTAACAGATAGTTGCAGGTTGGGATTCAGCAGAAGCGTAGTCGGGGACGAGCCAAAAGTCGGTAACAGATAGTTGCAGGTTGGGATTCAGCAGAAGCGTAGTCGGGGACGAGCCAAAAGTCGGTAACAGATAGTTGCAGGTTGGGATTCAGCAGAAGCGTAGTCGGGGACGAGCCAAAAGTCGGTAACAGATAGTTGCAGGTTGGGATTCAGCAGAAGCGTAGTCGGAGACGAGCCAAAAGTCGGTAACAGATAGTTGCAGGTTGGGATTCAGCAGAAGCGTAGTCGGGGACGAGCCAAAAGTCGGTAACAGATAGTTGCAGGTTGGGATTCAGCAGAAGCGTAGTCGGGGACGAGCCAAAAGTCGGTAACAGATAGTTGCAGGTTGGGATTCAGCAGAAGCGTAGTCGGGGACGAGCCAAAAGTCGGTAACAGATAGTTGCAGGTTGGGATTCAGCAGAAGTGTAGTCGGGGACGAGCCAAAAGTCTGTAACAGATAGTTGCAGGTTGGGATCAAGCAGAAGCGTAGTCGGAGACAAGCCAAAAGTCGGTAACAGATAGTTGCAGGTTGGGATTCAGCAGAAGCGTAGTCGGGGACGAGCCAAAAGTCGGTAACAGATAGTTGCAGGTTAGGATTCAGCAGAAGCGTAGTCGGGGACGGGCCAAAAGTCGGTAACAGATAGTTGCAGGTTGGGATTCAGCAGAAGCGTAGTCGGGGACGAGCCAAAAGTCGGTAACAGATAGTTGCAGGTTGGGATTCAGCAGAAGCGTAGTCGGAGACGAGCCAAAAGTCGGTAACAGATAGTTGCAGGTTGGGATTCAGCAGAAGCGTAGTCGGGGACGAGCCAAAAGTCGGTAACAGATAGTTGCAGGTTGGGATTCAGCAGAAGCGTAGTCGGGGACGAGCCAAAAGTCGGTAACAGATAGTTGCAGGTTGGGATTCAGCAGAAGCGTAGTCGGAGACGAGCCAAAAGTCGGTAACAGATAGTTGCAGGTTGGGATTCAGCAGAAGCGTAGTCGGGGACGAGCCAAAAGTCGGTAACAGATAGTTGCAGGTTGGGATTCAGCAGAAGCGTAGTCGGGGACGAGCCAAAAGTCGGTAACAGATAGTTGCAGGTTGGGATTCAGCAGAAGCGTAGTCGGAGACAAGCCAAAAGTCGGTAACAGATAGTTGCAGGTTGGGATTCAGCAGAAGCGTAGTCGGAGACGAGCCAAAAGTCGGTAACAGATAGTTGCAGGTTGGGATCAAGCAGAAGCGTAGTCGGGGACGAGCCAAAAGTCGGTAACAGATAGTTGCAGGTTTGGATTCAGTAGAAGCGTAGTCGGGGACGAGCCAAAAGTCGGTAACAGATAGTTGCAGGTTGGGATTCAGCAGAAGCGTAGTCGGAGACGAGCCAAAAGTCGGTAACAGATAGTTGCAGGTTGGGATTCAGCAGAAGCGTAGTCGGGGACGAGCCAAAAGTCGGTAACAGATAGTTGCAGGTTGGGATTCAGCAGAAGCGTAGTCGGAGACGAGCCAAAAGTCGGTAACAGATAGTTGCAGGTTGGGATTCAGCAGAAGCGTAGTCGGGGACGAGCCAAAAGTTGGTAACAGATAGTTGCAGGTTGGGATTCAGCAGAAGCGTAGTCGGAGACGAGCCAAAAGTCGGTAACAGATAGTTGCAGGTTGGGATTCAGCAGAAGCGTAGTCGGAGACGAGCCAAAAGTCGGTAACAGATAGTTGCAGGTTGGGATTCAGCAGAAGCGTAGTCGGAGACGAGCCAAAAGTCGGTAACAGATAGTTGCAGGTTGGGATTCAGCAGAAGCGTAGTCGGGGACGAGCCAAAAGTCGGTAACAGATAGTTGCAGGTTGGGATCAAGCAGAAGCGTAGTCGGGGACGAGCCAAAAGTCGGTAACAGATAGTTGCAGGTTGGGATTCAGCAGAAGCGTAGTCGGGGACGAGCCAAAAGTCGGTAACAGATAGTTGCAGGTTGGGATTCAGCAGAAGCGTAGTCGGGGACGAGCCAAAAGTCGGTAACAGATAGTTGCAGGTTGGGATCAAGCAGAAGCGTAGTCGGGGACGAGCCAAAAGTCGGTAACAGATAGTTGCAGGTTGGGATTCAGCAGAAGCGTAGTCGGGGACGAGCCAAAAGTCGGTAACAGATAGTTGCAGGTTGGGATCAAGCAGAAGCGTAGTCGGGGACGAGCCAAAAGTCGGTAACAGATAGTTGCAGGTTGGGATTCAGCAGAAGCGTAGTCGGGGACGAGCCAAAAGTCGGTAATAGATAGTTGCAGGTTGGGATTCAGGAGAAGCGTAGTAGGAGACGAGCCAAAAGTCGGTAACAGATAGTTGCAGGTTGGGATTCAGCAGAAGCGTAGTCGGGGACGAGCCAAAAGTCGGTAACAGATAGTTGCAGGTTGGGATTCAGCAGAAGCGTAGTCGGAGACGAGCCAAAAGTCGGTAACAGATAGTTGCAGGTTGGGATCAAGCAGAAGCGTAGTCGGGGACGAGCCAAAAGTCGGTAACAGATAGTTGCAGGTTGGGATTCAGCAGAAGCGTAGTCGGGGACGAGCCAAAAGTCGGTAGTGAGTGGTAGCAAAGATGCGGTCAGCAGCAGTAGACAGGAGCAAGATATTGGCTGGTGAAGACACAATATTCTGGCAACCAGGAAGTGCAGGGACATGGCTTAAATCAGGAAGTTCCTGGGAGGAGCAAAGGGTTCAAGGCAAACACGATTCAATACAAGAAAGATCATTCAAGGAATTGTCTAATGAACTATCCAGGGAGCTGTCCAGCATTCCAGGTGGCTCAGCAAGTAGAGTCACCACCAGACACACCAGAGGTTCAAGCCCAGGTCCTAACAACGCGTTTCAAGGAACGGCCCCTTTGTCAAGCCTTCTCTGGGAGAGACAATTCTCATACATGGTCTTACAAGGTGACAACACGATTGTTGGGAGTGTGAATGGAACGTCCGATTTGAAGGTGGGGGAGGGTCTGGCCATGGAGGGGGGAATTAAAGGTGGGGGAGGGTCTGGCCATGGAGGGGGAAATTGAAGGTGGGGGAGGGTCTGGCCATGGAGGTGGGAATTAAAGGTGGGGGAGGGTCTGGCCATGGAGGGGGGCTGACAGGTAATGTTTTTTTCTCTGGTATTATCAAAGCTGTACTTTGCTAAATGTCACGGCACCCCTACCAGCAACTCACCACTGTCAAGTTTTATTTTTCCTCCTAAAGACTTTCACCCGCAGAATATTCAACAAATATCTGACCCTCATCATCCACCTGCATGAGATCCAACCCCAGGAGGTAGGTGGGTACAGCACCGAACAGCAATTCAGAGCGGGGTCCCAGGCATGGACAGCTATGAGGGTCTTCTACAAGAGCTACTGTAATCTGGGGGCTTTCCAGCTGCCTCTGTACCAGGGAGCCCCCAGCCTGGTAAGTCACACTCCAAACTGCGGCCTTTTGCCTAACAATGGGGCATAATTCATATTACTGACACCAATGATGGGGCACTATTCCCCCCACTGACACCAATGATGGGGCACTATTCCTCCCAATGACACCAATGATGGGACACTATTCCTCCCACTGATACCAATGATGGGGCACTATTCCTCCCACTGACACCAATGATGGGACACTATTCCTCCCACTGACACCAATGATGGGACACTATTCCTCCCACTGATACCAATGATGGGACACTATTCCTCCCACTGACACCAATGATGGGACACTATTCCTCCCACTGATACCAATGATAGGGCACTATTCCTCCCTCTGATACCAATGATGGGGGCACTATTCCTCCCACTGACACCAATGATGGGACACTATTCCTCCCACTGATACCAATGATGGGGCACTATTCCTCCCACTGACACCAATGATGGGACACTATTCCTCCCACTGACACCAACGATGGGACACTATTCCTCCCACTGACACCAACGATGGGGCACTATTCCTCCCACTGACACCAATGATGGGACACTATTCCTCCCACTGACACCAACGATGGGGCACTATTCCTCCCACTGACACCAACGATGGGGCACTATTCCTCCCACTGACACCAACGATGGGGCACTATTCCTCCCACTGACACCAATGATGGGACACTATTCCTCCCACTGACACCAACGATGGGGCACTATTCCTCCCACTGACACCAATGATGGGACACTATTCCTCCCACTGACACCAATGATGGGGCACTATTCCCCCCCACTGACACCAATGATGGGACACTATTCCTCCCACTGACACCAATGATGGGACACTATTCCTCCCACTGACACCAATGATGGGACACTATTCCTCCCACTGACACCAAGGATGGGGCACTATTCCCCCCACTGATACCAATGATGGGACACTATTCCTCCCACTGACACCAATGATGGGACACTATTCCTCCCACTGATACCAATGATGGGGCACTATTCCTCCCACTGACACCAATGATGGGACACTATTCCTCCCACTGACACCAATGATGGGACACTATTCCTCCCACTTACACCAACGATGGGGCACTATTCCTCCCACTGACACCAATGATGGGGCACTATTCCTCCCACTGACACCAACGATGGGGCACTATTCCTCCCACTGACACCAATGATGGGACACTATTCCTCCAACTGACACCAACGATGGGGCACTATTCCTCCCACTGATACCAATGATGGGACACTATTCCTCCCACTGACACCAACGATGGGGCACTATTCCTCCCACTGACACCAATGATGGGACACTATTCCTCCCACTGATACCAATGATGGGGCACTATTCCTCCCACTGACACCAATGATGGGACACTATTCCTCCCACTGACACCAATGATGGGACACTATTCCTCCCACTGACACCAATGATGGGACACTATTCCTTCCACTGACACCAATGATGGGACACTATTCCTTCCACTGACACCAACGATGGCACACTATTCCTCCCACTGACACCAATGATGGGACACTATTCCTCCCACTGACACCAACGATGGGGCACTATTCCTCCCACTGACACCAACGATGGGGCACTATTCCTCCCACTGACACCAACGATGGGGCACTATTCCTCCCACTGACACCAACGATGGGGCACTATTCCTCCCACTGACACCAATGATGGGACACTATTCCCCCCACTGACACCAATGATGGGACACTATTCATCCCACTGACACCAATGATGAGACACTATTCATCCCACTGACACCAATGATGGGGCACTATTCCTCCCACTGACACCAATGATGGGACACTATTCCTCCCACTGACACCAATGATGGGACACTATTCCCCCCACTGACACCAATGATGGGACATTATTCCTCCCACTGACACCAACGATGGGGCACTATTCCTCCCACTGACACCAACGATGGGGCACTATTCCTCCCACTGACACCAACGATGGGGCACTATTCCTCCCACTGACACCAATGATGGGACACTATTCCCCCCACTGACACCAATGATGGGACACTATTCATCCCACTGACACCAATGATGAGACACTATTCATCCCACTGACACCAATGATGGGGCACTATTCCTCCCACTGACACCAATGATGGGACACTATTCCTCCCACTGATACCAATGGTGGGGACACTATTGATCTTTTATTGAAAAGAATCAAGCAACCAATTTTTATACAAAAGTAAAAAACAAAACCATGGTACAAAACTTCAACAGAAAACAAAGGAATACACATCCATGTTCAGAATATATACAATATATACATAATCCACTACCAAAACATCCCTAGAAAACTATCTACATAAAGCAGCAGAGAGGGCCTAAGAGGCACAACCCATCACCTATGTACGCAGCCATTTATCAAAAATTCATCAAAAATACTGATAATCTAGGGTGATAAGAGACAGACAGCCACACCCGGGAAAGAGACTCCTGGCAGTCAGGGAGGCTTGAAACCCCTCCACGCCTTCAACCAAGCCCCCTGACCCCGCTTGTCTCTCTCAAGCTCCCGAATCTTCCCCACCTCATGCAAAATGTCATACACCACCACCTCAACAGGAAGGAGTTTTTGCCGAATGCTGACCTGACACCGTGCATTCCAGGTGAAATAACGGACTACTAGGCTAACTAAAAAAAGTGTATCCAAACAAAAAACTCCACCGGTATTGAATGCTCCGTACACCCACTCAGCATAACCCAGCCTGGAGAGGAAAGGGACACCGAGGGCCCGCCCCACCTGTTTGTACACCTCTATGTTAAAAGGGCAATGAAGCAGAAAATGGTCCATAGTCTCCTCCTCATCTACACACTCCTCCCGAGGACAGCTACGATCCATCCCACTGCGGAATTTCAAATTGCCCCGAACATAGAGCTTCCCATGGAAGCACAACCAGGCCAGATCCCTAAATTTAGGGGGTACTCTATCCAAATTAATCAGTCTTAACCCCGCCCTCAAAACTGGGCCCGGGCAATCCCTTAAGGCCAGTGGGTCATGAAAGACTTCGCTCAAGACTCGACTCATAAGGACTTTCCTTGGAACCGATCTGAGATCTTCAGCCGACAATCGCCACTGCCGCAGTAACTTCAGGCACGGAGCGACATAGGCTGGTAGCTGACCACGATGACCCCTGCGATTCTTCACTTGGCCACCTTCTTCCCAAAGTCGTAGAAAAGGCCTAAACCAAGATCTAAATATGCCTACCCATCCAGGAGGTTCCACTGCAAGCATATTACCAATGTTAAACTTTAGAAATAGCAGTGAAAAGAAAAGAACTGGGTTGACCATACCTAAGCCACCCTCCCTCCTGGATAGGTAGGTGACATTCCTCTTGATGGGGTTCAGTCTGTTCCCCCACAGCATCTGGAAGAACACACTACTGACCCTAGCATAGAGAGACACTGGCAAGATGCAGACAAAGCTGACATACAAGAAGATCGGAATCAGGTAAGTCTTAATCAGATCAACCCTTTCCCTCATAGATAACTTCCATCTCTTCCAGCTGACCACCTTAGTATTGGCAATTTCCAGTCTGCCTTCCCAGTTTTTGAGGCCATAATCGCTGGGTCCAAATTCAATGCCTAGTATCTTAATTATTTCCTGGGGCACTGGAAAGGTGTCCGGGAGATCAAAACCCTCACCATCCTTTCCCATCCAGAAAACTTCAGTCTTTTCCTGATTGATCTTGGAGCCTGATGCTTCAGAATACCGTGATGTCAGAGAGACCACCTCCTCCGCTTCATCCGTCCCAGTGACAATCACCGACACATCATCCGCATAGGCAACAACCCTCAATGGCGGCTCACCCGGGAGCCCCACTGGTACCCCACACAACATGCCGCTCTCTAGCCTCCTGATGAAGGGGTCGATTGCAAACACATAGAGCAGGGGACTCAGGGGACAACCCTGGCGCACCCCGGAGCCAACCCCAAAGGACTGTCCAACCCAACCATTAACAAGAGGGAAGCTTTCTGCCCCCTTATACAAGACTTTCAGCCAATCGACAAAACCACCCGGCAGACCGTACTTACTAAGGAGCAACCACAGGTACTCATGGTTAACACGATCAAACGCCTTTGCCTGATCCAATGTCAGCAAATACTTTCCCCAGCCTGCAGCCCTGCACCGCTCCAAGGCCTCCCGGGCAGCTAAAACCGCTGAGAAGGTGCTCCTACCCTGGACCGAACAGTGCTGATGGCGAGAAAGCAAAGACTCTGCCACTGACGATAGGCGCCAGAAAAATATCTTTGCCAGTATCTTTCTATCGACATTAAGAAGGCTGATGGGGCGCCAATTCTCAATCATCGAAGGATCTTTACCCTTTGAAAGAAGAATCACAGCCGAGTGCCTCATGGAAGGGGAAAGCACCCCCTCAGCAAGGCAACTGTTAAAAACCTCTACCAAATGCGGGGCCAGAATAGACTTAAAGGCTTTGTAAAACTCAGCCGTCAAGCCATCCGGTCCAGGCGACTTTTTGATGGCAAGCTGTTCAATTGCCCTCATCACCTCTTCGACTGTGATCTCCTCTGTCAAATTCATCAATGGAACATCTCCACCATTTAGACCTGGAGTAGAGTCCAAAAAGCTTTCCATCTTGTCACGGTCAAGCTCTTTCCTCCCAAGAAGGTCGGCATAAAAGGACCTCACGACCTCCAGAATCCCTGACCTGGACTTTGTCAAGGAACCTGTACTGTCCTTAAGGCCAACGACCGTTTTAACAGCTACACCTTGTTTGCAGTTCTGGTAAGGGTCAGGCGAGTGGTACTTCCCATAGTCCCTCTCCAGAACCAAAGAGGCATGCCGGTCATATTGACACTTCCTGAGAAGGAGTTTCACTTCGGAGATTGCCCCAGGATCTCCTCCTCTCGAGACAAGAATATCCAGCTTCCTCCGTAAACGTTGGTAGGTCATGTATTTATTAAACTGATTTCTATTGGCTAGGCCCCTGAAGAATCCAGCGATCCTCTTTTTGGTCAGCTTCCACCACTCAGCCTTGCTGCTACAAAAGTCCAGGATGGTCACCTGTGCCTGAAAGAATTCCTCAAAGGATTTTCTAACATGTTCTTCCTTGAGTAGAGTCGAATTTAATCTCCAGATGCCCTTGCCCCTCTGAGGGGCGTCTGAAGCATTCAGTACCACAGATAGCATACAGTGATCAGAGAACTCTACTGCCTGCACCACTGGGGGCGAGAAAGCAGAGGCCTCCTTCAAAAAAAACCTATCTATCCTACTCTGACTATTACCACGATGAACAGTGAACCCGGTGTCATCTGGGAGGTGCTTAATGTGCACATCCACAAGACCAGCATCCCTAACCATACTATTTAAAAAAACGCTATCATATCCCAGCCTGTCCTTGAAGTCCTTCCTGTCCTTGGGCCTAGTTATTGTATTAAAGTCACCTCCAAAGACCACTTGCCGGGATGTAAAAAGAAATGGCTTGATCCTTGTAAAAAGGCATTTCCTGTCCCACTTTGTGTGCGGCCCATAAACATTGATTAGGCGCAGGTCCTGCCCTCCCACAAGGACGTCTAAGACCATACATCTCCCAATCTCCACCTCAATAACCCGCCGGACAGTTACCATGCCGGTTTTAAACAACACCGCCACACCGCCGTAAGGCTCGGCCGCAAGAGACCAGTAAGATGGACCATACCTCCACTCTCTCTTGGCCATATGAATATCTGCCAAGGAGGTGAGCCTAGTCTCTTGCAAAAATAAAATTTCAGCATCTAATTGGCTGAACAAAAAGAAGGCCATAGAACGAGCTCTTACTGACTTAATGCTGGCGACATTAATTGTCACCACTTTTAACGGAGGGGGAACCGCCATTTGGGTTATTGGGTGGATTGCTTCTTAGCTCCCCTCTGCTGCTCATCACCAGAAGCCTCTCTCTTTCTAGAGGCCGCCTCAAAGTCCATTTCAGAATCGGAACTTCTCTCAGAAGAAGCTCCGGATGAAGAAATATCCCACTTGGAGGACCTATGACGGCTGGAGACAGGAACCGGAGCTTCTCGTCCCCGTTCCGTCCTCACCGCCTGCCTCTTCCGCCTCCCAACCTTCCTTCTCTCCTCCAGGTACCGCAGGTCAGCCTCAGAGATGCCCTCATCTCTTATTTTTTTCTTTAAAGTCTTTCCACAAGACTTCTTTACAGAGGAAGGGGCGCCCTTTTTAGTACACGCTGGTGGGGGGGGTGATCCCTTTAAGTCAGACTCAGGAGGGGTAGACTCCTGGGGGGTAACAGACTCGGGGGGCACAGACTTGGAAGGTTCCGACACAAGAGGAGAGGGTACAGTAGGCTGGGGGGACACAGAGACAAAAACAGAAGGAGTACTTACAGACACAGGAGGGGTGGCCACAGGAACTGGAGAGGGATCCTGAGCAGGACCGGGGGAGGGGGTCACCGCAGAGGAGGATGGTACACCAGGGGTCTCACCCTCCATCCTGTCCATCCTTGACATGTCATCTACTACCTCCTTCTCCATATTGTGCCAGGCTTCAGGACACCTGCTGTAGGGGTGGCCAAGGCGCAGGCACAGATTGCACCTGATCATCTTAGTGCAGTCCTTAGCCATATGACCCTGCCCCCGACACACTGAACACATCAAGGCTGAACAGGAGGAGCTCAAGTGCCCCTTTTCTCCACAGCGGTGACACAGCTTCGGCTGACCAGGGTAGAAAACAGTCATCCTATCCCTCCCTATGAAAGCTGAGGAGGGCAAGTGACGGACAACATTCCCATCCCTGGCCAACCTGACTGTTACCGACCATCCCCCAGTCCAGATGTTACGCTCATCATTGATTTTATTAGGTTTGGTCAAAACTTCCCCATAGTTCCTTAACCAGACCTCTAGATCCCGAGCAGGAACACTCTCATTGGTCAGGATAATGGTTATTTTTTTTACTGTTGACCTCTGAGAAACCGCAACTGGGACCAGACCTTCCCATTCAGGTCTTGACCTGCACCGAGCCTCATATCGCTCCCAGAACAGGTCAAGACCCTCTGGCCTGGTGAAACTAACCGTATAGTCCCTTGTCCCAGCTACGTGTATAAAGGCATACAGGTCATTTGCACCAAAACCCATCTCCAATATCATATCTACCACTGCACGCCGTGCTGGAGGGATGGCACCACCTTCCCATTTCAGAATAACTACATTCCGTCTGGGACCCCCAGCAGAAGCCAGAGACCCAAGACCAGATCCTGGGGCGCTCAAAGTGGCAGCTTGTAGGGGAAAACCCCGCTTGGGAGCGGGACTACCAGGAGCAGAGTGTGCCACCTCTGCAAATGTAGGTTTCTCAGGGCCAGGGGCCCACACTGAAGTCACATTAGTCTGCACATTATCTGCATGAACAGAGTTGGTAGGATTGTCCATCACACTTGTACTGGGACCATTGTTCATCACACGTGTACTGGGACCATTGTTCATCACACCTGAACTGGGAGGATTTTTTTCAGCCACACACACATTCCCATCAGCAATAGTCACAGTTGCTGCAATACCAGTTGTCTCCTGATGCTGCACTGTAGAGCCCTCAGCAGCAGTGGGGCAAACAGCTTTGGACTCAGCCAAAGAAGGGTTAATGGGCTGTGCTGACACTTGCAGTTCATTTGCAGAAATGACATTTTTTAAATGCAAACCTTGCTGCATTGCAGCCTCAGCAGGCACAACATTGTCATTAGGCACATTATCAGTCATGGTGCTAGATGGTACAAAAACAGTCTTATCCACAACATGGGACTTAGCAGGCTTTACTTTATCAGGCACATCATCAGTAATGTCTTCCTCATTAAACACCATCTGATCCCCCCGCATAGGAGACTCCATTACCTGGATGGCCCTTAGCATGCCTCCTGAGTCCTGGGAAGGCCTGGGGCTTCTTACCTCTCCCTGGGGGGGCAGGGGGTCAGAACTGGGGGTCTCCTCCTCCTCCACCTCCATCTTTGTCACCCTTCCAAACCTCTTGTCGTTGCAAAACTTCTCTTTAAAGGGCCCATCTCTGCCTTCCATCATGGCCACAATGGTTTCCTGATGATCCACACGGACCTTGGCCAGCTGGATTTCCGGATCTATGGATCCCCGTTTCTGGCTGTGTAAGCCCTCACGTTGCCTTCGCAGGCGCTTCAACTCCGCTCTCAGCTTGTAGAGCTTGTCCCTCTCCCTGTTCAGGACCTTAATCCCGGCCACCACTCGCTCCCGAATGGCCTCCGAGCCTTCATCCTCACCAGGGGTAGAGAGATCAGCTTGTGCAGAGGCAGGCAGTTCACCTGATGGCCCAGGAGATGGCTGGAAACCTCCAGCAGGAGAAGCCCTGCTGGCCTCCATGGCCTCCCCAGAAAGGGGGCCAGGGAGCTGGGATAGATTTCACCACCACTCCCTTCTCACAGAGCAGCTTCAGAGGCACCTTCCTCCTGACACACCTGTGCTCCAATGATGGGCGGGGCACTATTCCTCCCACTGACACCAACAATGGGGCACTATTCCTCCCACTGACACCAATGATGGGGACACTATTCCTTCCACTGACACCAATGATGGGACACTATTCCTCCCACTGACACCAATGATGGGGACACTTTCTTTTTCGTACATCACGGGACACAGAGCGACTTAGTCATTACTAATGGGTTATATAGTTTACCTTCAGGTGTTGGCACTGGCCAATTCCAAACCGGAAGTACCCTCCCCTATATAAGCCCCTCCCACCCGGGAGCACCTCAGTTTTTTGCCAGTGTCTAAGGTGTTGGCCAAAGAGTAACATGTGTTTTCACTGGGCTTGCGTACAGGTTCTTTTGGGCCTTAGTAAGCTGTTCCGGATCCCACCAAAAAAGCTTCATAGCTAAACGGTCGGTACCCGGGCCTTGCAGCAGAAGAGCAAGGTTTTGCCTGTAATGCTTCTCTTAGGAGGGCTGGACCCTGGGATCCAGAGCTCTGGTCATACCCACGACCAAGATGTTTTCTGTGCAGGGTGCTATACAGGTCCAGGGGAGTGGAATCCTTGGGAACCCGGTCCCTGAAGGTTTAATTACAATGCCTGCCGTGATAGGTGAAGTTTGGACTTCTGTGGACCAAACAAAGTCCTGCGGCGGGGATCAGGTAAGTGGGGCCCCCAGGAACTTGGTTCTATTGGGGGACCCCCAAGCCTAATTTGTCTTTCTGTCTGTTACCTAACGGTATTCCCGCTAAATATCTGTGTTTTGCCTATAACTACTGAAAATGTAAAATTTTAATAGTAGTCAAGAAAAAAAAAACAGGGACCGCGGTACCTGTGTTAAACCACTAGAGGCCACTGTAGTCCATTTTTCTTGTAATGTGGATCTTTGGTTTTCTCAACTCAAAAGATCCAGGCAGCTGGTAAGTTTCTCTGAGGGAATCCACTTCCTCTGCCCTGTTGCTGCGTTCATCCACCGCACAGGCCCTCCGGCAAAAAGGGCCCTGGCTCCTAGTCCTCTGTTGGTTTTCGAAAAGGGCGCCATTGGCGCACGGGCGCGCGCGCGGGCGCGTGCACGCGCCTCCTATGAAAAAAAAGGGGCGGGGCGGGTGGATGACGCTCGATGCGCGCCGCGGCGCTTCTGCGCATGTGCGGGCGTCCCAGCATGGTTAAAAGACACAGTACAAGTGTCAGCTGCATGCAAACAGAGCTAGCAACAAACAGTGGCACACAGAGGCGGTTGATGCAGGCATCCCCATAGAAAGGCACTTTAGTGGACACCAGCTGGTATATAGCAGCACCTGTGTTAGACTATTACCAGCAAAAATTGGTGTATGACGACGGGAATACCTCAGCTTTGTGCTTAAAGGATATGTCGTCCAGACGCTCCGGAAATAGATCTTCCAGGAAGCCAAAGGGGTCTCCATCGGGCTCTGAGGATATTGGGCATGCTTGCACTGCACCAATCTCCCCTGAGAATGCAGAGGTCAGTAGCCGTAGAAACCCCGCAGGAATGCCTGGTGCTGCGGCTGTCCCCAGTCCACCTGCTCCTGTATATATAACAGAGGAGGTTTTATCCTCAACTCTGGGAGGATTGGAAGAGAGATTAACAGCATTGATCGCTGCTTCCCTGTCACAGGAAAAGCGCGTCCGATCTCCGTCTCCTCCTTCAGAGTGCCTGTTAGTGGAGGAACAGCCCCACACAGAGATCGACCTACCTGAAGGGGATCAGGATGAGGTTGATTCACTTATAGAGGAATCAACAGTGGAAGAACCTTTCTCAGCTTCTCAGGCTGAAAGATTATGGGTTCAGTCTCTGACTAACATGGTCCGATCAGCATTTAAAATGCCTCTGGCGGAACCACCATCCACTACGGTTTCCTCGCTGGGGTCGCTAAAAGCTCCCCAGGCGGTCTGTTCCTTCCCAATCCACCCTTTATTAGAAGGGCTTATTTACCAGGATTGGGAGCATCCTGATAAAATATTTACTCCCCCCAAGAGATTTCCGGTGATCTATCCCATGGAGGATAAGTTCATAAGAAAATGGAGGGTCCCTACAGTGGACGCAGCCATCTCTTCTGTTAACAAATCACTGACATGTCCAGTAGATAATGTTCCAATGTTCAAAGACCCAATAGATAAAAAATTGGAGTCTTTACTAAAATCTGCTTTCTCTACAGCAAGCATGGTGACACAACCTGCGGTAGCAGCGATTGGAGTCTGCCAAGCAGTGAAAGATCAGTTGAAACAAGTCTTAAGGGACTTACCAGATCAGCAGGCTCATGCCCTAGCTGACCTACCTAGAGCCTTGTGTTTTGCGGTGGACGCCATAAAGGATACAATCCAACAGGCCTCCCGCTTTACGCTGTCTATAGACATATGCGTAGGCTTTTGTGGCTCAAAAACTGGTCTGCTGAAGCTCCCTGTAAAAGACTGCTGGTTAGCTTCCCATTTCATGGAGAACGCTTATTTGGAGAAGATCTGGACAAATATATCCAGAAAATTTCTGCCGGTAAAAGTTCACTCTTACCGGTTAAGAACAAGGGTAGAAATCCTTCTTTTAAGAGGCCTACCTCTCCAGTCCCGGGCACATCGGCTGTGAAGCAGTTCCGACGGCCTCCGCGGTCAAATTCAGGGGGCAGAAATCAGGGACAATCACGGGGTAACAAGAAGCCCTGGGTCAAGAGAGGTACAAAACCTCCCCCTAAGGCATGAAGTATTGCCCCCGCTCAATCGGGTGGGGGGAAGACTTCAGTTGTTCACAGAGACCTGGCGGGACACCATCAGAGACAGATGGGTGCTCTCCGCAGTAAGTCTGGGATACAAGCTGGAGTTAAAAGGCACTCCTCCTGCCCAATTTATGAGGTCAAACGTGCCAAGAGATCCCCAAAAGAGAGGATCCCTCCTTCTGGCACTAGAACAACTATTGCTCCAAGGTGTAATCATGAAGGTTCCCCTGGAAGAAAGCGGATTCGGGTTTTACTCGAACCTTTTCACAGTCCCCAAACCAAATGGGGACGTGAGGCCCATATTAAATCTAAAAGGGCTAAACAAGTTCCTAAATATCAGGACTTTTCGGATGGAGTCGATCCGATCAGTGGCCACCGCCCTACAAGGGCAGGAATGGTTAGCCTCGATCGACATAAAGGATGCTTATCTGCATATTCCCATCTTTCCGGCCCACCAGAAATTTCTACGCTTTGCAGTAGAAGGGCGCCATTTTCAGTTCAGAGCCTTACCTTTCGGTCTGGCCACAGCACCACGAGTGTTCACAAAAATTCTGGCCCCATTATTGGCCAATCTAAGAACACAGGGTGTAACGATAATGGCATATCTAGACGACCTGCTACTAATAGACCACTCAGTGGAAAAGCTGGAAGTAGCTATTCACAAGACAATCGAGTATCTGGAATATCACGGTTGGATTATCAACCGGGACAAGTCAGCTCTAAGACCAGTCAAAAGTCTGGAATACTTAGGGCTAAGGCTGGATTCAAATCAGAGAAAGATTTTCTTACCTCCAGAGAAGGTGTCGTCTTTAAGAAATTTGACCCACTTAGTGGGTACAAAAAGAAAACCATCCATACGTCTCTGCATGAGGCTGCTGGGAAAGATGGTGGCTTCATTCGAAGCGGTACCCTACGGTCAATTCCATTCAAGGAATTTGCAAAGGGCCATACTGTCAGCCTGGAACAAAAAAGTTCAGGCTTTAGACTTACCAATGTCCCTGTCCCCTTCCGTTCGCAAGAGCCTCCATTGGTGGTTGGTGCCCCAGAATCTGGAAAGAGGGAAACCCTTCAGTCCGGTTTCTTGGAAGGTGGTCACTACAGATGCCAGCCTCATCGGCTGGGGGGCAGTACTGGAGCAATGGTCTCTCCAGGGCAAGTGGTCAGAAGCAGAAAAGGCCCTGCCCATCAATCTCTTAGAGATACGAGCAGCCCGGTATGCCCTAGTAGCATGGACATCCAAACTCCAGGGGTCCCCTGTCAGAATTCAATCAGACAATGCCACGGCAGTGGCATATATCAATCACCAGGGTGGCACCAAAAGTCGTGCAGCCCAGAAGGAAGCAAATTGCATCCTGGAGTGGGCAGAAAGATATGTCCCAGCCATATCCGCGGTTTTCATCCCAGGAGTGGAAAATTGGAGAGCGGACTTTCTAAGTCGCCAACAATTATGCCCGGGGGAATGGTCTCTTCACCCCGAGGTTTTCCAGGCAATATGCCAGCGGTGGGGAACACCGGATGTAGATCTGCTAGCATCCAGATTCAACGCAAAGGTGGACAGATTTGTGTCTCGCACAAAGGATCCCCTAGCTTGCGGCTCGGATGCCCTAGTGTTCCCTTGGGATCGGTTCAAGCTGATATATGCATTCCCACCGCCACAATTGTTACCGCGATTACTCCGCAGAATCAGGGTAGAAAAGAAACCAGTGATTCTGGTGGCTCCAGCGTGGCCCCGAAGGGCATGGTACGCGGAGATTGTAAAAATGTCAGTGAGGAGTCCGTGGACCCTCCCACATCGTCCGGACCTGCTGTCGCAGGGACCGATATACCACCCTTCCTTACCAGCCCTAGGTTTGACGGCCTGGCTATTGAAGCCCACATTCTGAAAAAGAGAGGGCTCTCTAATTCTGTGGTATCTACCATGATCAATGCCAGGAAACCGGTATCCAGGCAGATCTATTATAGGATCTGGAAAGCGTACATTACGTGGTGTGAGACCAAGAAATGGCATCCACGTAAGTACATGATAGGGAGGATTCTGGACTTCCTACAGTGGGCTGTAGATAGGAAGCTGGCCTTGAGTACTATCAAGGGTCAGATTTCGGCCTTGTCAATATTTTTTCAAAGGCCCTTGGCTTCGCATTCACTAGTCAAAGCCTTTATACAAGGAGTGATGCGTATTAGCCCTCCGGTTAGTATTCCCATATGTCCTTGGGACTTAAACCTGGTTCTGTCGGTTCTACAGAAACAACCGTTTGAACCATTACAACACATTTCCTTGGTTCTTCTCACCAGGAAATTGGTTTTCTTAGTAGCCATTTGTTCGGCTAAAAGAGTGTCGGAATTAGCAGCTATGTCCTGTAAGGAGCCATATCTGGTTGTCCATAAGGACAGAGTAGTATTACGTCCTCATCCAGCCTTTCTTCCTAAGGTGGTATCGAGGTTTCATTTGAACCAAGATGTGGTTCTTCCTTCTTTTTTCCCCAAACCTAGCTCAGTAGAGGAAAAGTTATTACATTCTTTGGATGTGGTAAGAGCAGTTAAAGCTTATCTAAAAGCCACTGCTCAGATTCGCAGAACGGATTCTTTGTTTGTTCTGCCGGAAGGCCCCAGAAGGGGTCAGGCAGCATCAAAATCTACTTTAGCCAAGTGGATTCGACAGGTCATAATACAAGCCTATGGCTTGAGAAAGAGACCGCCTCCGTTCAAAGTTAGGGCGCACTCCACAAGAGCGGTTGGAACTTCATGGGCAGTGCATCACCAGGCCTCCCTGGCTCAAGTATGTAAGGCCGCAACATGGTCTTCGGTACACACGTTTACTAGGTTCTACCAGGTAGACGTTAGAAGTCAGGAGGATGTCGCCTTTGGGCGCAGTGTGTTGCAGGCCGCAAAAGATCCTCATGCCTGATGGTGCCCAGCTTATGTATCCCTCCCCTCATTTGTCATTGCTTTGGGACGTCCCATTAGTAATGACTAAGTCGCTCTGTGTCCCGTGATGTACGAAAAAGAAAAAGGGATTTTTATAACAGCTTACCTGTAAAATCCTTTTCTTGGAGTACATCACGGGACACAGAGCTCCCACCCCTCTTTTTGGGACACTTATTGCTTGGCTACAAAACTGAGGTGCTCCCGGGTGGGAGGGGCTTATATAGGGGAGGGTACTTCCGGTTTGGAATTGGCCAGTGCCAACACCTGAAGGTAAACTATATAACCCATTAGTAATGACTAAGTCGCTCTGTGTCCCGTGATGTACTCCAAGAAAAGGATTTTACAGGTAAGCTGTTATAAAAATCCCTTTATTCCTCCCACTGACACCAATGATGGGACACTATTCCTCCCACTGACACCAATGATGGGACACTATTCCTCCCACTGATACCAATGATGAGATGGTATGATTGTTACTCCCATTGAAGTGGCACCATTTCTACTCCCACTGGCCACAGTCCGGCCCTCCTAAAGTCTAAAGGACAGTAAACTGGCCCTTAGTGTACAAAGATTGGAGATCCCGGGGCTGGATGATGGAAATAATGGTCTCTATGTAATCTAAGTGAAAGTCTTTTCTTTCTTCCCAGGCTGTACTCAATGCATTGAGATCAGAAGATTGTCGGACAAAACTGAAAGATCTGGAGCGGAACAAGCTGGTAAGAATGGGGATTTTTGATTGGCCTTCGTTATTTTATCATATTAGTGACTTTATGTCTAAAACTTGTACTGAATTGCTATCCCCAGACTCATGCCGTGAACACGATGATCATGCGTGGGCTCCAGAGCACTTTTCGCAACGTGAAAAATGGGCATTAAAAATTTTGAACATGCTCTATTTTTTCTCGTTGTTTTTCCTCGTCGTGAAAAACGGGCGTGTGTAGGCTTTAATGATGTGAAAAAAAAACGCGCATGCTCAGAAGCAAGTATGAGACGGGAGTGTTTGTTCTGGTAAAACTAGCGTTCGTAATGGAGATAGCACATTCGTCACGCTGTAACGGACTGAAAAGCACGAGGCTGAAAAACGCGAATCGTCTCTCACAAAACTTTACTAACACGAGGATCAGCAAAAGCAGCCCAAAGGGTGGCGCCATCCGAATGGAACTTCCCCTTTATAGTGCCGTCCTACGTGTTGTACGTCACCGCGCTTTACTCAAGCGTTTTTTCCACAATAGTGTGTAGGCAAGGCAGGCTTGAGAAGAATCACGTCGAGAAAAATTACATTTTTTTTCAATGACATTAAAAACGCTCGTGTGAACGCGGCATTAGACTTTTCTCCTACTTGGTTTACTGAGGGATCTTCTCATCTGATAACAATCTCGTTTTACCGATACCGGGCCATTCTCTTGAACCACAAGGCACAATCTCATCTGCTGCCTAAATGTTCAGTAAAGAAGTCTGAAAAGGTGGTTATTATCTGAGAACTCAAACCCTTTGCTTGTGACAACACCGGCATAATCTCAATGCCACGGCCTCAGACAGTATGTGAGTTTCTTGAGACCAAACTAGACTAGTCTCTCACTTGGCCTACTAAAAGATCCTTCAAGATCCCTCGAACCATAGGACATCATATCAACTGTGCCATTATCTTCAAGATCTTTCACCAGACATCATCTCCATCTCTGCTTCATCAACACTGACCTGGTTTACGAAGGGATCTTCTTATCAGTGGCGTTGCTATGGGGGGGCTGGGGGTGCGAGCTGCACCGAGTGACACCCTTCAAAGGAGTGACACCAAGGCCAGGACAAGGGGGGGAGTGTGGAGAGATGAGGGGCAATGCCGGATAAAGTGTGCCCTATGGCAGATGAACATGCACATGGGTACACAGTCACAGTTCTGACCCCGCACAGTGCAGAGCTGCAGCGGGGGTGCCGAGTGCTGAAACGCTCCCTGCGCTCCTACACTCGGCACTAGTAGACATCCTTATTACACTTCTCTGTCAGATCATTTCTAGGCCCCGCCTCTGTCATGATGTCATTCAGAGGCGGGACAGGAAGAGAGAGGCACCGCGAGGGAGCGCGCATGTTGCTGGGATTAGGTACGGTTGCAATGGCAGATAGAGGTTCCTTTACAGTGGAATGTTGCAGTGACTCTCTTCCAGTGCACAGGACTGATCAATGTCTTGGGATCTGTGGCTGGTGTTGTGATTGGGAGTTACCTAACATTGTCATTAGCCAGTAATATGCAGCATGAAGGGGTTAATGTGCTGCCACTGGCCACTAATTCAGCACAAGGTGTTAATGAACTCTACCATTGATCTCTAATGCAGTAGTGGCCAGCAGCAGTTAATTAACCCCTTGTGCTGTATTAGTGGTCAGTGTCAGTGTTAATTAACCCATTCATGCAATACAAAGGGGTAATTAACACTGACCACTAATCAATGGCAGTGTTAATTAACCCCTTGTGCTGAATTAGTGGCCATTGTCTGTGTTAATTAGCTCCTGCATGCTGCAGGGTTTTAAAATAAATACTTCAGAGTTCAGCCGAGCTGTCTCCGAGTATTTCCAAGTCTCACCGCCCCCCCCACCTCTGGCCATATGCGGTATTGCATGCAATAGAAGTCAATGTGGAACAAATTATTTTCGTTTTGATTGACCTCTATGGGGAAACTCACTTTGATATGCGAGTGCTTTGGATTACAAGTGTAGCGGCCTCCTCTCTCTCCTCTCTTCTATCAGCTCGTCTGTCTCTTGTCTAGGGGTACTTTAGAGGAGAGAGAGCGGGGTCACCACGCCAAGCCCTCACCGCAGATGTTTGTGTGGTGGAAGCAAAGTTCTTGTTTTACCTTCGGGTCAGTGTTGTGCACCTGGAACCTCCAATGAGAGTCACCTTGAACAATGTCTGCCAGAAAACGAGCCCCACACCATTAAAGTCCAACACTCCTTTATTCTTCTCAAAGCAAAAGTGTTGCTCTCCTTAGAGAACAGAACAGACATGGAGGTGTGGATGTGAATAGGCCCAGACACAATGAACTCTCCACTTTCCTTCCTGAAAGTGGGTTGCGGTCTCCGAGCGGGGGGGGGGGGGGGATTTCCTTCCAGGCGGTCTCCGGTGAGAGGCCCACCTGTCACTGGCAATCTGCTGCACCGGGTCTTCAAGCGAGTATCTCCCACCGGTCCATTACGCCTTCCGGATTCGGGTACCCACTCCCGGGGTCCCCTAGGATCTTCTTCCCTCGCGGAACTCAGTGTTGGGCACTGAGCTCCGGACCTCAATCCGAGTACCTCACCCCAGGCTAAAGGTGCCTGAGATGGAACACGACCTCCGAACGTCCTCTAGGCCTAGGCCCGCCTAGGGGACCGACACGAACCACCGCCCTCAGGCTGAAGGTGCCCGGGACTCGACCCCGTGACAAAGATGGCCGGCCTCTTTATACCCTCTCCCAGCAAGCACGGCGGGTTCCCCGCCCCACCATACCGCTGCCGAAGGAGGACAAAAAGGAGGCACGGCACACAGCAATGGTTCAACCCCAGCCCAGGGCGACAGCGCCACCCGTGGGGCTGCAGGGAACTGCACATCACTGGTGTCTCTGCCAGTTTTAAACATACAGAAAAGTGTATACCCGCTAGACTCTCCCCCTGGTCCCCAGTGTCTGGAGTAAACTATGCCCTCAACGGCTGGCATAGCCCAGTCCAGAAACCAACAACAAATTGTACAAAATAAACTTTTGAAAACTTGGTCAACTGAAGCAATTGTGTCTGAGCCTTACATAAAAGGGAAGGGAAACAACAACATTTTAACCATAACTGTAGAATCACATATTCACATTATGATTTTTCCCCACCCATCCCGACTAAGACCCACCCCATACTCAGTGGTCTTGATGGGATGCTCTCCTGCAGAGGGAAAAAAGAAAATTATCACACATAAACCCTGACACATATATTCGTGTAAGAGGAAAGAAACTTCTTTGTAAAGAAATCCCTTTTCTCCAAAGAGTGAGTGTGTGAAAAGTGTTAACGATGCGCAACACTGCCACCTGGTGACAGCATTGCAGTAACTGCACTCGTGGAGCTTTTCTTCTTCTCTTGAGCCCTATCTACCTCAGAGTCCATGATCTCTTGCTGGAAAAGTGAAGAACAACAGGAACAGTCCTTCAATCCTCTGGGTAGAAGGACAACAGGCCCCAGAAAGTTCAGCAGCATACAAACAAGAACGGAGTCTTTTTCCTCCTACAAATAGAAACGGGGATGCGGCAGAACAAGTGGCTTCAAGTGCTGATCCATGGTCTCCAGATGATACTCCACATCTTCTCCTTCCTTGCGCCGGATCAGCACCTTGTCCGCATGGATGTGCCGTCCCAACATCCATTCTGCCTTGCAGTCCTTAAAACGCTGAGAGGCCTCGGGAGAACACACCAGGTACCTGCGGGCGTGTGGAATCTGAAGGTGAGTCCACACAAAGTCATTGTACCAGCGCTCCCGGCACACTTCCACCTCATAGAGCAGCTCCTTGGGCAAGTATGGATACTCCCATCCATACTCTGCAGCAACCTTCTGACCAAATAGGCGTTGTAATCTCGCCAGAGGAGGCATAGTGGCTCTGTCCCCTTCGCCAGGCAAAACTATTGAGTCCGGGTGGCGAGGGACCTTGATTACATCTGATCTGGGCATAGGTGCCCGCAACAGCAGTCTCTTTTCCCCGGTCCCAGGTGTAGGGGGTACCGGAAATGTAAGGGCAGGTTGAAGACGGGACCCCTCTTCAGGCGCTGGTGCCTCCACCCGGGGTGTACTATCCCCCGTAGACATGGGTGGGTCCCTGGTTCTGCGGGATGAAGCGAGAGGTACTTTGTCCCAGCCCTTCTCGGCAAACAGTTTGTCAATAGCAACATCGTCTCCCATATCCAAGAGCGACTCCAGGTCAGAGGTGTCACACTCCTCCGCGGGCAGGTAACCTGTAGTGGAGACTGAATTACCACCTCCTCCCACACACCAAATCTCTCCGCCTGGCTTACCTCGGCCTTTACTTGAGACGGGACGTCCGGAACTCCTGCCGACGGATCCCTCCGGGCCGAGCGTAAGCGGGCGAGATGGTCCACCACAACCGCTGGTCAGGGCTACCATGCCGGTCTTTCTCTTCGGTGGTGGTTGCTGCGAGACAGTGGTGACCTAGTCAGCATCCTCGGATTTCTCCCGTTGAGTACTCACGACCTCCTCTGCGGTCGCTGCAGTGTGCGCAGGGATGGCTGTCACAGCAGTGATTCCTCCTCTCTGAGTGGTGCTGTCTGCAGCACGGCCGGGGTAGATGGTTCTCGGCTTCTCAACCGCTGGATCTACTTCAAATAGAAACTCCCCACAGGCCTCGCATCGCCCGAACGGCTTCAGTTGGCACACCAGTCCCGAACAGCCGGGACAAATCACACCCAGGGCCTCAACGTCCATGCACGAATACAGGGCGAATCGTCCCCTTGGCTTTAGCCGGATCCCCGTATCTGTTACCGGAGCAGCAGCAGTCAAAGACGTGGTAGCAGGATGAAGTGGAACCCACGCTGTTTGTCCAAACATGGTGACTTGCTGTTGGTCCATCGCGCACTGCAAAGTTTTGAGTCACACCCACGAACTAAGCGGTGGGGGTGTGCCTGGTGGCGCAGTGAAAATAGAAACCCCCACGTGTACTACTTCACACGGCTGAGCTCCCCCCTTCTCTCGCTCTTCTGCGCGGGCCTTTCTCTTCATTGGGTCATGTCCACGACTTCGAGCAGGGATGCACTTTGGCCGATAATGTGGCCCACCTACTCGTAACTCCTCCGGGCAGACACGTTCAACTCCTTGTAGCACGAAAACCAATCCCGGACCCGAGCCCCCACGTGTAGCGGCCTCCTCTCTCCCCTCTCTTCTATCAGCTCGTCTGTCTCTTGTCTAGGGGTACCTTAGAGGAGAGAGAGCGGGGTCACCACGCCAAGCCTTCACCGCAGATGTTTGTGTGGTGTAAGCAAAGTTCTTGTTTTACCTTCGGGTCAGTGTTCTGCACCTGGAACCTCCAAAGAGAGTCACCTTGAACAATGTCTGCCAGAAAATGAGCCCCACACCATTAAAGTCCAACACTCCTTTATTCTTCTCAAAGCAAAAGTGAACACAATCAGTAGGACTCCTTAGAGAACAGAACAGACATGGAGGTGTGGATGTGAATAGGCCCAGACACAATGAACTCTCCACTTCCCTTCCTGAAAGTGGGTTGCATTCTCCTAGCGAGGGGGAATTTCCTTCCAGACGGTCTCCGATGGGAGGCCCACCTGTCACCGGCAATCTGCTGCACCCGGTCTTCCAGCGAGTATCTCCCACCGGTCCATTACGCCTTCCGGATTCGGGTACCCTCTTCCAGGGTCCCCTAGGATCTCCTTCCCTCGCGGAACTCAGTGTTGGGCACTAAGCTCCAGACCTCCATTCCGAGTACCTCACCCCAGGCTAAAGGTGCCTGGGATGGAACACGACCTCCGAACGTCCTCTAGGCCTAGGCCGCCTAGGGGACCGACACGAACCACCGCCCACAGGCTGAAGGTGCCCGGGACTGCAACCCCCGTGACAAAGATGGCCGGCCCCTTTATACCCTCTCCCAGCAAGCACGACGGGTTCTCCGCCCCACCATACCGCTGCCGAGGGAGGACAAAAAGGGAGCACAGCACACAGCAATGGTTCAACCCCAGCCCAAGGCGACAGCGCCACCCGTGGTGCTGCAGGGAACTGCACATCACTGGTGTCTCTGCCAGTTTTAAACATACAGAAAAGTGTATACCCGCTACACAAGCATTCTCCTGGAATGGATTATTCTCGTCATCCGAGGTTCCACTCTATTTCATTTGTGTATTTAGCTATTTGCTTGGAGTTCAGCTTTACATATCATATTATATGTATAATGAGAGGTGATAAAGTGTATTTTATTATGTATAATATCCCACAGATAAGCAGAGTAACGGCGGCGGCGGTAATTGTACGGATAGCAGATGGGAGACGGCGGGAAGAGCTGGAGAGGTTTGGTGCTCAGGTGAGAATAATCAATAAACACATTTTTGACTAGTAAAGTCAATAAAGTGCGGGGGGGGGGGGGGCGGCAACACCGGATCCCACCCTAGGGAACCGGACTTTATAGGCTCAGTATGGGAGGCCAGACAAAGGTATAAAACAACATAATATCTTTATTAACAAACATTAAAATAGAGTTTATAAGATCATAGGCATGGAAGCCTCCAAATAATCCACATAACAATGTTACAAATACTCTTCTTGGCCCCGGAAGTCTACTAGGTGTATGATGTTTTAGCAAGATAGCATCTGTGTAGAAACTGTGTGCTTCCGGAAAACCTGGTCTGCCAGGTCAACGTTTCGCCAAATACATGGCTTCCTCAGGACCCAATGTGGCAAGGGAGAGCAACACTAAGTATATTTAATAAAGAGAATATATATATATAAACATATAAGCATCATAAACGTCCAAATCAGTGTTGCCAACTGTCAGTATTTTTACTGGCAGCCAATAAAAAATGGGCACTTTTCTCCTACCAGTAATTGTCAGTAAGAGAAAAAGGTTGCCAGTAAAAAATATGTTTGTGATGCTCGACTTGGAACTGCGCATGTGCATTTCGATTCTGGAGCTGGCATCTGAGTGCCTTACTACAGTGTGTTCAGGTGGTGCTAACAGGGGAGGAGCCTGGCAGAGGTGCTGTCTGAGCATGTCGTGTGACCCTTATGGTGCGATTGAGTGGAGCCGAGTGTGCGCGTCTGTGGGACGGGAGCAGGACTGTCAATGCTGTTTGGAGTGGAATGAAGGGACCACCTGGCATGGAGAGAGACTGTTCCTGTGACTCAGGAGGGGACGTGTCATCATCATCTGTGCTGCTGTCACTGTCACTGTGCGCCGCCCATTCCAATTTCTTGTCCTCCTGAGTCCTGTCCCTGAGCTACTTACTTACTATATCGAAAATAAAATAAGAAATATGTTTTTACAATTGCATATTGTACTTTTTTGTAGCCTAAATACTAACATTTGCACTTAAAACTGTAATTTTGTAACTTTTGGAAACGCCAGTAAAAACTTGGCTGTGCCAGAAAAATTTGAGTTTTGTGTCAGTAAATTTCAGTCTGGTAGGTTGGCAACACTGATCCAAATATCTCCATATAGTTATTTATGTTCACAAACTTATAAAGAAAAATTGCTCACGTTGATGAGGTGGATGAAAAGACGTCCGTATAGCATGGGCCTGCGGGGGGGGGGGGCATCGGAGAACTCCACTGGCTGGTGGAATACCGCCGTGGGCAGCAGGGGAGTGCAGAGACCTGAAAGGTAGTAGTGGGACCCCTAAGTTAGGGTGACCAGACATCCCGGGTTTCAGGGGACAGTCCCCGGATTGGGGACACTGTCCCGGACCAAGTTTGTCCCCGGTTTTGTCCCCGGATTGGATTTGAACAGGGGCTTGGGCAGATTTAAAGGCAGTCAGTGCAGAATAAAAAAATAAAATTCTGAATTACATCCCCCCCCCCCCGCTCTGCCGCTCATACTAGCTTAGGGGGGTGCATTTGTTATCTGTGCCCCTTTCTGATGATCATGTGCTGGTCGGAGCGGAGGGAACATTTCTTCAGTTTCGGGCGCCCATTCAGCTCGCATGTTCTTCTGCCTTGGCTCAAGTCCCGACCACCCGCCTGCCTGCTGATCTCCTTGCCTTCCCCGGCGGAGTGATCTTCCTCCACTCCCCACCCAGTAGTAGCCGGGGCCTGGAGTTTAAGTCTTGACAAGCTGTGAGGTGGCGGTGTTGGGCAGAGAGTCACTGATTGCCGCCATTACTAGTAAAAAAAAAAAAAATATGTCCCCGGATTTCATTAAAAAAATCTGGACAGGATATTAGAAATGGAATGGAATTTCAAAAACCTACAACCAGAAAAAACAAAACAAAAGGGATCCACAGAGAAAAAATAGATAAAGTTCTTTAGTGTGAAGACCATCAACAATAAATGCCCCTCCCCCTCCCGCAGGCCATGCTATACGGACCTCTTATGATCCTCCTCATCAATGTGAACAACTTTTCTTTATAAGTTTGTGAACATAAAAAACTATATGGAGATATTTGGAAGCTTAGGGGACACAAACAGAAACTACAAACTGTTATGCCGCGTACACACGATCGATTTTCTCGACGGTAAAAACACCGTAGAGAAAATAGACGGGAAAAACAAGGGAACGGCTTGGTTCCCTACACACGTCCGTTTTTCCCGACATTTTTCTCTTTGTCGAGAAAAACGACCGTGTGTGGGCTCCCTATGGGAAAACTGCCGCAGAAAAAAACGACGGGAATCAGGATGAGAAAAATTAGAGCATGTTCTAATTTTTCTCGTCGTGATTAATGCCGTTTTTCCCGTCGTGAAAAATGACAAAAAGCCCACACACGATCGTTTTTCTCGTCCAAAGGAAAAAAAATTATTTTTCTCGACGGGAAAAATGATCGTGTGTACGCGGCATTAGAATAGATTTTGGGCAATAATCTAGTGATCGGCATTGTGATGACTGCCCTGGAATGTATTTAGATTAATGGCGGCTGAATTTGCTTTAAACCCCCTAACCTGCCATACATTGTATGAATCATAAATGATGTTCTACAACAGGATATAAATCAGATATATCTACCAGAAGACGCCAATGACACCTACGCTCCACAGCCGAGCGGAAGAAAATTATCCGAGCTCGCTCCGTCTGGACAGGAAGAGTTCCCGAAACGTCTGGTGACCTGGTACAGGAAGGTAAGGTGGAGATGAGCTGAGACTTTGTTTTGGGAAAATTATTACCAAAATAGTTCAGGCTAGAGATGGGCCAAACAGGGAAAAAGTTTGGCCCCGAGCTGCGAACTCTATTAAAGTCTATTGAACCAAAACATGAAAAATCGAAAGTGCCCATTTTGAAGGCTTATATGCAGGTTATAGCCATAAAAATGGTATGGGGGCGTGGGTATAGGGGCCTGGGTACTGCCCCGGGGGACATGTATCTATTGTGAGGGGGCTAGCTCGGCAGCGGGTATGTGTGACCCCCGGGATGGGCTCCCCACCCAAAAACAGGCCCAGCAGACGGAGGTTGTGGTTTTCAAAATCAAAAAGGTGCGGTTTATTTTCTATTTACAGTGACAAAAACACAGCAAGGCAAAAAAAACATAAACAAAATAAATCCTGGTCAACTTGACCTCTGACTAAACATACAGGTTTCCTAACTAACAACTGGGATCAGCCTAGTGCTGTCCTAGTCCCTAAGTCCCTGGTTTAGTAAAAGTCCAAACAAATAGCCACACAGGCTTTGCCTCACCGCACAGGGGTTCACTCTCCCTAGACAGTCCACACAGGTCTGGTTCCAGGCATGAGCTAACACCTAATGAAGCTGGGATTTCTTATAGAGGCCTAAATGAGCTGACAAGGTTCAGCTGATCTCATCAACTCCCTGTCTGCACGACGCCCAGCCCTCTCCTTAGAGGTATGAGTCATCCATGAGCCCACTAGCCTTATACAACTCTCCACCTAGTTGTATAAATCGGCGTAAAGCCTGAATCTGGGCGAAATATATCTACCCCCCTGGATGCAACCAGGTGACTTTACCTTCCTGCTGTCACATACCCCCCCCCTCTTGTTTTAACCTCGGGGTTGGAACACCAGCAATCAGGCATTCATGTACTCGAGACAAAGCATCCACATTCCCCATTTGAACGCCAGGGCGATGCTTTACTGTGAAGTTGAATTCCTGGAGGGCCAGGAACCACCTATTCACTCTTCTATTTGTTTCCTTGTTTTGAGCCATCCACTTTAACGGAGCGTGATCCGTAACCATGTCAAAGTGCCTACCTAGCAGGTAGTACCGAAGGGAATCTAGAGCCCACTTCACCGCTAAACACTCCTTTTCAACCGTGGCGTAATTTACCTCATGGGACTTCAACTTCCTGCTGAGGTAAATGACTGGGTGCTCTTCCCCGTTCCAGACCTGGGACAATACTGCTCCTAACCCCACATCTGACGCATCACTTTGTACGACAAAGTCTCTAGAGAAGTCGGGTGAGTACAACACTGGCTGGCTACATAAGGCTTGTTTCAAGAACTGGAATGCTGCCTCAGCCTCGGGGGTCCATTTAATCATGACCGACCCTTTCCCCTTCGTCAGGTTGGTTAGGGGCACAGCCTTAGAAGCAAAGTGGGGAATGAATCGCCGATAATACCCAGCGATTCCCAGAAAGGCTCGTACCTGCTTCTTGCTGTTGGGACGTGGCCAACTCTGGATGGCCTCGACTTTGTTAAGTTGGGGTTTTATTACTCCCCTCCCAATGGTGTACCCAAGATATTTGGCCTCCTCCTGCCCAATGGTACACTTCTTGGGGTTAGCCGTAAACCCTGCTTCCCGAACAGAGTCCAGGACTGCTTGCACTTTTGGCAGATGTGAGGCCCAATCTGTGCTATGGACAATTATGTCATCCAGGTAAGCCGCAGCATACTTCCGATGGGGCCTCAGCATCTGGTCCATTTTCCGCTGGAATGTGGCCGGCGCATTCTGTAACCCGAACGGCATTCTTTTATATTGGAACGCCCCGTCTGGGGTTACAAATGCGGTTTTCTCTTTGGCCGACTTGGCCAGGGGGATTTGCCAATACCCTTTTGTGAGGTCAAGAGTCGTCATGTATCGGGCTGTTCCCAGCCGGTCGACCAACTCATCTATACGTGGCATGGGGTAGGTGTCAAATTTTGTAACTTTGTTCAACTGACGAAAATCGTTACAAAATCGCCAGCTCCCATCCGGTTTAGGCACCAACACAATGGGACTAGACCAATCACTTTGGGACTCCTCTATCACCCCTAAGTTCAGCATTTTCTGTACTTCCTCCCGTATTGCCTCCCGTCGGGCCTCTGGGATCCGATAGGGTTTTAAATTCACCCTTTCACCGGGCGGGGTAATAATGTCATGCTCTACCCCAGATGTTTGTCCCGGCAGCTCAGAGAATACCTCCTTGTTGCGAAGCACAAACTCCTTAACCTCCTGTTGTTGGGGTTGTGACAAGGTGGCTGCGATTCCAACCTCAGGAATCACGCAACCAGTTTGAGCTGGTGACCAAGTGTCTGCGACTAGGGACTCTCTATCCCTCCAGGCTTTCAACAGATTAACGTGATAGATCTGTTCGGGCTTTCGCCTTCCTGGTTGTCTGACCTTGTAATTCACTTCGCTCACTTTTTCCATTATCTCGTAGGGGCCTTGCCATTTGGCAAGGAATTTACTTTCAACCGTAGGGACAAGTACCAATATCCTATCCCCCGGGGAAAAGGTACGGGTCTTGGCTCCACGGTTGTACACTCTCTGCTGTGCCAACTGCGCTTGGGCCAAATGTTCCTTCACGATGGGCATTACCTGTGCAATTCGATCTTGCATCAGGGCGACATGCTCAATCACACTCCTGTGGGGAGAACTCTCACTTTCCCAAGTTTCCTTGGCAATATCCAACAGCCCTCTTGGGTGTCTCCCATACAGTAACTCAAAGGGGGAGAATCCCGTAGAGGATTGGGGCACCTCCCTAATAGCAAACATCAAATAAGGAAGTAGACAGTCCCAATCCCTTCCATCTCTATCCACCACTTTCTTCAACATTTGTTTTAGGGTTTTGTTGAATCTTTCAACCAGCCCATCGGTTTGGGGGTGATACACAGATGTACGCAATTGCGTCACTTTGAACAATTTACACAGCTCTTTCATAACCCGGGACATAAAGGGTGTACCTTGGTCCGTAAGCAGTTCTTTACAAATACCCACCCGGCTAAAAACAAGAGATAGCTCTTTGGCTATGGTTTTGGCCGAGGTATTTCTGAGAGGGATCGCTTCTGGATAACGGGTGGCATAGTCCATTATAACCAATATGTACTGGTGCCCCCTAGCGGACTTGATTATAGGACCTACCAAATCCATTGCGATTCTCTCAAACGGGACCTCAATGATGGGTAGAGGGACCAGCGGGCTACGGAAATGTGGCATCGGGGCCGACCTCTGACACACAGGGCAGGAGGAACAATAATTTTCTATGTCCTTCATCACCCCAGGCCAATAGAATCTCTGTAATACCCTCTCTCGGGTTTTCTCTGTCCCCAGATGACCTCCAAGAATGTGCCCATGGGCCAACTCCAACACCAACTTCCTGTAAGGTTTGGGCACCACAAGCTGCTCAACGGTTTCTTCTGCCCTTTTTGCCACCCGATACAGTAGGTCCTTCTCTACGCTGAAGTATGGGTAAGTGCCGGTATTATCTGGGTTCACTAACTCGCCATCTATTTTCACTACGTTTTCCCGTGCCTTTATTAGGGCGGGGTCTTTCAACTGTTCTGTGGCAAAGTTTTCCCTGTGAACCTCAAGATCAGAAAACTCCACAGACGGTAGGTTTTCGTCTGAGGAGGTGGGCTCCTCTCCAGTTTCTTGAGTCTCCCCTGCCAATACTGACAAGGGAAATTCGGGAGAGTCCTCACCACTCTCAGAGGAGTTCTGGCTATCATATTCCTGGTACATAGGGGCACCAGTGGGGGGCTCAGGATCATCCCACAGTTCCCAGAACTTCGGAAAATCCCTTCCCACAATGGCGTCATGCGGTAACTGAGACACTAAGCCCACTGGATGAGAAAGGGTACCTTTGGGGGTCTCGAAACACACTGTAGTCACTGGATACTCTCGGGTGTCCCCATGCACACAAATAACAGCTACCTTGCTATTCCCAGAGACCTCTGTTTTAACTAATTCAGCCTTTATCAGGGTCACAAGGCTACCTGAATCCAGCAATACCACAACATTTCTACCATTAATACACATTTTGCATAAATGTTTCTCAGTTCCCCGAATGGCAGTGCATGCGACTGTCGCACACAGCGACTGACGTCTGCCCGTCAGAAAGTCACACTGCATGGGTTCCTCCAAAACCGGGCAATTTGCTGCAATATGTCCCGCTTGCCGGCAGCGGTAGCAAACGATCCTTCTTGCGGCCTCTTGAGCCGCTGATTTCCCAGGCTGTTCTCGCCAAACTTGGGGTAGAGCTCCCACCCTCTCACTCTCTCCACCCTCACCCCTTGGAATCCTCTTATCCGCCCCTGGGGATGGTCTGGTCTTGGGGTGGAAAGTCCGAGTGTCTCTGGAAGAGGCCGTCAGGTTCTCTGTAGCCAAGTATTTCTCCACACGATCCACAAGACCATCGGCCGTCTCTGGGTCTCCATGGCTTACCCACTTTTGGATGGCAGTAGGAAGAGCTCTCAAAAACCGATCCATTACAACACGTTCCACAATCTTTGGTGCGGACAAAGTCTCTGGCTGTAGCCACTTTCTGCTCAGGTGAATGAGATCATACATTTGAGACCTGGGGGGTTTTCCAAGCTGGAAAGTCCAGTTATGCACACGCTGAGCCCGGACAGCCAGGGTGACACCCAGCCTTGCCAATATTTCAGCTTTTAGCATCACATAGTCTTTTGCTTGGTTAGGCTCTAGGTCATAGTAAGCTTTCTGCGATTCACCAGTTAACAGAGGAGCCACTAGTCCAGCCCACTGCTCCTCAGGCCACTTTTCTCTTTCAGCGGTCCTTTCAAATGTGGTCAAAAATACCTCTGGATCATCCTCTCCAGTCATTTTTGTCAATAAACGACTCACCCCAAAGGACGCGGTATTAGTGGGACGGCTTTCCTCACTGGTCTGCGGACGTTGCTGCATTACTGCTTCCATCTGTTGTTGTAGTCTCTGCTCTTGCTTCTGCAACAGGTCTATGAAGCGGGCCTCAGATTGCTGTTGGGCTTGTTGCTGAGCCTCCAGACTCTGTTGTAAAGTTGCAAGGCTCTGTTGATGAGCTTGCTGCTGGGCTGCAAGGCTCCTTTGCAAACCTGCATTTGTCTGCTGTTGATTGGCATTTGCTAGAGCCAGCTGTTTCAGTATCTCCTCCATGCTGGCTTAAAAAAAAACTGCCACTGGTTCTCCACCAACTGTGAGGGGGCTAGCTCGGCAGCGGGTATGTGTGACCCCCGGGATGGGCTCCCCACCCAAAAACAGGCCCAGCAGACGGAGGTTGTGGTTTTCAAAATCAAAAAGGTGCGGTTTATTTTCTATTTACAGTGACAAAAACACAGCAAGGCAAAAAAAACATAAACAAAATAAATCCTGGTCAACTTGACCTCTGACTAAACATACAGGTTTCCTAACTAACGACTGGGATCAGCCTAGTGCTGTCCTAGTCCCTGGTTTTAAATGTCCAAGCAAAATATAGCCACACAGGCTTTCTCTCACCGCACAGGGGTTCACTCTCCCTAGACAGTCCACACAGGTCTGCTTCCAGGCATGAGCTAACATCTAATGAAGCTGGGAGTTCTTATAGAGGCCTAAATGAGCTGACAAGGTTCAGCTGGTCTCATCAACTCCCTGTCTGCACGACGCCCAGCCCTCTCCCTAGAGGTATGAGTCATCCATGAGCCCACTAGCCTTATACAACTCTCCACCTAGTTGTATAAATCGGCGTAAAGCCTGAATCTGGGCGAAATATATCTACCCCCCTGGATGCAACCAGGTGACTTTACCTTCCTGCTGTCACACTATGCAAAACATTCTTTTTAGAAAAACAATAGTTTTTAAAGGGGCAGAGATTTTACTAAAGTGAAACAATAAAAATAAAAAAATTCTTTAAATATTGTGCCTGGGGGGTCCCCTTAGTCTGCCTGTAAAGTGGCACATCTGTACCATGTATATAACCTGCTTCAGCAATAATGACATTTATAAAGAATAAAAAATAACATTTAAATTGCCGGCAAAAAAAAAAAAACAGCGTGGGGTCCCCCCCTAAATCCATGCCAGACCAGCAGGTCAGTAAAGGGGGGGACGAGTGAGCGCCCCCCCCTTCTGAATCATACCAGGCCACTTTGGGGGGGCAGGCTCTGCCCCCATACCCCAAAACAATTTGTCCCCATGTTGATGGGGATAAGGGCCTCTTCCAGACAGCCCTGGGCTGTGGTTGTGGGGGTCGGCGGGCGGGGGGTTATTGGAATCTGGAAGCCCCCTTTAACAGATCCCACCCCCCCAATCAAAAATTAAAAAAAAACTGTACAAAAGGTTTTTGACAAGTCCTGTATTATAAAAAGGTATAAAAATAAGAAAACAAGTCCCCCGATGTAGATCCATTCTCATTTACGACCGACCCCGCAGCCAGATCTGAAAAAAAAAAATGCTTCCCCGTCAACGAAGGCTAGGCGCCTACTGCAGGCTCCGCCGTTTGACAGTTCTTTTGTCAAAAACGTCTCTGTTTTTTTCTCACACTGCACCGCTTTTTTTTTTTTGAATGGGTACAATGTACCCCATACTCATTCAGATAGGGGGGGCTTTGGGGTGGGGGGGCGCTCAGGAGCCAACAATCCCGCCGAGCGCCCTGCAAATTCTGGCGTTCCCTGAATAGGTGAAGTTCAGGCTGATCTTTTGCTCGGCCCGAAAACGTTCACCCAACTCTAGTTCTGGCCAGTGAAAGTGGAACCATAAATGAATGGGCAGGACAGTTCCAATGAAGGAGGCACAATCTTCTGCAACAAGCACCAGAAACCAATTAAATTGCCAAATGTAGATTGTAGGTGGCAATAAATAGAGAAGGTTAAGGAAGGCCACCAATTCCATCCATAATTCTACATTATTCTAAGTCAGCATCTTCCATATTGACCAAGTTGTGTCAGTACTGATGATATCATATAGGAGCTCCACCATCAGACACCACTGACTTTGCTATGGAAGTTCTTATTTCCCAGCCATATACTAAATTCTCATTTTCTTTTCAGTATCTCAGAGCCTTCTACCAACCCCCGAAGGAAACTGACATTTCTAATTCTGAAGAAAAAGGAGAACCCCATCTGAGCTGAACCTGATTCCTGAACGTCTTTCCATAAAACCATCACAGACGACCGAATGTCAGACTCCTAAGACTGAATACTGAGAACCATGAAAGCCTTACACATAGTGGCCTTTAATTCGGGGCTTCAATCACAGCGATCACATCAATACGGGGCTTCAATCACAGCGATCACATCAATACGGGGCTTCAATCACAGCGATCACATCAATACGGGGCTTCAATCACAGCGATCACATCAATACGGGGCTTCAATCACAGCGATCACACAATACGGGGCTTCAATCACAGCGATCACATCAATACGGGGCTTCAATCACAGCGATCACATCAATACGGGGCTTCAATCACAGCGATCACATCAATACGGGGGTTCAATCACAGCGATCACATCAATACGGGGCTTCAATCACAGCGATCACATCAATACGGGGCTTCAATCACAGCGATCACATCAATACGGGGCTTCAATCACAGCGATCACATCAATACGGGGCTTCAATCACAGCGATCACATCAATACGGGGCTTCAATCACAGCGATCACATCAATACGGGGCTTCAATCACAGCGATCACATCAATACGGGGCTTCAATCACAGCGATCACATCAATACGGGGCTTCAATCACAGCGATCACATCAGTAAATAAAGAAACATGAATGGATGTCATTCACGGTGTAAAAATAATTGCTTATGTAGAGCACCCACCCCAGACTTTACCTGCTTTTCTTCTGCTTGGCTCCTCCGCAGGAAAGAATGAGGCACACCGCACCACAAGCCCGGACCCTCCTGGATGGGGAGGTGGGCGGTGTTAGTTTCTCAGGCCTGCTTGCAGCCAGTGTAAAAAAACCTCCAGTGCTGACCTCGTTTCTGTGGTACTCAGAAACAAGCCTTTAGTTCTCCCTAGTGAGCAACTGTCCACACCAACTGAAAGGTCCAACTCTTATTTATTCTTTGTAGCACAATAAATAGTCTCTTTGAGAGCAGACAGGTTGGGACAAGACACGGGTCAGATAAGGTGGGAGGAGGTCCAGGCACAAACTTGAATTGGGTTTTCTCCTGTTCTGATTATCATGAACAGGCTTGGCGCGCGGTCCCTGCCACAGACCATGAGGTTGGTCACTGCCACTGTCACTTAGAGAACCCGCACTTCCTTCCTTTAGTAACTTGGCCCTTTATAGGACAAGAACATCCCTCCGGAGAGTTACCAGAGGCCCCGTCTGTCACCACGACTCTGCGCTGGGTCTTCAGAAACACCTCCACAGAATCACGTCCCTGATCCCCACCACACCAGTTATTGTGTCCCCGATCACCTCCACACTAGTTATTGTGTCCCCGATCACCTCCACACCAGTTATTGTGTCCCCGATCACCTCCACACCAGTTATTGTGTCTCTGATCACCTCCACACCAGTTATTGTGTCTCCGATCACCTCCACACCAGTTATTGTGTCCCTGATCACCTCCACACCAGTTATTGTGTCCCCGATCACCTCCACACCATTTATTGTGTCCCCGATCACCACCACACCAGTTATTGTGTCCCCAATCACCTCCACACCAGTTATTGTGTCCCCGATCTCCTCCACACCAGTTATTGTGTCCCCGATCTCCTCCACACCAGTTATTGTGTCTCTGATCACCTCCACACCAGTTATTGTGTCTCCGATCACCTCCACACCAGTTATTGTGTCTCTGATCACCTCCACACCAGTTATTGTGTCTCTGATCACCTCCACACCAGTTATTGTGTCCCCGATCACCTCCACACCAGTTATTGTGTCTCTGATAACCTCCACACCAGTTATTGTGTCCCTGATCACCTCCCTACCAGTTATTGTGTCCCCGATCACCTCCACACCAGTTATTGTGTCCCCGATCACCTCCACACCAGTTATTGTGTCCCCGATCACCTCCACACCAGTTATTGTGTCTCCGATCACCTCCACACCAGTTATTGTGTCTCTGATCCCCACCACACCAGTTATTGTGTCCCTGATCACCTCCACACCAGTTATTGTGTCTCTGATCACCTCCACACCAGTTATTGTGTCCCTGATCACCACCACACCAGTTATTGTGTCCCCCATCACCTCCACACCAGTTATTGTGTCCCTGATCACCTCCACACCAGTTATTGTGTCTCTGATCACCTCCACACCAGTTATTGTGTCCCTGATCACCACCACACCAGTTATTGTGTCCCCCATCACCTCCGAACCAGTTATTGTGTCCCCGATCACCTCCACACCAGTTATTGTGTCTCTGATCACCTCCACACCAGTTATTGTGTCCCTGATCACCACCACACCAGTTATTGTGTCCCCCATCACCTCCACACCAGTTATTGTGTCTCTGATCACCTCCACACCAGTTATTGTGTCCCCGATCACCTCCACACCAGTTATTGTGTCTCTGATCACCTCCACACCAGTTATTGTGTCTCCGATCACCTCCACACCAGTTATTGTGTCCCCGATCACCTCCACACCAGTTATTGTGTCCCAGATCACCTCCACACCAGTTATTGTGTCCCCGATCATCACCACACCAGTTATTGTGTCCCTGATCACCTCCACACCAGTTATTGTGTCCCCGATCACCTCCACACCAGTTATTGTGTCCCAGATCACCTCCACACCAGTTATTGTGTCCCCGATCATCACCACACCAGTTATTGTGTCTCTGATCACCTCCACACCAGTTATTGTGTCCCCGATCACCTCCACACCAGTTATTGTGTCTCTGATCACCTCCACACCAGTTATTGTGTCTCCGATCACCTCCACACCAGTTATTGTGTCCCCGATCACCTCCACACCAGTTATTGTGTCCCAGATCACCTCCACACCAGTTATTGTGTCCCCGATCACCACCACACCAGTTATTGTGTCCCCGATCACCTCCACACCAGTTATTGTGTCCCCGATCACCTCCACACCAGTTATTGTGTCTCTGATCACCTCCACACCAGTTATTGTGTCTCCGATCACCTCCACACCAGTTATTGTGTCTCTGATCCCCACCACACCAGTTATTGTGTCCCCGATCACCTCCACACCAGTTATTGTGTCTCTGATCACCTCCACACCAGTTATTGTGTCTCCGATCACCTCCACACCAGTTATTGTGTCCCTGATCACCTCCACACCAGTTATTGTGTCCCCGATCACCTCCACACCAGTTATTGTGTCCCCGATCACCTCCACACCAGTTATTGTGTCTCTGATCACCTCCACACCAGTTATTGTGTCCCTGATCACCTCCACACCAGTTATTGTGTCCCCGATCACCTCCTCACCAGTTATTGTGTCCCTGATCACCTCCACACCAGTTATTGTGTCCCTGATCACCTCCACACCAGTTATTGTGTCCCTGATCACCTCCACACCAGTTATTGTGTCCCCGATCACCTCCACACCAGTTATTGTGTCCCTGATCACCACCACACCAGTTATTGTGTCCCCCATCACCTCCACACCAGTTATTGTGTCCCCGATCACCTCCCCACCAGTTATTGTGTCCCTGATCACCTCCACACCAGTTATTGTGTCCCCGATCACCACCACACCAGTTATTGTGTCCCCGATCACCACACCAGTTATTGTGTCCCCGATCACCTCCACACCAGTTATTGTGTCCCTGATCACCTCCACACCAGTTATTGTGTCCCTGATCACCTCCCCACCAGTTATTGTGTCCCCGATCACCTCCATCCCAGTTATTGAGTCTCTGATCACCTCCACACCAGTTATTGTGTCCCCGATCACCTCCACACCAGTTATTGTGTCCCCGATCACCTCCACACCAGTTATTGTGTCCCTGATCACCTCCACACCAGTTATTGTGTCCCCGATCACCTCCACACCAGTTATTGTGTCTCTGATCACCTCCACACCAGTTATTGTGTCTCCGATCACCTCCACACCAGTTATTGTGTCCCTGATCACCTCCACACCAGTTATTGTGTCCCCGATCACCTCCACACCATTAATTGTGTCCCCGATCACCACCACACCAGTTATTGTGTCCCCGATCACCTCCACACCAGTTATTGTGTCCCCGATCACCTCCACACCAGTTATTGTGTCTCTGATCACCTCCACACCAGTTATTGTGTCTCCGATCACCTCCACACCAGTTATTGTGTCCCCGATCACCTCCACACCAGTTATTGTGTCTCTGATAACCTCCACACCAGTTATTGTGTCCCTGATCACCTCCCCACCAGTTATTGTGTCCCCGATCACCTCCACACCAGTTATTGTGTCCCCGATCACCTCCACACCAGTTATTGTGTCCCCGATCACCTCCACACCAGTTATTGTGTCTCCGATCACCTCCACACCAGTTATTGTGTCTCTGATCCCCACCACACCAGTTATTGTGTCCCTGATCACCTCCACACCAGTTATTGTGTCTCTGATCACCTCCACACCAGTTATTGTGTCCCTGATCACCACCACACCAGTTATTGTGTCCCCCATCACCTCCACACCAGTTATTGTGTCCCCGATCACCTCCACACCAGTTATTGTGTCTCTGATCACCTCCACACCAGTTATTGTGTCCCTGATCACCACCACACCAGTTATTGTGTCCCCCATCACCTCCACACCAGTTATTGTGTCTCTGATCACCTCCACACCAGTTATTGTGTCCCCGATCACCTCCACACCAGTTATTGTGTCTCTGATCACCTCCACACCAGTTATTGTGTCTCCGATCACCTCCACACCAGTTATTGTGTCCCTGATCACCTCCACACCAGTTATTGTGTCCCCGATCACCTCCACACCAGTTATTGTGTCCCCGATCACCTCCACACCAGTTATTGTGTCTCTGATCACCTCCACACCAGTTATTGTGTCTCCGATCACCTCCACACCAGTTATTGTGTCTCTGATCCCCACCACACCAGTTATTGTGTCCCCGATCACCTCCACACCAGTTATTGTGTCTCTGATCACCTCCACACCAGTTATTGTGTCTCCGATCACCTCCACACCAGTTATTGTGTCCCTGATCACCTCCACACCAGTTATTGTGTCCCCGATCACCTCCACACCAGTTATTGTGTCCCCGATCACCTCCACACCAGTTATTGTGTCTCTGATCACCTCCACACCAGTTATTGTGTCCCTGATCACCTCCACACCAGTTATTGTGTCCCCGATCACCTCCTCACCAGTTATTGTGTCCCTGATCACCTCCACACCAGTTATTGTGTCCCTGATCACCTCCACACCAGTTATTGTGTCCCTGATCACCTCCACACCAGTTATTGTGTCCCCGATCACCTCCACACCAGTTATTGTGTCCCTGATCACCACCACACCAGTTATTGTGTCCCCGATCACCACCACACCAGTTATTGTGTCCCCCATCACCTCCACACCAGTTATTGTGTCCCCGATCACCTCCCCACCAGTTATTGTGTCCCTGATCACCTCCACACCAGTTATTGTGTCCCCGATCACCACCACACCAGTTATTGTGTCCCCGATCGCCACACCAGTTATTGTGTCCCCGATCACCTCCACACCAGTTATTGTGTCCCTGATCACCTCCACACCAGTTATTGTGTCCCTGATCACCTCCCCACCAGTTATTGTGTCCCCGATCACCTCCATCCCAGTTATTGAGTCTCTGATCACCTCCACACCAGTTATTGTGTCCCCGATCACCTCCACACCAGTTATTGTGTCCCCGATCACCTCCACACCAGTTATTGTGTCCCCGATCACCTCCACACCAGTTATTGTGTCCCCGATCACCTCCACACCAGTTATTGTGTCCCCGATCACCTCCACACCAGTTATTGTGTCCCTGATCACCTCCACACCAGTTATTGTGTCCCTGATCACCACCACACCAGTTATTGTGTCCCTGATCACCTCCACACCAGTTATTGTGTCTCTGATCACCTCCACACCAGTTATTGTGTCCCTGATCACCACCACACCAGTTATTGTGTCCCTGATCACCTCCACACCAGTTATTGTGTCCCTGATCACCACCACACCAGTTATTGTGTCCCCGATCACCTCCACACCAGTTATTGTGTCTCTGATCACCTCCACACCAGTTATTGTGTCTCCGATCACCTCCACACCAGTTATTGTGTCCCCGATCACCTCCACACCAGTTATTGTGTCTCTGATAACCTCCACACCAGTTATTGTGTCCCTGATCACCTCCCCACCAGTTATTGTGTCCCCGATCACCTCCACACCAGTTATTGTGTCCCCGATCACCTCCACACCAGTTATTGTGTCCCCGATCACCTCCACACCAGTTATTGTGTCTCCGATCACCTCCACACCAGTTATTGTGTCTCTGATCCCCACCACACCAGTTATTGTGTCCCTGATCACCTCCACACCAGTTATTGTGTCTCTGATCACCTCCACACCAGTTATTGTGTCCCTGATCACCACCACACCAGTTATTGTGTCCCCCATCACCTCCACACCAGTTATTGTGTCCCCGATCACCTCCACACCAGTTATTGTGTCTCTGATCACCTCCACACCAGTTATTGTGTCCCTGATCACCACCACACCAGTTATTGTGTCCCCCATCACCTCCACACCAGTTATTGTGTCTCTGATCACCTCCACACCAGTTATTGTGTCCCCGATCACCTCCACACCAGTTATTGTGTCTCTGATCACCTCCACACCAGTTATTGTGTCTCCGATCACCTCCACACCAGTTATTGTGTCCCTGATCACCTCCACACCAGTTATTGTGTCCCCGATCACCTCCACACCAGTTATTGTGTCCCCGATCACCTCCACACCAGTTATTGTGTCTCTGATCACCTCCACACCAGTTATTGTGTCTCCGATCACCTCCACACCAGTTATTGTGTCTCTGATCCCCTCCACACCAGTTATTGTGTCCCCGATCACCTCCACACCAGTTATTGTGTCTCCGATCACCTCCACACCAGTTATTGTGTCCCCGATCACCTCCACACCAGTTATTGTGTCTCTGATCACCTCCACACCAGTTATTGTGTCTCCGATCACCTCCACACCAGTTATTGTGTCCCTGATCACCTCCACACCAGTTATTGTGTCCCCGATCACCTCCACACCAGTTATTGTGTCCCCGATCACCTCCACACCAGTTATTGTGTCTCTGATCACCTCCACACCAGTTATTGTGTCCCTGATCACCTCCACACCAGTTATTGTGTCCCCGATCACCTCCTCACCAGTTATTGTGTCCCTGATCACCTCCACACCAGTTATTGTGTCCCTGATCACCTCAACACCAGTTATTGTGTCCCTGATCACCTCCACACCAGTTATTGTGTCCCCGATCACCTCCACACCAGTTATTGTGTCCCTGATCACCACCACACCAGTTATTGTGTCCCCGATCACCACCACACCAGTTATTGTGTCCCCCATCACCTCCACACCAGTTATTGTGTCCCCGATCACCTCCCCACCAGTTATTGTGTCCCTGATCACCTCCACACCAGTTATTGTGTCCCCGATCACCACCACACCAGTTATTGTGTCCCCGATCACCACACCAGTTATTGTGTCCCCGATCACCTCCACACCAGTTATTGTGTCCCTGATCACCTCCACACCAGTTATTGTGTCCCTGATCACCTCCCCACCAGTTATTGTGTCCCCGATCACCTCCATCCCAGTTATTGAGTCTCTGATCACCTCCACACCAGTTATTGTGTCCCCGATCACCTCCACACCAGTTATTGTGTCCCCGATCACCTCCACACCAGTTATTGTGTCCCCGATCACCTCCACACCAGTTATTGTGTCCCCGATCACCTCCACACCAGTTATTGTGTCCCCGATCACCTCCACACCAGTTATTGTGTCCCTGATCACCTCCACACCAGTTATTGTGTCCCTGATCACCACCACACCAGTTATTGTGTCCCTGATCACCTCCACACCAGTTATTGTGTCTCTGATCACCTCCACACCAGTTATTGTGTCCCTGATCACCACCACACCAGTTATTGTGTCCCTGATCACCTCCACACCAGTTATTGTGTCTCTGATCACCTCCACACCAGTTATTGTGTCCCCGATCACCTCCACACCAGTTATTGTGTCTCTGATCCCCACCACACCAGTTATTGTGTCCCCGATCACCTCCACACCAGTTATTGTGTCTCTGATCCCCACCACACCAGTTATTGTGTCCCCGATCACCTCCACACCAGTTATTGTGTCCCCGATCACCTCCACACCAGTTATTGTGTCTCTGATCACCTCCACACCAGTTATTGTGTCTCCGATCACCTCCACACCAGTTATTGTGTCCCCGATCACCTCCACACCAGTTATTGTGTCCCCGATCACCTCCACACCAGTTATTGTGTCCCCGATCACCTCCACACCAGTTATTGTGTCCCCGATCACCTCCACACCCGTTATTGTGTCCCCGATCACCTCCACACCCGTTATTGTGTCCCCGATCACCTCCACACCAGTTATTGTGTCCCTGATCACCACCACACCAGTTATTGTGTCCCTGATCCCCTCCACACCAGTTATTGTGTCCCCGATCACCTCCACACCAGTTATTGTGTCCCCGATCACCTCCATACCAGTTATTGTGTCCCCGATCACCTCCACACCAGTTATTGTGTCCCCGATCACCTCCACACCAGTTATTGTGTCCCTGATCACCACCACACCAGTTATTGTGTCTCTGATCACCTCCACACCAGTTATTGTGTCCCTGATCACCTCCACACCAGTTATTGTGTCCCTGATCACCTCCACACCAGTTATTGTGTCCCCCATCACCTCCATACCAGTTATTGTGTCCCCGATCATCACACCAGTTATTGTGTCCCCGATCACCTCCATCCCAGTTATTGTGTCCCTGATCACCTCCACACCAGTTATTGTGTCCCCCATCACCTCCATACCAGTTATTGTGTCCCCGATCATCACACCAGTTATTGTGTCCCCGATCACCTCCACACCAGTTATTGTGTCCCCGATCACCTCCTCACCAGTTATTGTGTCCCCGATCACCACACCAGTTATTGTGTCCCTGATCACCTCCACACCAGTTATTGTGTCCCTGATCACCACCACACCAGTTATTGTGTCCCCGATCACCTCCATCCCAGTTATTGTGTCTCTGATCATCACACCAGTTATTGTGTCCCCGATCACCTCCACACCAGTTATTGTGTCCCTGATCACCTCCACACCAGTTATTGTGTCCCCCATCACCTCCATACCAGTTATTGTGTCCCCGATCATCACACCAGTTATTGTGTCCCCGATCACCTCCACACCAGTTATTGTGTCCCCGATCACCTCCACACCAGTTATTGTGTCCCCGATCACCTCCTCACCAGTTATTGTGTCCCCGATCACCACCACACCAGTTATTGTATCCCTGATCACCTCCACACCAGTTATTGTATCCCTGATCACCACCACACCAGTTATTGTATCCCTGATCACCTCCACACCAGTTATTGTGTCCCTGATCACCTCCACACCAGTTATTGTGTCTCTGATCACCTCCACACCAGTTATTGTGTCCCTGATCACCTCCACACCAGTTATTGTGTCTCTGATCACCTCCACACCAGTTATTGTGTCCCCGATCACCTCCACACCAGTTATTGTGTCCCCGATCACCTCCACACCAGTTATTGTGTCCCCGATCACCTCCACACCAGTTATTGTGTCCCTGATCACCTCCACACCAGTTATTGTGTCTCTGATCACCTCCACACCAGTTATTGTGTCCCCGATCACCTCCACACCAGTTATTGTGTCCCCGATCACCTCCACACCCGTTATTGTGTCCCCGATCACCTCCACACCAGTTATTGTGTCCCCGATCACCTCCACACCAGTTATTGTGTCCCTGATCACCACCACACCAGTTATTGTGTCCCTGATCACCTCCACACCAGTTATTGTGTCCCTGATCACCACCACACCAGTTATTGTGTCCCTGATCACCTCCTCACCAGTTATTGTGTCCCCGATCACCTCCATACCAGTTATTGTGTCCCCGATCACCTCCACACCAGTTATTGTGTCCCTGATCACCTCCACACCAGTTATTGTGTCCCCGATCACCTCCACACCAGTTATTGTGTCCCCGATCACCTCCACACCAGTTATTGTGTCCCTGATCACCTCCACACCAGTTATTGTGTCCCCGATCACCTCCACACCAGTTATTGTGTCCCCGATCACCTCCACACCAGTTATTGTGTCTCTGATCACCTCCACACCAGTTATTGTGTCCCTGATCACCACCACACCAGTTATTGTGTCCCCCATCACCTCCACACCAGTTATTGTGTCTCTGATCACCTCCACACCAGTTATTGTGTCCCCGATCACCTCCACACCAGTTATTGTGTCTCTGATCACCTCCACACCAGTTATTGTGTCTCCGATCACCTCCACACCAGTTATTGTGTCCCTGATCACCTCCACACCAGTTATTGTGTCCCCGATCACCTCCACACCAGTTATTGTGTCCCCGATCACCTCCACACCAGTTATTGTGTCTCTGATCACCTCCACACCAGTTATTGTGTCTCCGATCACCTCCACACCAGTTATTGTGTCTCTGATCCCCTCCACACCAGTTATTGTGTCCCCGATCACCTCCACACCAGTTATTGTGTCTCCGATCACCTCCACACCAGTTATTGTGTCCCCGATCACCTCCACACCAGTTATTGTGTCTCTGATCACCTCCACACCAGTTATTGTGTCTCCGATCACCTCCACACCAGTTATTGTGTCCCTGATCACCTCCACACCAGTTATTGTGTCCCCGATCACCTCCACACCAGTTATTGTGTCCCCGATCACCTCCACACCAGTTATTGTGTCTCTGATCACCTCCACACCAGTTATTGTGTCCCTGATCACCTCCACACCAGTTATTGTGTCCCCGATCACCTCCTCACCAGTTATTGTGTCCCTGATCACCTCCACACCAGTTATTGTGTCCCCGATCACCACCACACCAGTTATTGTGTCCCCCATCACCTCCACACCAGTTATTGTGTCCCCGATCACCTCCCCACCAGTTATTGTGTCCCTGATCACCTCCACACCAGTTATTGTGTCCCCGATCATCACCACACCAGTTATTGTGTCTCTGATCACCACACCAGTTATTGTGTCCCCGATCACCTCCACACCAGTTATTGTGTCCCCGATCACCACACCAGTTATTGTGTCCCCGATCACCTCCACACCAGTTATTGTGTCCCCGATCACCACACCAGTTATTGTGTCCCCCATCACCACCACACCAGTTATTGTGTCCCCGATCACCACACCAGTTATTGTGTCCCCGATCACCTCCACACCAGTTATTGTGTCCCTGATCACCTCCACACCAGTTATTGTGTCCCTGATCACCTCCCCACCAGTTATTGTGTCCCCGATCACCTCCATCCCAGTTATTGAGTCTCTGATCACCTCCACACCAGTTATTGTGTCCCCGATCACCTCCACACCAGTTATTGTGTCCCCGATCACCTCCACACCAGTTATTGTGTCCCCGATCACCTCCACACCAGTTATTGTGTCCCCGATCACCTCCACACCAGTTATTGTGTCCCTGATCACCTCCACACCAGTTATTGTGTCCCTGATCACCACCACACCAGTTATTGTGTCCCTGATCACCTCCACACCAGTTATTGTGTCTCTGATCACCTCCACACCAGTTATTGTGTCCCTGATCACCACCACACCAGTTATTGTGTCCCTGATCACCTCCACACCAGTTATTGTGTCTCTGATCACCTCCACACCAGTTATTGTGTCCCCGATCACCTCCACACCAGTTATTGTGTCTCTGATCCCCACCACACCAGTTATTGTGTCCCCGATCACCTCCACACCAGTTATTGTGTCTCTGATCCCCACCACACCAGTTATTGTGTCCCCGATCACCTCCACACCAGTTATTGTGTCCCCGATCACCTCCACACCAGTTATTGTGTCTCTGATCACCTCCACACCAGTTATTGTGTCTCCGATCACCTCCACACCAGTTATTGTGTCCCCGATCACCTCCACACCAGTTATTGTGTCCCCGATCACCTCCACACCAGTTATTGTGTCCCCGATCACCTCCACACCAGTTATTGTGTCCCCGATCACCTCCACACCAGTTATTGTGTCCCCGATCACCTCCACACCCGTTATTGTGTCCCCGATCACCTCCACACCAGTTATTGTGTCCCTGATCACCACCACACCAGTTATTGTGTCCCTGATCCCCTCCACACCAGTTATTGTGTCCCCGATCACCTCCACACCAGTTATTGTGTCCCCGATCACCTCCATACCAGTTATTGTGTCCCCGATCACCTCCACACCAGTTATTGTGTCCCCGATCACCTCCACACCAGTTATTGTGTCCCTGATCACCACCACACCAGTTATTGTGTCTCTGATCACCTCCACACCAGTTATTGTGTCCCTGATCACCTCCACACCAGTTATTGTGTCCCTGATCACCTCCACACCAGTTATTGTGTCCCCCATCACCTCCATACCAGTTATTGTGTCCCCGATCATCACACCAGTTATTGTGTCCCCGATCACCTCCATCCCAGTTATTGTGTCCCTGATCACCTCCACACCAGTTATTGTGTCCCCCATCACCTCCATACCAGTTATTGTGTCCCCGATCATCACACCAGTTATTGTGTCCCCGATCACCTCCACACCAGTTATTGTGTCCCCGATCACCTCCTCACCAGTTATTGTGTCCCCGATCACCACACCAGTTATTGTGTCCCTGATCACCTCCACACCAGTTATTGTGTCCCTGATCACCACCACACCAGTTATTGTGTCCCCGATCACCTCCATCCCAGTTATTGTGTCTCTGATCATCACACCAGTTATTGTGTCCCCGATCACCTCCACACCAGTTATTGTGTCCCTGATCACCTCCACACCAGTTATTGTGTCCCCGATCACCTCCATCCCAGTTATTGTGTCTCTGATCATCACACCAGTTATTGTGTCCCCGATCACCTCCACACCAGTTATTGTGTCCCCGATCACCTCCACACCAGTTATTGTGTCCCCGATCACCTCCACACCAGTTATTGTGTCCCCGATCACCTCCTCACCAGTTATTGTGTCCCCGATCACCACCACACCAGTTATTGTATCCCTGATCACCTCCACACCAGTTATTGTATCCCTGATCACCACCACACCAGTTATTGTATCCCTGATCACCTCCACACCAGTTATTGTGTCCCTGATCACCTCCACACCAGTTATTGTGTCTCTGATTACCTCCACACCAGTTATTGTGTCCCTGATCACCTCCACACCAGTTATTGTGTCTCTGATCACCTCCACACCAGTTATTGTGTCCCCGATCACCTCCACACCAGTTATTGTGTCCCCGATCACCTCCACACCAGTTATTGTGTCCCCGATCACCTCCACACCAGTTATTGTGTCCCTGATCACCTCCACACCAGTTATTGTGTCTCTGATCACCTCCACACCAGTTATTGTGTCCCCGATCACCTCCACACCAGTTATTGTGTCCCCGATCACCTCCACACCCGTTATTGTGTCCCCGATCACCTCCACACCAGTTATTGTGTCCCCGATCACCTCCACACCAGTTATTGTGTCCCTGATCACCACCACACCAGTTATTGTGTCCCTGATCACCTCCACACCAGTTATTGTGTCCCTGATCACCACCACACCAGTTATTGTGTCTCTGATCACCTCCTCACCAGTTATTGTGTCCCCGATCACCTCCATACCAGTTATTGTGTCCCCGATCACCTCCACACCAGTTATTGTGTCCCTGATCACCTCCACACCAGTTATTGTGTCCCCGATCACCTCCACACCAGTTATTGTGTCCCCGATCACCTCCACACCAGTTATTGTGTCCCTGATCACCTCCACACCAGTTATTGTGTCCCTGATCACCACCACACCAGTTATTGTGTCTCTGATCACCTCCACACCAGTTATTGTGTCCCCGATCACCTCCACACCAGTTATTGTGTCCCTGATCACCTCCACACCAGTTATTGTGTCCCTGATCACCACCACACCAGTTATTGTGTCCCTGATCACCTCCTCACCAGTTATTGTGTCCCCGATCACCTCCATACCAGTTATTGTGTCCCCGATCACCTCCACACCAGTTATTGTGTCCCTGATCACCACTACACCAGTTATTGTGTCCCTGATCCCCTCCACACCAGTTATTGTGTCCCCGATCACCTCCTCACCAGTTATTGTGTCCCTGATCACCTCCACACCAGTTATTGTGTCCCTGATCACCACCACACCAGTTATTGTGTCCCCGATCACCTCCACACCAGTTATTGTGTCCCTGATCATCTCCACACCAGTTATTGTGTCCCTGATCACCTCCACACCAGTTATTGTGTCCCTGATCTCCTCCACACCAGTTATTGTGTCCCTGATCACCTCCACACCAGTTATTGTGTCTCTGATCACCTCCACACCAGTTATTGTGTCCCTGATCACCACCACACCAGTTATTGTGTCCCTGATCATCACCACACCAGTTATTGTGTCCCTGATCACTTCCACACCAGTTATTGTGTCCCCGATCACCTCCACACCAGTTATTGTGTCCCTGATCCCCTCCACACCAGTTATTGTGTCCCCGATCACCTCCATACCAGTTATTGTGTCCCCGATCACCTCCACACCAGTTATTGTGTCCCCGATCACCTCCACACCAGTTATTGTGTCCCCGATCACCTCCACACCAGTTATTGTGTCCCCGATCACCTCCACACCAGTTATTGTGTCCCTGATCACCTCCACACCAGTTATTGTGTCCCCGATCACCTCCACACCAGTTATTGTGTCCCTGATTACCTCCACACCAGTTATTGTGTCCCCGATCACCTCCACACCAGTTATTGTGTCCCCGATCACCTCCACACCAGTTATTGTGTCCCCGATCACCTCCACACCAGTTATTGTGTCCCTGATCACCTCCACACCAGTTATTATGTCCCCGATCACCTCCACACCAGTTATTGTGACCCTGATCACCACCACACCAGTTATTGTGTCCCCGATCACCTCCACACCAGTTATTGTGTCCCTGATCACCTCCACACCAGTTATTGTGTCCCTGATCCCCTCCACACCAGTTATTGTGTCCCCGATCACCTCCATACCAGTTATTGTGTCCCCGATCACCTCCACACCAGTTATTGTGTCCCCGATCACCTCCATACCAGTTATTGTGTCCCCGATCACCTCCACACCAGTTATTGTGTCCCTGATCACCTCCACACCAGTTATTGTGTCCCCGATCACCTCCACACCAGTTATTGTGTCCCTGATCACCACCACACCAGTTATTGTGTCCCCGATCACCTCCACACCAGTTATTGTGTCCCTGATCCCCTCCACACCAGTTATTGTGTCCCCGATCACCTCCATACCAGTTATTGTGTCCCTGATCACCTCCACACCAGTTATTGTGTCCCTGATCACCTCCACACCAGTTATTGTGTCCCCGATCACCTCCATACCAGTTATTGTGTCCCCGATCACCTCCACACCAGTTATTGTGTCCCTGATCACCTCCACACCAGTTATTGTGTCCCCGATCACCTCCACACCAGTTATTGTGTCCCTGATCACCACCACACCAGTTATTGTGTCCCCGATCACCTCCACACCAGTTATTGTGTCCCTGATCCCCTCCACACCAGTTATTGTGTCCCCGATCACCTCCATACCAGTTATTGTGTCCCTGATCACCTCCACACCAGTTATTGTGTCCCCGATCACCTCCACACCAGTTATTGTGTCCCTGATCACCTCCACACCAGTTATTGTGTCCCCGATCACCTCCACACCAGTTATTGTGTCCCTGATCACCTCCACACCAGTTATTGTGTCCCTGATCCCCTCCACACCAGTTATTGTGTCCCCGATCACCTCCATACCAGTTATTGTGTCCCCGATCACCACCACACCAGTTATTGTGTCCCCGATCACCTCCACACCAGTTATTGTGTCCCCAATCACCTCCACACCAGTTATTGTGTCCCTGATCACCTCCACACCAGTTATTGTGTCCCTGATCACCACTACACCAGTTATTGTGTCCCTGATCACCTCCACACCAGTTATTGTGTCCCTGATCCCCTCCACACCAGTTATTGTGTCCCCGATCACCTCCATACCAGTTATTGTGTCCCCGATCACCTCCACACCAGTTATTGTGTCCCTGATCACCTCCACACCAGTTATTGTGTCCCCGATCATCTCCACACCAGTTATTGTGTCCCTGATCACCTCCACACCAGTTATTGTGTCCCCGATCACCACCACACCAGTTATTGTGTCCCCGATCACCTCCACACCAGTTATTGTGTCCCCGATCACCTCCACACCAGTTATTGTGTCCCCGATCATCTCCACACCAGTTATTGTGTCCCCGATCACCTCCACACCAGTTATTGTGTCCCTGATCACCTCCACACCAGTTATTGTGTCCCTGATCACCTCCACACCCGTCATTGTGTCCCCGATTACCTCCATACCAGTTATTGTGTCCCCGATCACCTCCACACCAGTTATTGTGTCCCCGATCACCTCCACACCAGTTATTGTGTCCCCGATCACCTCCACACCAGTTATTGTGTCCCCGATCACCTCCACACCAGTTATTGTGTCCCCGATCACCTCCTCACCAGTTATTGTGTCCCCGATCACCTCCACACCAGTTATTGTGTCCCCGATCACCTCCACACCAGTTATTGTGTCCCCGATCACCTCCACACCAGTTATTGTGTCCCTGATCATCACCACACCAGTTATTGTGTCCCCGATCACCACCACACCAGTTATTGTGTCCCCGATCACCTCCACACCAGTTATTGTGTCTCTGATCACCTCCACACCAGTTATTGTGTCCCCAATCACCTCCACACCAGTTATTGTGTCCCTGATCACCTCCACACCAGTTATTGTGTCCCCGATCACCACCACACCAGTTATTGTGTCCCTGATCACCACTACACCAGTTATTGTGTCCCTGATCCCCTCCACACCAGTTATTGTGTCTCTGATCACCTCCACACCAGTTATTGTGTCTCTGATCACCTCCACACCAGTTATTGTGTCCCCGATCACCTCCACACCAGTTATTGTGTCCCCGATCACCTCCACACCATTTATTGTGTCCCCGATCACCTCCACACCAGTTATTGTGTCCCTGATCCCCTCCACACCAGTTATTGTGTCCCCGATCACCTCCACACCAGTTATTGTGTCCCTGATCACCTCCACACCAGTTATTGTGTCTCTGATCACCTCCACACCAGTTATTGTGTCCCCGATCACCTCCACACCAGTTATTGTGTCCCCGATCACCTCCACACCCGTTATTGTGTCCCCGATCACCTCCACACCAGTTATTGTGTCCCTGATCACCACCACACCAGTTATTGTGTCCCTGATCCCCTCCACACCAGTTATTGTGTCCCCGATCACCTCCACACCAGTTATTGTGTCCCCGATCACCTCCATACCAGTTATTGTGTCCCCGATCACCTCCACACCAGTTATTGTGTCCCCGATCACCTCCACACCAGTTATTGTGTCCCTGATCACCACCACACCAGTTATTGTGTCTCTGATCACCTCCACACCAGTTATTGTGTCCCTGATCACCTCCACACCAGTTATTGTGTCCCTGATCACCTCCACACCAGTTATTGTGTCCCCCATCACCTCCATACCAGTTATTGTGTCCCCGATCATCACACCAGTTATTGTGTCCCCGATCACCTCCACACCAGTTATTGTGTCCCTGATCACCACACCAGTTATTGTGTCCCTGATCACCTCCTCACCAGTTATTGTGTCCCCGATCACCACACCAGTTATTGTGTCCCTGATCACCACCACACCAGTTATTGTGTCCCCGATCACCTCCATCCCAGTTATTGTGTCTCTGATCATCACACCAGTTATTGTGTCCCCGATCACCTCCACACCAGTTATTGTGTCCCTGATCACCTCCACACCAGTTATTGTGTCCCCCATCACCTCCATACCAGTTATTGTGTCCCCGATCATCACACCAGTTATTGTGTCCCCGATCACCTCCACACCAGTTATTGTGTCCCCGATCACCTCCTCACCAGTTATTGTGTCCCCGATCACCACCACACCAGTTATTGTGTCCCCGATCACCTCCACACCAGTTATTGTGTCCCCGATCACCTCCACACCAGTTATTGTGTCCCCGATCACCTCCTCACCAGTTATTGTGTCCCCGATCACCTCCACACCAGTTATTGTATCCCTGATCACCACCACACCAGTTATTGTATCCCTGATCACCTCCACACCAGTTATTGTGTCCCTGATCACCTCCACACCAGTTATTGTGTCTCTGATCACCTCCACACCAGTTATTGTGTCCCTGATCACCTCCACACCAGTTATTGTGTCTCTGATCACCTCCACACCAGTTATTGTATCCCTGATCACCTCCACACCAGTTATTGTGTCCCTGATCACCTCCACACCATTTATTGTGTCTCTGATCACCTCCACACCAGTTATTGTGTCCCCGATCACCTCCACACCAGTTATTGTGTCCCCGATCACCTCCACACCAGTTATTGTGTCCCCGATCACCTCCACACCAGTTATTGTGTCCCTGATCACCTCCACACCAGTTATTGTGTCTCTGATCACCTCCACACCAGTTATTGTGTCCCCGATCACCTCCACACCAGTTATTGTGTCCCCGATCACCTCCACACCCGTTATTGTGTCCCCGATCACCTCCACACCAGTTATTGTGTCCCCGATCACCTCCACACCAGTTATTGTGTCCCTGATCACCACCACACCAGTTATTGTGTCCCTGATCACCTCCACACCAGTTATTGTGTCCCTGATCACCACCACACCAGTTATTGTGTCCCTGATCACCTCCTCACCAGTTATTGTGTCCCCGATCACCTCCATACCAGTTATTGTGTCCCCGATCACCTCCACACCAGTTATTGTGTCCCTGATCACCTCCACACCAGTTATTGTGTCCCCGATCACCTCCACACCAGTTATTGTGTCCCCGATCACCTCCACACCAGTTATTGTGTCCCTGATCACCTCCACACCAGTTATTGTGTCCCTGATCACCACCACACCAGTTATTGTGTCTCTGATCACCTCCACACCAGTTATTGTGTCCCCGATCACCTCCACACCAGTTATTGTGTCCCTGATCACCTCCACACCAGTTATTGTGTCCCTGATCACCACCACACCAGTTATTGTGTCCCTGATCACCTCCACACCAGTTATTGTGTCCCCGATCACCTCCTCACCAGTTATTGTGTCCCTGATCACCTCCACACCAGTTATTGTGTTCCTGATCACCACCACACCAGTTATTGTGTCCCTGATCCCCTCCACACCAGTTATTGTGTCCCCGATCACCTCCTCACCAGTTATTGTGTCCCTGATCACCTCCACACCAGTTATTGTGTTCCTGATCACCACCACACCAGTTATTGTGTCCCCGATCACCTCCACACCAGTTATTGTGTCCCTGATCATCTCCACACCAGTTATTGTGTCCCTGATCACCTCCACACCAGTTATTGTGTCCCTGATCTCCTCCACACCAGTTATTGTGTCCCTGATCACCTCCACACCAGTTATTGTGTCTCTGATCACCTCCACACCAGTTATTGTGTCCCTGATCACCTCCACACCAGTTATTGTGTCCCTGATCACCACACCAGTTATTGTGTCCCCGATCACCTCCACACCAGTTATTGTGTCCCTGATCACCACCACACCAGTTATTGTGTCCCTGATCATCACCACACCAGTTATTGTGTCCCTGATCACTTCCACACCAGTTATTGTGTCCCCGATCACCTCCACACCAGTTATTGTGTCCCTGATCCCCTCCACACCAGTTATTGTGTCCCCGATCACCTCCATACCAGTTATTGTGTCCCCGATCACCTCCACACCAGTTATTGTGTCCCTGATCACCTCCACACCAGTTATTGTGTCCCCGATCACCTCCACACCAGTTATTGTGTCCCCGATCACCTCCACACCAGTTATTGTGTCCCTGATCACCTCCACACCAGTTATTGTGTCCCCGATCACCTCCACACCAGTTATTGTGTCCCCGATCACCTCCACACCAGTTATTGTGTCCCCGATCACCTCCACACCAGTTATTGTGTCTCTGATCACCTCCACACCAGTTATTGTGTCCCTGATCCCCTCCACACCAGTTATTGTGTCCCCGATCACCTCCATACCAGTTATTGTGTCCCCGATCACCTCCACACCAGTTATTGTGTCCCTGATCACCTCCACACCAGTTATTGTGTCCCCGATCACCTCCACACCAGTTATTGTGTCCCTGATCACCACCACACCAGTTATTGTGTCCCCGATCACCTCCATACCAGTTATTGTGTCCCTGATCACCTCCACACCAGTTATTGTGTCCCTGATCACCACCACACCAGTTATTGTGTCCCCGATCACCTCCACACCAGTTATTGTGTCCCTGATCCCCTCCACACCAGTTATTGTGTCCCCGATCACCTCCATACCAGTTATTGTGTCCCCGATCACCTCCACACCAGTTATTGTGTCCCCGATCACCTCCATACCAGTTATTGTGTCCCCGATCACCTCCACACCAGTTATTGTGTCCCCGATCACCTCCACACCAGTTATTGTGTCCCTGATCACCTCCACACCAGTTATTGTGTCCCCGATCACCTCCACACCAGTTATTGTGTCCCTGATCACCTCCACACCAGTTATTGTGTCCCTGATCCCCTCCACACCAGTTATTGTGTCCCCGATCACCTCCATACCAGTTATTGTGTCCCCGATCACCACCACACCAGTTATTGTGTCCCCGATCACCTCCACACCAGTTATTGTGTCCCCAATCACCTCCACACCAGTTATTGTGTCCCTGATCACCTCCACACCAGTTATTGTGTCCCTGATCACCACTACACCAGTTATTGTGTCCCTGATCACCTCCACACCAGTTATTGTGTCCCTGATCCCCTCCACACCAGTTATTGTGTCCCCGATCACCTCCATACCAGTTATTGTGTCCCCGATCACCTCCACACCAGTTATTGTGTCCCCCATCACCTCCACACCAGTTATTGTGTCCCCGATCACCACCACACCAGTTATTGTGTCCCTGATCACCACCACACCAGTTATTGTGTCTCTGATCACCTCCTCACCAGTTATTGTGTCCCCGATCACCTCCACACCAGTTATTGTGTCCCTGATCACCTCCACACCAGTTATTGTGTCCCCCATCACCTCCACACCAGTTATTGTGTCCCCGATCACCTCCATACCAGTTATTGTGTCCCTGATCACCACTACACCAGTTATTGTGTCCCTGATCACCTCCACACCAGTTATTGTGTCCCTGATCCCCTCCACACCAGTTATTGTGTCCCCGATCACCTCCATACCAGTTATTGTGTCCCCGATCACCACCACACCAGTTATTGTGTCCCCGATCACCTCCACACCAGTTATTGTGTCCCTGATCACCTCCACACCAGTTATTGTGTCCCCCATCACCTCCACACCAGTTATTGTGTCCCCGATCACCACCACACCAGTTAATGTGTCCCTGATCACCTCCACACCAGTTATTGTGTCCCCGATCACCACCACACCAGTTATTGTGTCCCCGATCACCACCACACCAGTTATTGTGTCCCTGATCACCTCCACACCAGTTATTGTGTCCCCCATCCCCTCCACACCAGTTATTGTGTCTCTGATCACCTCCACACCAGTTATTGTGTCCCCGATCACCTCCACACCAGTTATTGTGTCCCTGATCACCTCCACACCAGTTATTGTGTCCCCGATCACCTCCACACCAGTTATTGTGTCCCCGATCACCTCCTCACCAGTTATTGTGTCCCCGATCACCTCCACACCAGTTATTGTGTCCCCGATCACCTCCACACCAGTTATTGTGTCCCCGATCACCTCCACACCAGTTATTGTGTCCCTGATCACCTCCACACCAGTTATTGTGTCCCCGATCACCTCCACACCAGTTATTGTGTCCCTGATCACCTCCACACCAGTTATTGTGTCCCCGATCACCTCCACACCAGTTATTGTGTCCCTGATCATCTCCACACCAGTTATTGTGTCCCCGATCACCACCACACCAGTTATTGTGTCCCCGATCACCTCCACACCAGTTATTGTGTCCCTGATCACCACCACACCAGTTATTGTGTCCCTGATCACCACCACACCAGTTATTGTGTCCCCGATCACCACCACACCAGTTATTGTGTCCCCGATCACCACCACACCAGTTATTGTGTCCCTGATCACCTCCACACCAGTTATTGTGTCCCGATCACCTCCACACCAGTTATTGTGTCCCCGATCACCTCCACACCAGTTATTGTGTCCCCGATCACCACCACACCAGTTATTGTGTCCCCGATCACCTCCACACCAGTTATTGTGTCCCCGATCACCTCCACACCAGTTATTGTGTCCCCGATCACCTCCACACCAGTTATTGTGTCCCCGATCACCTCCACACCAGTTATTGTGTCCCTGATCACCTCCACACCAGTTATTGTGTCCCTGATCACCTCCACACCAGTTATTGTGTCCCCGATCACCTCCTCACCAGTTATTGTGTCCCTGATCACCTCCTCACCAGTTATTGTGTCCCTGATCACCTCCTCACCAGTTATTGTGTCCCTGATCACCTCCACACCCGTTATTGTGTCCCTGATCACCTCCACACCAGTTATTGTGTCCCCCATCACCTCCACACCAGTTATTGTGTCCCTGATCATCTCCACACCAGTTATTGTGTCCCTGATCACCTCCACACCCAATATTGTGTCCCTGATCACCTCCACACCAGTTATTGTGTCCCCCATCACCTCCACACCAGTTATTGTGTCCCCGATCACCTCCACACCAGTTATTGTGTCCCCGATCACCTCCACACCAGTTATTGTGTCCCTGATCACCTCCACACCAGTTATTGTGTCCCCGATCACCTCCACACCAGTTATTGTGTCCCTGATCACCTCCACACCAGTTATTGTGTCCCCGATCACCTCCACACCATTTATTGTGTCCCTGATCACCTCCCCACCAGTTATTGTGTCCCCGATCACCTCCACACCAGTTATTGTGTCCCCCATCACCTCCACACCAGTTATTGTGTCCCCGATCACCTCCACACCAGTTATTGTGTCCCCGATCACCTCCACACCAGTTATTGTGTCCCTGATCACCTCCACACCAGTTATTGTGTCCCCGATCACCTCCACACCAGTTATTGTGTCCCTGATCATCACCACACCAGTTATTGTGTCCCCGATCACCTCCACACCAGTTATTGTGTCCCTGATCACCTCCACACCAGTTATTGTGTCCCCGATCACCTCCACACCAGTTATTGTGTCTCTGATCACCGCCACACCAGTTATTGTGTCCCTGATCACCACCACACCAGTTATTGTGTCCCTGATCATCACCACACCAGTTATTGTGTCTCTGATCACCACCACACCAGTTATTGTGTCCCCCATCACCTCCACACCAGTTATTGTGTCCCTGATCACCTCCACACCAGTTATTGTGTCCCCGATCACCTCCACACCAGTTATTGTGTCCCTGATCACCTCCACACCAGTTATTGTGTCCCTGACCACCTCCACACCAGTTATTGTGTTCCCGATCACCACCACACCATTTATTGTGTCCCGATCACCACCACACCAGTTATTGTGTCCCCGATCACCTCCACACCAGTTATTGTGTCCCCGATCACCTCCACACCAGTTATTGTGTCCCTGATCACCTCCACACCAGTTATTGTGTCCCTGATCATCACTACACCAGTTATTGTGTCCCCGATCACCTCCACACCAGTTATTGTGTCCCTGATCACCTCCACACCAGTTATTGTGTCCCCGATCACCTCCTCACCAGTTATTGTGTCCCTGATCACCACCACACCAGTTATTGTGTCCCCGATCACCACTACACCAGTTATTGTGTCCCCGATCACCACTACACCAGTTATTGTGTCCCCGATCACCTCCACACCAGTTATTGTGTCCCCGATCACCACCACACCAGTTATTGTGTCCCCGATCACCACCACACCAGTTATTGTGTCCCTGATCACCTCCACACCAGTTATTGTGTCCCCGATCACCTCCTCACCAGTTATTGTGTCCCCGATCACCTCCACACCAGTTATTGTGTCCCTGATCATCTCCACACCAGTTATTGTGTCCCCCATCACCTCCACACCAGTTATTGTGTCCCTTATCACCACCACACCAGTTATTGTGTCCCCGATCACCTCCACACCAGTTATTGTGTCCCCGATCACCTCCACACCAGTTATTGTGTCCCCGATCATCACCACACCAGTTATTGTGTCCCCGATCACCTCCACACCAGTTATTGTGTCCCTGATCACCTCCTCACCAGTTATTGTGTCCCTGATCACCTCCACACCAGTTATTGTGTCCCTGATCACCTCCACACCAGTTATTGTGTCCCTGATCACCTCCACACCAGTTATTGTGTCCCTGATCACCTCCACACCAGTTATTGTGTCCCTGATCACCTCCACACCAGTTATTGTGTCCCTGATCACCTCCACACCAGTTATTGTGTCCCCGATCACCTCCACACCAGTTATTGTGTCCCTGATCACCTCCACACCAGTTATTGTGTCCCTGATCACCTCCACACCAGTTATTGTGTCCCTGATCACCACCACACCAGTTATTGTGTCCCCGATCACCTCCACACCAGTTATTGTGTCCCTGATCACCTCCACACCAGTTATTGTGTCCCCGATCACCTCCTCACCAGTTAATGAGTCCCCGATCACCTCCACACCACTTATTGTGTCCCCGATCACCTCCACACCAGTTATTGTGTCCCTGATCACCTCCACACCAGTTATTGTGTCCCTGATCACCTCCACACCAGTTATTGTGTCCCCGATCACCTCCACACCAGTTATTGTGTCCCCGATCACCTCCACACCAGTTATTGTGTCCCCGATCACCTCCACACCAGTTATTGTGTCCCTGATCACCTCCACACCAGTTATTGTGTCCCTGATCACCTCCACACCAGTTATTGTGTCCCCGATCATCACACCAGTTATTGTGTCCCTGATCACCTCCACACCAGTTATTGTGTCCCCGATCACCTCCACACCAGTTATTGTGTCCCCCATCACCTCCACACCAGTTATTGTGTCCCTGATCACCTCCACACCAGTTATTGTGTCCCCGATCACCTCCACACCAGTTATTGTGTCCCCGATCACCACCACACCAGTTATTGTGTCCCTGATCACCTCCACACCAGTTATTGTGTCCCCGATCACCTCCACACCAGTTATTGTGTCCCTGATCACCTCCACACCAGTTATTGTGTCCCTGATCATCTCCACACCAGTTATTGTGTCCCCGATCACCTCCACACCAGTTATTGTGTCCCTGATCACCTCCACACCAGTTATTGTGTCCCTGATCACCACCACACCAGTTATTGTGTCCCCGATCACCTCCACACCAGTTATTGTGTCCCCGATCACCTCCACACCAGTTATTGTGTCCCCGATCACCTCCACACCAGTTATTGTGTCCCCGATCACCTCCTCACCAGTTATTGTGTCCCTGATCACCTCCACACCCGTTATTGTGTCCCTGATCACCTCCACACCAGTTATTGTGTCCCCCATCACCTCCACACCAGTTATTGTGTCCCTGATCACCTCCTCACCAGTTATTGTGTCTCTGATCACCTCCACACCAGTTATTGTGTCCCCGATCACCTCCACACCAGTTATTGTGTCCCCGATCACCTCCATACCAGTTATTGTGTCCCTGATCACCTCCACACCAGTTATTGTGTCCCGATCACCTCCATACCAGTTATTGTGTCCCCGATCACCACCACACCAGTTATTGTGTCCCCGATCACCACCACACCAGTTATTGTGTCCCTGATCACCTCCACACCAGTTATTGTGTCCCGATCACCTCCTCACCAGTTATTGTGTCCCCGATCACCTCCACACCAGTTATTGTGTCCCTGATCATCTCCACACCAGTTATTGTGTCCCCCATCACCTCCACACCAGTTATTGTGTCCCTGATCACCACCACACCAGTTATTGTGTCCCCAATCACCTCCACACCAGTTATTGTGTCCCCGATCACCTCCACACCAGTTATTGTGTCCCCGATCACCTCCACACCAGTTATTGTGTCCCTGATCACCTCCTCACCAGTTATTGTGTCCCCGATCACCTCCACATCAGTTATTGTGTCCCTGATCACCTCCACACCAGTTATTGTGTCCCTGATCACCTCCACACCAGTTATTGTGTCCCCGATCACCTCCACACCAGTTATTGTGTCCCCGATCACCTCCACACCAGTTATTGTGTCCCTGATCACCTCCACACCAGTTATTGTGTCTCTGATCACCTCCACACCAGTTATTGTGTCCCTGATCACCTCCACACCAGTTATTGTGTCCCTGATCACCTCCACACCAGTTATTGTGTCCCCGATCACCTCCACACCAGTTATTGTGTCCCCGATCACCTCCACACCAGTTATTGTGTCCCCGATCACCTCCACACCAGTTATTGTGTCCCCGATCACCTCCACACCAGTTATTGTGTCCCCGATCACCTCCACACCAGTTATTGTGTCCCCGATCACCTCCACACCAGTTATTGTGTCCCTGATCACCACCACACCAGTTATTGTGTCCCCGATCACCTCCACACCAGTTATTGTGTCCCTGATCACCTCCACACCAGTTATTGTGTCCCCGATCACCTCCACACCAGTTATTGTGTCCCTGATCACCTCCACACCAGTTATTGTGTCCCTGATCACCTCCACACCAGTTATTGTGTCCCTGATCACCACCACACCAGTTATTGTGTCCCCGATCACCTCCACACCAGTTATTGTGTCCCTGATCACCTCCACACCAGTTATTGTGTCCCCGATCACCTCCACACCAGTTATTGTGTCCCTGATCACCTCCACACCAGTTATTGTGTCCCCGATCACCTCCACACCAGTTATTGTGTCCCCGATCACCTCCACACCAGTTATTGTGTCCCTGATCATCACACCAGTTATTGTGTCCCCGATCACCTCCACACCAGTTATTGTGTCCCTGATCATCTCCACACCAGTTATTGTGTCCCTGATCACCTCCACACCAGTTATTGTGTCCCTGATCATCACACCAGTTATTGTGTCCCCGATCACCTCCACACCAGTTATTGTGTCCCTGATCACCTCCACACCAGTTATTGTGTCCCCGATCACCTCCACACCAGTTATTGTGTCCCTGATCATCACCACACCAGTTATTGTGTCCCCGATCACCTCCACACCAGTTATTGTGTCCCCGATCACCTCCACACCAGTTATTGTGTCCCCGATCACCTCCACACCAGTTATTGTGTCCCCGATCACCACCACACCAGTTATTGTGTCCCCGATCATCACCACACCAGTTATTGTGTCCCCGATCACCTCCACACCAGTTATTGTGTCCCCGATCACCTCCACACCAGTTATTGTGTCCCTGATCACCTCCCCACCAGTTATTGTGTCCCCGATCACCTCCACACCAGTTATTGTGTCCCCGATCACCTCCACACCAGTTATTGTGTCCCCGATCACCTCCACACCAGTTATTGTGTCCCTGATCACCTCCACACCAGTTATTGTGTCCCTGATCACCACACCAGTTATTGTGTCCCCGATCACCTCCACACCAGTTATTGTGTCCCCGATCACCTCCATACCAGTTATTGTGTCCCCGATCACCTCCACACCAGTTATTGTGTCCCCGATCACCTCCACACCAGTTATTGTGTCCCTGATCACCACCACACCAGTTATTGTGTCCCCGATCACCACCACACCAGTTATTGTGTCCCCGATCACCTCCACACCAGTTATTGTGTCCCCGATCACCTCCACACCAGTTATTGTGTCCCCGATCACCACCACACCAGTTATTGTGTCCCTGATCATCTCCACACCAGTTATTGTGTCCCCGATCATCACCACACCAGTTATTGTGTCCCTGATCACCTCCTCACCAGTTATTGTGTCCCCGATCATCACCACACCAGTTATTGTGTCCCTGATCACCTCCACACCAGTTATTGTGTCCCTGATCACCTCCTCACCAGTTATTGTGTCCCCGATCACCTCCACACCAGTTATTGTGTCCCCGATCATCACCTCCACACCAGTTATTGTGTCCCCGATCACCTCCACACCAGTTATTGTGTCCCCGATCACCTCCACACCAGTTATTGTGTCCCCGATCACCTCCACACCAGTTATTGTGTCCCCGATCACCACCACACCAGTTATTGTGTCCCCGATCACCTCCACACCAGTTATTGTATCCCTGATCACCTCCACACCAGTTATTGTGTCCCTGATCACCTCCACACCAGTTATTGTGTCCCTGATCACCTCCACACCAGTTATTGTGTCCCCGATCACCTCCACACCAGTTATTGTGTCCCTCATCACCTCCACACCAGTTATTGTGTCCCTGATCACCTCCACACCAGTTATTGTGTCCCCGATCACCTCCACACCAGTTATTGTGTCCCCGATCACCTCCACACCAGTTATTGTGTCCCTGATCCCCTCCACACCAGTTATTGTGTCCCTCATCACCTCCACACCAGTTATTGTGTCCCCGATCACCACCACACCAGTTATTGTGTCCCTGATCACCTCCACACCAGTTATTGTGTCCCTGATCACCTCCACACCAGTTATTGTGTCCCCGATCACCACCACACCAGTTATTGTGTCCCCGATCACCTCCACACCAGTTATTGTGTCCCCGATCACCTCCACACCAGTTATTGTGTCCCTGATCACCTCCACACCAGTTATTGTGTCCCCGATCACCTCCACACCAGTTATTGTGTCCCTGATCATCTCCACACCAGTTATTGTGTCCCTGATCACCTCCACACCAGTTATTGTGTCCCCGATCACCTCCACACCAGTTATTGTGTCCCTGATCATCTCCACACCAGTTATTGTGTCCCCCATCACCTCCACACAAGTTATTGTGTCCCTGATCACCACCACACCAGTTATTGTGTCCCCGATCACCACCACACCAGTTATTGTGTCCCCGATCACCTCCACACCAGTTATTGTGTCCCCGATCACCTCCACACCAGTTATTGTGTCCCCGATCACCTCCACACCAGTTATTGTGTCCCTGATCACCTCCTCACCAGTTATTGTGTCCCCGATCACCTCCACACCAGTTATTGTGTCCCCGATCACCTCCACACCAGTTATTGTGTCCCTGATCACCTCCACACCAGTTATTGTGTCCCTGATCACCTCCACACCAGTTATTGTGTCCCCGATCACCTCCACACCAGTTATTGTGTCCCCGATCACCTCCACACCAGTTATTGTGTCCCTGATCACCTCCACACCAGTTATTGTGTCCCCGATCACCACCACACCAGTTATTGTGTCCCTGATCACCTCCACACCAGTTATTGTGTCCCCGATCACCTCCACACCAGTTATTGTGTCCCTGATCACCTCCACACCAGTTATTGTGTCCCTGATCACCTCCACACCAGTTATTGTGTCCCCGATCACCTCCACACCAGTTATTGTGTCCCCGATCACCTCCACACCAGTTATTGTGTCCCTCATCACCTCCACACCAGTTATTGTGTCCCCGATCACCACCACACCAGTTATTGTGTCCCTGATCACCACCACACCAGTTATTGTGTCCCCGATCACCTCCACACCAGTTATTGTGTCCCTCATCACCTCCACACCAGTTATTGTGTCCCCGATCACCTCCACACCAGTTATTGTGTCCCCGATCACCTCCACACCAGTTATTGTGTCCCCGACCACTTCCACACCAGTTATTGTGTCCCCGATCACCTCCACACCAGTTATTGTGTCCCTGATCACCTACACACCAGTTATTGTGTCCCTTATCACCTCCACACCAGTTATTGTGTCCCCGATCACCACCACACCAGTTATTGTGTCCCCGATCACCTCCACACCAGTTATTGTGTCCCTGATCACCTCCACACCAGTTATTGTGTCCCTTATCACCTCCACACCAGTTATTATGTCCCCGATCACCTCCACACCCGTTATTGTGTCCCTGATCACCTCCACACCAGTTATTGTGTCCCTGATCACCTCCACACCAGTTATTGTGTCCCTGATCACCTCCACACCCGTTATTGTGTCCCTGATCACCTCCACACCAGTTATTGTGTCCCCGATCACCTCCACACCAGTTATTGTGTCCCTGATCACCTCCACACCAGTTATTGTGTCCCTGATCACCTCCACACCAGTTATTGTGTCCCTTTATGTATTATCTGAATGTGTGAGAACTTGGTAAAATGGTAACTTTGTGAAAGAAAAAAATTGAATATTATTTAACTTAATTTTCCCAAAAAATGTGACAAATAATTACAACCTCAAAAATCCCGCCATGCCTCTTCCTAAATACCCTGGACTGTCTGGGGGTGATTTGGGGGGTATTTGTAGTGTGTGTGGGGGGGTGATTTGGGGGGTATTTGTAGTGTGGGGGGGTGATTTGGGGGGTATTTGTAGTGTGTGGGGGGGGGGGTGATTTGGGGGGTATTTGTAGTGTGGGGGGGGGTGATTTGGGGGTATTTGTAGTGGGGGGGGTGATTTGGGGGTATTTGTAGTGGGGGGGGTGATTTGGGGGGTATTTGTAGTGGGGGGGGTGATTTGGGGGGTATTTGTAGTGTGGGGGGGTGATTTGGGGGGTATTTGTAGTGTGGGGGGGGGGTGATTTGGGGGGTATTTGTAGTGTGGGGGGGGGTGATTTGGGGGGTATTTGTAGTGTGGGGGGGGGTGATTTGGGGGGTATTTGTAGTGGGGGGGTGATTTGGGGGGTATTTGTAGTGTGGGGGGGGTGATTTGGGGGGTATTTGTAGTGGGGGGGTGATTTGGGGGTATTTGTAGTGGGGGGGTGATTTGGGGGGTATTTGTAGTGTGGGGGGGTGATTTGGGGGTATATATAGTGTGGGGGGGGTGATTTGGGGGGTATTTGTAGTGTGGGGGGGTGATTTGGGGGGTATTTGTACTGGGGGGGGGTGATTTGGGGGTATTTGTACTGTCCTGGCTCTTTCGAGCCTCATACATCAGGATTGGTGGATTGTCAGATTTATATCCCATAGGGTGTGGCCTCTAGAACTTTCCTGATTCGGTAATTTTCACCACAGAAATGAAGCCGAATACAATTTGTGTTCTTTTTTTTGTCAAATTTTTTTATTTTTGTTTATAAGGCAAAAAAATAAAATAGCAGAAAAAGTTGTTACATGACTGAGTATTTCCATTTTCCCTCCCCGGTGTCATGTGACTCGTTAGTGTTACAAGGTCTCAGGTGTGAATGGGGAGCAGGTGTGATAAATTTGGTGTTATCGCTCTCACTCTCTCATACTGGTCACTGGAAGTACAACATGGCACCTCATGGGAAAGAACTTTCTGAGGATCTGAAGAAAAGAATTGTTGCTCTACATAAAGATGGGCGGGGCTATAAGAAGATTGCCAAGACCCTGAAACTGATCTGCAGCACGGTGGCCAAGACCATCCAGCGGTATAACAGGACAGGTTCCCCTCAGAACAGGCCTCGCCATGGTCCGCCAAAGAAGTTGAGGTCACGTGCTCAGCGTCATATCCAGAGGTTGTCTTTGGGAAATAGACGTATGAGTGCTGCCAGCATTGCTGCAGAGGGTGAAGGGGTGGGGGAGGGGTCAGCCTGTCAGTGCTCAGACCATACACCGCACACTGCATCAAATTGGTCTGCATGTCTGTCGCCCCAGAAGGAAGCCTCTTCTAAAGATGATGCACAAGAAAGACAAGCAGACTAAGGACACGGATTACTGGGACCATCTCCTGTGATCTGATGAGACCAAGATAAACGTATTTGGTGTCAGATGGTGTCAGGCGTGTGTGGCGGCAACCAGGTGAGGAAGACTAAGGGAAGCGTGTCTTCCCTACAGTCAGGCATGGTGGGGGGGGGGAGGGTCATGGTCTGGGGCTGCCGGCTTCCTGCCGAGAATTGCACCCCAGCGGATTATGCCCCTCCCCCTGTACTGCGCAGACGCGGCGCTTGCCTCTGGAAATAGCCGAACGTGTAGAGCTGAGAGTCGGCTGTAGATGGCGCCTCTTTCTTCATGGATTCTGCGGGTTTTTCCCGCGGTCCCGCCAAGGACACTGTATTCCCGCACAGCAAGGAGGGAGGAGGAAGAGGTAAGACCGATCACCGATTGGCGGCAATATCCCGCGGACCCCCGCCGCACAACACTGTAGAAAGTTTGGAGCCCCGCCCCCCCCCCGCCACAGTCAGTTGAATGTTGGGAGGTGTACTTTCCTTACCCTCCCCCATGGATGTTAAAAAAAAGATCCAGGAGGCGGAGCGAGCGAAGCGAGGAGGTGTGGCCCACTGGCCACTTATAGCGAGGTCCACGCAGGCGCCATCTAGTGCCGACTCTCAGCTCTAAATGTTCGGCTATTTTCAGAAGCTCATTCACGTTCGTATTGCGCATGCGCAGTACAGGGGGGGGCAGAACACCGGCACTGGGGGGCTACAGATCATTGAGGGGACCATGAATGCCGACATGTACTGTGACATCCTGAACCCGAGCATGATCCCCTCCCTTCAGAGACTGGTGTAATGTGGGGGGGAGGGGACATTAGAGTGTAAGCTCCTCTGTATAGAGACTGATGTAATGTGGGGGGGAGGGGACATTAGAGTGTAAGCTCCTCTGTACAGAGACTGATCTGATGTGTGGGGGAGGGGACATTAGAGTGTAAGCTCCTCTGTATAGAGACTGATGTGATGGGGGGGAGGGGACATTAGAGTGTAAGCTCCTCTGTACAGAGACTGATGTGATGTGGGGGAGGGGACATTAGAGTGTAAGCTCCTCTGTATAGAGACTGATGTGATATGGGGGGGAGGGGACATTAGAGTGTAAGCTCCTCTGTACAGAGACTGATGTGATGTGTGGGGGGAGGGGACATTAGAGTGTAAGCTCCTCTGTATAGAGACTGATGTGATGTGATGGGGGGGGGGGGAGGGGACATTAGAGTGTAAGCTCCTCTGTATAGAGACTGGTGTGATGTGGGGGAGGGGACATTAGAGTGTAAGCTCCTCTGTATAGAGACTGATGTGATGGGGGGAGGGGACATTAGAGTGTAAGCTCCTCTGTATAGAGACTGATGTGATGTGGGGGGGAGGGGACATTAGAGTGTAAGCTCCTCTGTACAGAGACTGATGTGATGTGGGGGGAGGGGACATTAGAGTGTAAGCTCCTCTGTACAGAGACTGATGTGATGTGGGGGAGGGGACATTAGAGTGTAAGCTCCTCTGTATAGAGACTGATGTGATGTGGGGGGGAGGGGACATTAGAGTGTAAGCTCCTCTGTATAGAGACTGATGTGATGTGGGGGGAGGGGACATTAGAGTGTAAGCTCCTCTGTATAGAGACTGATGTGATGTGGGGGGAGGGGACATTAGAGTGTAAGCTCATCTGTATAGAGACTGATGTGATGTGGGGGGAGGGGACATTAGAGTGTAAGCTCCTCTGTATAGAGACTGATGTGATGTGGGGGGGAGGGGACATTAGAGTGTAAGCTCCTCTGGTACAGAGACTGATGGGATGTGGGGGGGAGGGGACAATAGAGTGTAAGCTCCTCTGTATAGAGACTGATGTGATGTGGGGGGAGGGGACATTAGAGTGTAAGCTCCTCTGTATAGAGACTGATGTGATGTGGGGGGAGGGGACATTAGAGTGTAAGCTCCTCTGTATAGAGACTGATGTGATGTGGGGGGAGGGGACATTAGAGTGTAAGCTCCTCTGTATAGAGACTGATGTGATGTGGGGGGAGGGGACATTAGAGTGTAAGCTCCTCTGTATAGAGACTGATGTGATGTGGGGGGGAGGGGACATTAGAGTGTAAGCTCCTCTGGTACAGAGACTGATGGGATGTGGGGGGGAGGGGACAATAGAGTGTAAGCTCCTCTGTATAGAGACTGATGTGATGTGGGGGGAGGGGACATTAGAGTGTAAGCTCCTCTGCATAGAGACTGATGTGATGTGATGTGGGGGAGGGGACATTAGAGTGTAAGCTCCTCTGTATAGAGACTGATGTGATGTGGGGGGAGGGGACATTAGAGTGTAAGCTCCTCTGTACAGAGACTGATGTGATGTGGGGGGGAGGGGACATTAGAGTGTAAGCTCCTCTGTATAGAGACTGATGTGATGTGGGGGAGGGGACATTAGAGTGTAAGCTCCTCTGTATAGAGACTGATGTGATGTGGGGGAGGGGACATTAGAGTGTAAGCTCCTCTGTATAGAGACTGATGTGATGTGGGGGGAGGGGACATTAGAGTGTAAGCTCCTCTGTACAGAGACTGATGTGATGTGGGGGGGAGGGGACATTAGAGTGTAAGCTCCTCTGTATAGAGACTGATGTGATGTGGGGGAGGGGACATTAGAGTGTAAGCTCCTCTGTATAGAGTCTGATGTGATGTGGGGGGGAGGGGACATTAGAGTGTAAGCTCCTCTGTACAGAGACTGATGTGATGTGGGGGGGAGGGGACATTAGAGTGTAAGCTCCTCTGTATAGAGACTGATGTGATGTGGGGGGGAGGGGACATTAGAGTGTAAGCTCCTCTGTATAGAGACTGATGTGATGTGGGGGGAGGGGACATTAGAGTGTAAGCTCCTCTGTATAGAGACTGATGTGATGTGGGGGGGAGGGGACATTAGAGTGTAAGCTCCTCTGTATAGAGACTGATGTGATGTGGGGGGGAGGGGACATTAGAGTGTAAGCTCCTCTGTATAGAGACTGATGTGATGTGGGGGGAGGGGACATTAGAGTGTAAGCTCCTCTGTATAGAGACTGATGTGATGTGGGGGGAGGGGACATTAGAGTGTAAGCTCCTCTGTATAGAGACTGATGTGATGTGGGGGGGAGGGGACATTAGAGTGTAAGCTCCTCTGCTATAGAGACTGATGTGATGTGGGGGGGAGGGGACATTAGAGTGTAAGCTCCTCTGTACAGAGACTGATGTGATGTGGGGGGGGAGGGGACATTAGAGTGTAAGCTCCTCTGTATAGAGACTGATGTGATGTGGGGGAGGGGACATTAGAGTGTAAGCTCCTCTGTATAGAGACTGATGTGATGTGGGGGGGAGGGGACATTAGAGTGTAAGCTCCTCTGTATAGAGACTGATGTGATGTGGGGGGGGGAGGGGACAGTAGAGTGTAAGCTCCTCTGTACAGAGACTGATGTGATGTGGGGGGAGGAGACATTAGAGTGTAAGCTCCTCTGTACAGAGACTGATGTGATGTGGGGGGAGGGGACATTAGAGTGTAAGCTCCTCTGTATAGAGACTGATGTGATGTGGGGGGAGGGGACATTAGAGTGTAAGCTCCTCTGTACAGAGACTGATGTGATGTGGGGGGAGGGGACATTAGAGTGTAAGCTCCTCTGTACAGAGACTGATGTGATGTGGGGGGGGGAGGGGACATTAGAGTGTAAGCTCCTCTGTATAGAGACTGATGTGATGTGGGGGGGAGGGGACATTAGAGTGTAAGCTCCTCTGTATAGAGACTGATGTGATGTGGGGGGGGGAGGGGACAGTAGAGTGTAAGCTCCTCTGTACAGAGACTGATGTGATGTGGGGGGGGGAGACATTAGAGTGTAAGCTCCTCTGTACAGAGACTGATGTGATGTGGGGGGGGACATTAGAGTGTAAGCTCCTCTGTATAGAGACTGATGTGATGTGGGGGGAGGGGACATTAGAGTGTAAGCTCCTCTGTATAGAGACTGATGTGATGTGGGGGAGGGGACATTAGAGTGTAAGCTCCTCTGTATAGAGACTGATGTGATGTGGGGGGGAGGGGACATTAGAGTGTAAGCTCCTCTGTATAGAGACTGATGTGATGTGGGGAGGAGGGGACATTAGAGTGTAAGCTCCTCTGTATAGAGACTGATGTGATGTGGGGGGGAGGGGACATTAGAGTGTAAGCTCCTCTGTATAGAGACTGATGTGATGTGGGGGGGAGGGGACATTAGAGTGTAAGCTCCTCTGTATAGAGACTGATGTGATGTGGGGGGGAGGGGACATTAGAGTGTAAGCTCCTCTGTACAGAGACTGATGTGATGTGGGGGGGAGGGGACATTAGAGTGTAAGCTCCTCTGGTACAGAGACTGATGTGATGTGGGGGGAGGGGACATTAGAGTGTAAGCTCCTCTGTACAGAGACTGATGTGATGTGGGGGGAGGGGACATTAGAGTGTAAGGTCCTCTGTATAGAGACTGATGTGATGTGGGGGGAGGGGACATTAGAGTGTAAGCTCCTCTGTACAGAGACTGATGTGATGTGGGGGGAGGGGACATTAGAGTGTAAGCTCCTCTGTATAGAGACTGATGTGATGTGGGGGAGGGGACATTAGAGTGTAAGCTCCTCTGTATAGAGACTGATGTGATGTGGGGGGGAGGGGACATTAGAGTGTAAGCTCCTCTGTATAGAGACTGATGTGATGTGGGGGGGGAGGGGACATTAGAGTGTAAGCTCCTCTGTATAGAGACTGATGTGATGTGGGGGGAGGGGACATTAGAGTGTAAGCTCCTCTGTATAGAGACTGATGTGATGTGATGTGGGGGGGGAGGGGACATTAGAGTGTAAGCTCCTCTGTACAGAGACTGATGTGATGTGGGGGGAGGGGACATTAGAGAGTAAGCTCCTCTGTATAGAGACTGATGTGATGTGGGGGAGGGGACATTAGAGTGTAAGCTCCTCTGTATAGAGACTGATGTGATGTGATGTGGGGGAGGGGACATTAGAGTGTAAGCTCCTCTGTACAGAGACTGATGTGATGTGGGGGGAGGGGACATTAGAGTGTAAGCTCCTCTGTATAGAGACTGATGTGATGTGGGGGGGAGGGGACATTAGAGTGTAAGCTCCTCTGTACAGAGACTGATGTGATGTGGGGGAGGGGACATTAGAGTGTAAGCTCCTCTGTATAGAGACTGATGTGATGTGGGGGAGGGGACATTAGAGTGTAAGCTCCTCTGTACAGAGACTGATGTGATGTGGGGGGGGGAGGGGACATTAGAGTGTAAGCTCCTCTGTACAGAGACTGATGTGATGTGGGGGGAGGGGACATTAGAGTGTAAGCTCCTCTGTACAGAGACTGATGTGATGTGGGGGGGGGAGGGGACATTAGAGTGTAAGCTCCTCTGTACAGAGACTGATGTGATGTGGGGGGGGGGAGGGGACATTAGAGTGTAAGCTCCTCTGTACAGAGACTGATGTGATGTGGGGGGGAGGGGACATTAGAGTGTAAGCTCCTCTGTACAGAGACTGATGTGATGTGGGGGGAGGGGACATTAGAGTGTAAGCTCCTCTGTACAGAGACTGATGTGATGTGGGGGGGAGGGGACATTAGAGTGTAAGCTCCTCTGTATAGAGACTGATGTGATGTGGGGGAGGGGACATTAGAGTGTAAGCTCCTCTGTATAGAGACTGATGTGATGTGGGGGAGGGGACATTAGAGTGTAAGCTCCTCTGTATAGAGACTGATGTGATGTGGGGGGGAGGGGACATTAGAGTGTAAGCTCCTCTGTACAGAGACTGATGTGATGTGGGGGGGAGGGGACATTAGAGTGTAAGCTCCTCTGTACAGAGACTGATGTGATGTGGGGGGAGGGGACATTAGAGTGTAAGCTCCTCTGTATAGAGACTGATGTGATGGGGGGGGAGGGACATTAGAGTGTAAGCTCCTCTGTATAGAGACTGATGTGATGTGGGGGGGAGGGGACATTAGAGTGTAAGCTCCTCTGTACAGAGACTGATGTGATGTGGGGGGAGGGGACATTAGAGTGTAAGCTCCTCTGTACAGAGACTGATGTGATGTGGGGGGGAGGGGACATTAGAGTGTAAGCTCCTCTGGTACAGAGACTGATGTGATGTGGGGGGGAGGGGACATTAGAGTGTAAGCTCCTCTGTACAGAGACTGATGTGATGTGGGGGGAGGGGACATTAGAGTGTAAGCTCCTCTGTATAGAGACTGATGTGATGTGTGGGGGAGGGGACATTAGAGTGTAAGCTCCTCTGTATAGAGACTGATGTGATGTGGGGGGAGGGGACATTAGAGTGTAAGCTCCTCTGTATAGAGACTGATGTGATGTGTGGGGGAGGGGACATTAGAGTGTAAGCTCCTCTGTATAGAGACTGATGTGATGTGGGGGGGAGGGGACATTAGAGTGTAAGCTCCTCTGTATAGAGACTGATGTGATGTGGGGGGAGGGGACATTAGAGTGTAAGCTCCTCTGTATAGAGACTGATGTGATGTGGGGGAGGGGACATTAGAGTGTAAGCTCCTCTGTACAGAGACTGATGTGATGTGGGGGGAGGGGACATTAGAGTGTAAGTTCCTCTGTACAGAGACTGATGTGATGTGGGGAAGGGGACATTAGAGTGTAAGCTCCTCTGTATAGAGACTGATGTGATGTGGGGGGAGGGGACATTAGAGTGTAAGCTCCTCTGTATAGAGACTGATGTGATGTGGGGGAGGGGACATTAGAGTGTAAGCTCCTCTGTATAGAGACTGATGTGATGTGGGGGGGAGGGGACATTAGAGTGTAAGCTCCTCTGTATAGAGACTGATGTGATGTGGGGGGAGGGGACATTACAGTGTAAGCTCCTCTGTATAGAGACTGATGTGATGTGGGGGGAGGGGACATTAGAGTGTAAGCTCCTCTGTACAGAGACTGATGTGATGTGGGGGGAGGGGACATTAGAGTGTAAGCTCCTCTGTACAGAGACTGATGTGATGTGGGGGGGAGGGGACATTAGAGTGTAAGCTCCTCTGTACAGAGACTGATGTGATGTGGGGGGAGGGGACATTAGAGTGTAAGCTCCTCTGTACAGAGACTGATGTGATGTGGGGGGGAGGGGACATTAGAGTGTAAGCTCCTCTGTACAGAGACTGATGTGATGTGGGGGGAGGGGACATTAGAGTGTAAGCTCCTCTGTATAGAGACTGATGTGATGGGGGGGAGGGGACATTAGAGTGTAAGCTCCTCTGTATAGAGACTGATGTGATGTGGGGGGGGGGACATTAGAGTGTAAGCTCCTCTGTACAGAGACTGATGTGATGTGGGGGGGGGAGGGGACATTAGAGTGTAAGCTCCTCTGTATAGAGACTGATGTGATGTGGGGGGAGGGGACATTAGAGTGTAAGCTCCTCTGTACAGAGACTGATGTGATGGGGGGGGGAGGGGACATTAGAGTGTAAGCTCCTCTGTATAGAGACTGATGTGATGTGGGGGGGGAGGGGACATTAGAGTGTAAGCTCCTCTGTATAGAGACTGATGTGATGTGGGGGAGGGGACATTAGAGTGTAAGCTCCTCTGTATAGAGACTGATGTGATGTGGGGGGAGGGGACATTAGAGTGTAAGCTCCTCTGTATAGAGACTGATGTGATGTGGGGGGAGGGGACATTAGAGTGTAAGCTCCTCTGTACAGAGACTGATGTGATGTGGGGGGAGGGGACATTAGAGTGTAAGCTCCTCTGTACAGAGACTGATGTGATGTGGGGGGAGGGGACATTAGAGTGTAAGCTCCTCTGTACAGAGACTGATGTGATGTGGGGGGAGGGGACATTAGAGTGTAAGCTCCTCTGTATAGAGACTGATGTGATGTGGGGGGGAGGGGACATTAGAGTGTAAGCTCCTCTGTATAGAGACTGATGTGATGTGGGGGGAGGGGACATTAGAGTGTAAGCTCCTCTGTATAGAGACTGATGTGATGTGGGGGGGAGGGGACATTAGAGTGTAAGCTCCTCTGTATAGAGACTGATGTGATGTGGGGGGGGAGGGGACATTAGAGTGTAAGCTCCTCTGTATAGAGACTGATGTGATGTGGGGGGAGGGGACATTAGAGTGTAAGCTCCTCTGTATAGAGACTGATGTGATGTGATGTGGGGGGGGAGGGGACATTAGAGTGTAAGCTCCTCTGTACAGAGACTGATGTGATGTGGGGGGAGGGGACATTAGAGAGTAAGCTCCTCTGTATAGAGACTGATGTGATGTGGGGGAGGGGACATTAGAGTGTAAGCTCCTCTGTATAGAGACTGATGTGATGTGATGTGGGGGAGGGGACATTAGAGTGTAAGCTCCTCTGTACAGAGACTGATGTGATGTGGGGGGAGGGGACATTAGAGTGTAAGCTCCTCTGTATAGAGACTGATGTGATGTGGGGGGGAGGGGACATTAGAGTGTAAGCTCCTCTGTACAGAGACTGATGTGATGTGGGGGAGGGGACATTAGAGTGTAAGCTCCTCTGTATAGAGACTGATGTGATGTGGGGGAGGGGACATTAGAGTGTAAGCTCCTCTGTACAGAGACTGATGTGATGTGGGGGGGGGAGGGGACATTAGAGTGTAAGCTCCTCTGTACAGAGACTGATGTGATGTGGGGGGAGGGGACATTAGAGTGTAAGCTCCTCTGTACAGAGACTGATGTGATGTGGGGGGGGGGAGGGGACATTAGAGTGTAAGCTCCTCTGTACAGAGACTGATGTGATGTGGGGGGGGGGGAGGGGACATTAGAGTGTAAGCTCCTCTGTACAGAGACTGATGTGATGTGGGGGGGAGGGGACATTAGAGTGTAAGCTCCTCTGTACAGAGACTGATGTGATGTGGGGGGAGGGGACATTAGAGTGTAAGCTCCTCTGTACAGAGACTGATGTGATGTGGGGGGGAGGGGACATTAGAGTGTAAGCTCCTCTGTATAGAGACTGATGTGATGTGGGGGAGGGGACATTAGAGTGTAAGCTCCTCTGTATAGAGACTGATGTGATGTGGGGGAGGGGACATTAGAGTGTAAGCTCCTCTGTATAGAGACTGATGTGATGTGGGGGGGAGGGGACATTAGAGTGTAAGCTCCTCTGTACAGAGACTGATGTGATGTGGGGGGGAGGGGACATTAGAGTGTAAGCTCCTCTGTACAGAGACTGATGTGATGTGGGGGGAGGGGACATTAGAGTGTAAGCTCCTCTGTATAGAGACTGATGTGATGGGGGGGGAGGGACATTAGAGTGTAAGCTCCTCTGTATAGAGACTGATGTGATGTGGGGGGGAGGGGACATTAGAGTGTAAGCTCCTCTGTACAGAGACTGATGTGATGTGGGGGGAGGGGACATTAGAGTGTAAGCTCCTCTGTACAGAGACTGATGTGATGTGGGGGGGAGGGGACATTAGAGTGTAAGCTCCTCTGGTACAGAGACTGATGTGATGTGGGGGGAGGGGACATTAGAGTGTAAGCTCCTCTGTACAGAGACTGATGTGATGTGGGGGGAGGGGACATTAGAGTGTAAGCTCCTCTGTATAGAGACTGATGTGATGTGTGGGGGAGGGGACATTAGAGTGTAAGCTCCTCTGTATAGAGACTGATGTGATGTGGGGGGAGGGGACATTAGAGTGTAAGCTCCTCTGTATAGAGACTGATGTGATGTGTGGGGGAGGGGACATTAGAGTGTAAGCTCCTCTGTATAGAGACTGATGTGATGTGGGGGGGAGGGGACATTAGAGTGTAAGCTCCTCTGTATAGAGACTGATGTGATGTGGGGGGAGGGGACATTAGAGTGTAAGCTCCTCTGTATAGAGACTGATGTGATGTGGGGGAGGGGACATTAGAGTGTAAGCTCCTCTGTACAGAGACTGATGTGATGTGGGGGGAGGGGACATTAGAGTGTAAGTTCCTCTGTACAGAGACTGATGTGATGTGGGGAAGGGGACATTAGAGTGTAAGCTCCTCTGTATAGAGACTGATGTGATGTGGGGGGAGGGGACATTAGAGTGTAAGCTCCTCTGTACAGAGACTGATGTGATGTGGGGGGAGGGGACATTAGAGTGTAAGCTCCTCTGTACAGAGACTGATGTGATGTGGGGGGGAGGGGACATTAGAGTGTAAGCTCCTCTGTACAGAGACTGATGTGATGTGGGGGGAGGGGACATTAGAGTGTAAGCTCCTCTGTATAGAGACTGATGTGATGTGGGGGGGGGGACATTAGAGTGTAAGCTCCTCTGTATAGAGACTGATGTGATGTGGGGGGGAGGGGACATTAGAGTGTAAGCTCCTCTGTATAGAGACTGATGTGATGTGGGGGGAGGGGACATTACAGTGTAAGCTCCTCTGTATAGAGACTGATGTGATGTGGGGGGAGGGGACATTAGAGTGTAAGCTCCTCTGTACAGAGACTGATGTGATGTGGGGGGAGGGGACATTAGAGTGTAAGCTCCTCTGTACAGAGACTGATGTGATGTGGGGGGGAGGGGACATTAGAGTGTAAGCTCCTCTGTACAGAGACTGATGTGATGTGGGGGGAGGGGACATTAGAGTGTAAGCTCCTCTGTACAGAGACTGATGTGATGTGGGGGGGAGGGGACATTAGAGTGTAAGCTCCTCTGTACAGAGACTGATGTGATGTGGGGGGAGGGGACATTAGAGTGTAAGCTCCTCTGTATAGAGACTGATGTGATGGGGGGGAGGGGACATTAGAGTGTAAGCTCCTCTGTATAGAGACTGATGTGATGTGGGGGGGGGGGGACATTAGAGTGTAAGCTCCTCTGTACAGAGACTGATGTGATGTGGGGGGGGGAGGGGACATTAGAGTGTAAGCTCCTCTGTATAGAGACTGATGTGATGTGGGGGGAGGGGACATTAGAGTGTAAGCTCCTCTGTACAGAGACTGATGTGATGGGGGGGGGAGGGGACATTAGAGTGTAAGCTCCTCTGTATAGAGACTGATGTGATGTGGGGGGGGAGGGGACATTAGAGTGTAAGCTCCTCTGTATAGAGACTGATGTGATGTGGGGGAGGGGACATTAGAGTGTAAGCTCCTCTGTATAGAGACTGATGTGATGTGGGGGGAGGGGACATTAGAGTGTAAGCTCCTCTGTATAGAGACTGATGTGATGTGGGGGGAGGGGACATTAGAGTGTAAGCTCCTCTGTACAGAGACTGATGTGATGTGGGGGGAGGGGACATTAGAGTGTAAGCTCCTCTGTACAGAGACTGATGTGATGTGGGGGGAGGGGACATTAGAGTGTAAGCTCCTCTGTACAGAGACTGATGTGATGTGGGGGGAGGGGACATTAGAGTGTAAGCTCCTCTGTATAGAGACTGATGTGATGTGGGGGGGAGGGGACATTAGAGTGTAAGCTCCTCTGTATAGAGACTGATGTGATGTGGGGGGGAGGGGACATTAGAGTGTAAGCTCCTCTGTATAGAGACTGATGTGATGTGGGGGGGAGGGGACATTAGAGTGTAAGCTCCTCTGTATAGAGACTGATGTGATGTGGGGGGGGGAGGGGACATTAGAGTGTAAGCTCCTCTGTATAGAGACTGATGTGATGTGGGGGGGGGAGGGGACATTAGAGTGTAAGCTCCTCTGTATAGAGACTGATGTGATGTGGGGGGAGGGGACATTACAGTGTAAGCTCCTCTGTATAGAGACTGATGTGATGTGGGGGGAGGGGACATTAGAGTGTAAGCTCCTCTGTACAGAGACTGATGTGATGTGGGGGGAGGGGACATTAGAGTGTAAGCTCCTCTGTATAGAGACTGATGTGATGTGGGGGGAGGGGACATTACAGTGTAAGCTCCTCTGTATAGAGACTGATGTGATGTGGGGGGGGAGGGGACATTACAGTGTAAGCTCCTCTGTATAGAGACTGATGTGATGTGGGGGGAGGGGACATTAGAGTGTAAGCTCCTCTGTACAGAGACTGATGTGATGTGGGGGGAGGGGACATTAGAGTGTAAGCTCCTCTGTACAGAGACTGATGTGATGTGGGGGGGAGGGGACATTAGAGTGTAAGCTCCTCTGTACAGAGACTGATGTGATGTGGGGGGAGGGGACATTAGAGTGTAAGCTCCTCTGTATAGAGACTGATGTGATGTGGGGGGGGGGACATTAGAGTGTAAGCTCCTCTGTATAGAGACTGATGTGATGTGGGGGGGAGGGGACATTAGAGTGTAAGCTCCTCTGTATAGAGACTGATGTGATGTGGGGGGAGGGGACATTACAGTGTAAGCTCCTCTGTATAGAGACTGATGTGATGTGGGGGGAGGGGACATTAGAGTGTAAGCTCCTCTGTACAGAGACTGATGTGATGTGGGGGGAGGGGACATTAGAGTGTAAGCTCCTCTGTACAGAGACTGATGTGATGTGGGGGGGAGGGGACATTAGAGTGTAAGCTCCTCTGTACAGAGACTGATGTGATGTGGGGGGAGGGGACATTAGAGTGTAAGCTCCTCTGTACAGAGACTGATGTGATGTGGGGGGGAGGGGACATTAGAGTGTAAGCTCCTCTGTACAGAGACTGATGTGATGTGGGGGGAGGGGACATTAGAGTGTAAGCTCCTCTGTATAGAGACTGATGTGATGGGGGGGAGGGGACATTAGAGTGTAAGCTCCTCTGTATAGAGACTGATGTGATGTGGGGGGGGGGGGACATTAGAGTGTAAGCTCCTCTGTACAGAGACTGATGTGATGTGGGGGGGGGAGGGGACATTAGAGTGTAAGCTCCTCTGTATAGAGACTGATGTGATGTGGGGGGAGGGGACATTAGAGTGTAAGCTCCTCTGTACAGAGACTGATGTGATGGGGGGGGGAGGGGACATTAGAGTGTAAGCTCCTCTGTATAGAGACTGATGTGATGTGGGGGGGGAGGGGACATTAGAGTGTAAGCTCCTCTGTATAGAGACTGATGTGATGTGGGGGAGGGGACATTAGAGTGTAAGCTCCTCTGTATAGAGACTGATGTGATGGGGGGAGGGGACATTAGAGTGTAAGCTCCTCTGTACAGAGACTGATGTGATGTGGGGGGAGGGGACATTAGAGTGTAAGCTCCTCTGTACAGAGACTGATGTGATGTGGGGGGAGGGGACATTAGAGTGTAAGCTCCTCTGTATAGAGACTGATGTGATGTGGGGGGGAGGGGACATTAGAGTGTAAGCTCCTCTGTATAGAGACTGATGTGATGTGGGGGGGAGGGGACATTAGAGTGTAAGCTCCTCTGTATAGAGACTGATGTGATGTGGGGGGGGAGGGGACATTAGAGTGTAAGCTCCTCTGTATAGAGACTGATGTGATGTGGGGGGGGGAGGGGACATTAGAGTGTAAGCTCCTCTGTATAGAGACTGATGTGATGTGGGGGGGAGGGGACATTAGAGTGTAAGCTCCTCTGTATAGAGACTGATGTGATGTGGGGGGGAGGGGACATTAGAGTGTAAGCTCCTCTGTATAGAGACTGATGTGATGTGGGGGGAGGGGACATTAGAGTGTAAGCTCCTCTGTATAGAGACTGATGTGATGTGGGGGGGGGGAGGGGACATTAGAGTGTAAGCTCCTCTGTATAGAGACTGATGTGATGTGGGGGGGGGAGGGGACATTAGAGTGTAAGCTCCTCTGTATAGAGACTGATGTGATGTGGGGGAGGGGACATTAGAGTGTAAGCTCCTCTGTATAGAGACTGATGTGATGTGGGGGGGGGGGGACATTAGAGTGTAAGCTCCTCTGTACAGAGACTGATGTGGGGGGGAGGGGACATTAGAGTGTAAGCTCCTCTGTATAGAGACTGATGTGGGGGAGGGGACATTAGAGTGTAAGCTCCTCTGTATAGAGACTGATGTGATGTAGGGGAGGGGACATTAGAGTGTAAGCTCCTCTGTATAGAGACTGATGTGACTGTAGGGGGAGGGGACATTAGAGTGTAAGCTCCTCTGTATAGAGACTGATGTGGTGTGGGGGGGAGGGGACATTAGAGTGTAAGCTCCTCTGTATAGAGACTGATGTAATGTGGGGGAGGGGACATTAGAGTGTAAGCTCCTCTGTATAGAGACTGATATGATGTGGGGGGAGGGGACATTAGAGTGTAAGCTCCTCTGTACAGAGACTGATGTGATGTGGGGGGGAGGGGACATTAGAGTGTAAGCTCCTCTGTATAGAGACTGATGTGATGTGGGGGAGGGGACATTAGAGTGTAAGCTCCTCTGTATAGAGACTGATGTGATGTGATGTGGGGGGAGGGGACATTAGAGTGTAAGCTCCTCTGTATAGAGACTGATGTGATGTGGGGGGGGAGGGGACATTAGAGTGTAAGCTCCTCTGTACAGAGACTGATGGGATGTGGGGGGGAGGGGACAATAGAGTGTAAGCTCCTCTGTATAGAGACTGATGTGATGTGGGGGGAGGGGACATTAGAGTGTAAGCTCCTCTGTATAGAGACTGATGTGATGTGATGTGGGGGAGGGGACATTAGAGTGTAAGCTCCTCTGTATAGAGACTGATGTGATGTGGGGGGAGGGGACATTAGAGTGTAAGCTCCTCTGTATAGAGACTGATGTGACTGTGGGGGGAGGGGACATTAGAGTGTAAGCTCCTCTGTACAGAGACTGATGTGATGTGGGGGGAGGGGACATTAGAGTGTAAGCTCCTCTGTATAGAGACTGATGTGATGTGATGTGGGGGGAGGGGACATTAGAGTGTAAGCTCCTCTGTATAGAGACTGATGTGATGTGGGGGGGAAGGGACATTAGAGTGTAAGCTCCTCTGTACAGAGACTGATGTGATGTGGGGGAGGGGACATTAGAGTGTAAGCTCCTCTGTATAGAGACTGATGTGATGTGGGGGGAGGGGACATTAGAGTGTAAGCTCCTCTGTATAGAGACTGATGTGATGTGGGGGAGGGGACATTAGAGTGTAAGCTCCTCTGTATAGAGACTGATGTGATGTGGGGGGAGGGGACATTAGAGTGTAAGCTCCTCTGTATAGAGACTGATGTGATGTGGGGGGGGGGGACATTAGAGTGTAAGCTCCTCTGTATAGAGACTGATGTGATGTGGGGGGAGGGGACATTAGAGTGTAAGCTCCTCTGTACAGAGACTGATGTGATGTGGGGGGAGGGGACATTAGAGTGTAAGCTCCTCTGTATAGAGACTGATGTGATGTGGGGGGGAGGGGACATTAGAGTGTAAGCTCCTCTGTATAGAGACTGATGTGATGTGGGGGGAGGGGACATTAGAGTGTAAGCTCCTCTGTATAGAGACTGATGTGATGTGGGGGAGGGGACATTAGAGTGTAAGCTCCTCTGTACAGAGACTGATGTGATGTGGGGGAGGGGACATTAGAGTGTAAGCTCCTCTGTATAGAGACTGATGTGATGTGGGGGGGGGGACATTAGAGTGTAAGCTCCTCTGTACAGAGACTGATGTGATGTGGGGGGGAGGGGACATTAGAGTGTAAGCTCCTCTGTACAGAGACTGATGTGATGTGGGGGGGAGGGGACATTAGAGTGTAAGCTCCTCTGTATAGAGACTGATGTGATGTGGGGGAGGGGACATTAGAGTGTAAGCTCCTCTGTATAGAGACTGATGTGATGTGGGGGGAGGGGACATTAGAGTGTAAGCTCCTCTGTATAGAGACTGATGTGATGTGGGGGGAGGGGACATTAGAGTGTAAGCTCCTCTGTACAGAGACTGATGTGATGTGGGGGGGAGGGGACATTAGAGTGTAAGCTCCTCTGTATAGAGACTGATGTGATGTGGGGGGGAGGGGACATTAGAGTGTAAGCTCCTCTGTATAGAGACTGATGTGATGTGGGGGGGAGGGGACATTAGAGTGTAAGCTCCTCTGTACAGAGACTGATGTGATGTGGGGGGAGGGGACATTAGAGTGTAAGCTCCTCTGTATAGAGACTGATGTGATGTGGGGGGAGGGGACATTAGAGTGTAAGCTCCTCTGCTATAGAGACTGATGTGATGTGGGGGGGAGGGGACATTAGAGTGTAAGCTCCTCTGTACAGAGACTGATGTGATGTGGGGGGGAGGGGACATTAGAGTGTAAGCTCCTCTGTATAGAGACTGATGTGATGTGGGGGAGGGGACATTAGAGTGTAAGCTCCTCTGTATAGAGACTGATGTGATGTGGGGGGGAGGGGACATTAGAGTGTAAGCTCCTCTGTATAGAGACTGATGTGATGTGGGGGGGGGAGGGGACATTAGAGTGTAAGCTCCTCTGTACAGAGACTGATGTGATGTGGGGGGGAGGGGACATTAGAGTGTAAGCTCCTCTGTATAGAGACTGATGTGATGTGGGGGGAGGTGACATTAGAGTGTAAGCTCCTCTGTACAGAGACTGATGTGACTGTGGGGGGAGGGGACATTAGAGTGTAAGCTCCTCTGTACAGAGACTGATGTGATGTGGGGGGGAGGGGACATTAGAGTGTAAGCTCCTCTGTATAGAGACTGATGTGATGTGGGGGGAGGGGACATTAGAGTGTAAGCTCCTCTGTATAGAGACTGATGTGATGTGGGGGGAGGTGACATTAGAGTGTAAGCTCCTCTGTATAGAGACTGATGTGATGTGGGGGAGGGGACATTAGAGTGTAAGCTCCTCTGGTACAGAGACTGATGTGATGTGGGGGGAGGGGACATTAGAGTGTAAGCTCCTCTGTACAGAGACTGATGTGATGTGGGGGGGGGAGGGGACATTAGAGTGTAAGCTCCTCTGTATAGAGACTGATGTGATGTGGGGGGAGGGGACATTAGAGTGTAAGGTCCTCTGTATAGAGACTGATGTGATGTGGGGGGAGGGGACATTAGAGTGTAAGCTCCTCTGTACAGAGACTGATGTGATGTGGGGGGAGGGGACATTAGAGTGTAAGCTCCTCTGTACAGAGACTGATGTGATGTGGGGGGAGGGGACATTAGAGTGTAAGCTCCTCTGTATAGAGACTGATGTGATGTGGGGGGGAGGGGACATTAGAGTGTAAGCTCCTCTGTACAGAGACTGATGTGATGTGGGGGGAGGGGACATTAGAGTGTAAGCTCCTCTGTACAGAGACTGATGTGATGTGGGGGGAGGGGACATTAGAGTGTAAGCTCCTCTGTATAGAGACTGATGTGATGTGGGGGGGAGGGGACATTAGAGTGTAAGCTCCTCTGTATAGAGACTGATGTGATGTGGGGGGGGAGGGGACATTAGAGTGTAAGCTCCTCTGTACAGAGACTGATGTGATGTGGGGGGAGGGGACATTAGAGTGTAAGCTCCTCTGTACAGAGACTGATGTGATGTGGGGGAGGGGACATTAGAGTGTAAGCTCCTCTGTATAGAGACTGATGTGATGTGGGGGAGGGGACATTAGAGTGTAAGCTCCTCTGTACAGAGACTGATGTGATGTGGGGGGGGGAGGGGACATTAGAGTGTAAGCTCCTCTGTACAGAGACTGATGTGATGTGGGGGGAGGGGACATTAGAGTGTAAGCTCCTCTGTACAGAGACTGATGTGATGTGGGGGGAGGGGACATTAGAGTGTAAGCTCCTCTGTACAGAGACTGATGTGATGTGGGGGGGGGAGGGGACATTAGAGTGTAAGCTCCTCTGTACAGAGACTGATGTGATGTGGGGGGGAGGGGACATTAGAGTGTAAGCTCCTCTGTACAGAGACTGATGTGATGTGGGGGGGAGGGGACATTAGAGTGTAAGCTCCTCTGTACAGAGACTGATGTGATGTGGGGGGGAGGGGACATTAGAGTGTAAGCTCCTCTGTACAGAGACTGATGTGATGTGGGGGGAGGGGACATTAGAGTGTAAGCTCCTCTGTACAGAGACTGATGTGATGTGGGGGGGAGGGGACATTAGAGTGTAAGCTCCTCTGGTACAGAGACTGATGTGATGTGGGGGGAGGGGACATTAGAGTGTAAGCTCCTCTGTACAGAGACTGATGTGATGTGGGGGGAGGGGACATTAGAGTGTAAGCTCCTCTGTACAGAGACTGATGTGATGTGGGGGGAGGGGACATTAGAGTGTAAGCTCCTCTGTATAGAGACTGATGTGATGTGGGGGGGAGGGGACATTAGAGTGTAAGCTCCTCTGTACAGAGACTGATGTGATGTGGGGGGGGAGGGGACATTAGAGTGTAAGCTCCTCTGTATAGAGACTGATGTGATGTGGGGGGAGGGGACATTAGAGTGTAAGCTCCTCTGTATAGAGACTGATGTGATGTGGGGGGGAGGGGACATTAGAGTGTAAGCTCCTCTGTATAGAGACTGATGTGATGGGGGGGGAGGGGACATTAGAGTGTAAGCTCCTCTGTATAGAGACTGATGTGATGTGGGGGGGGGAGGGGACATTAGAGTGTAAGCTCCTCTGTATAGAGACTGATGTGATGTGGGGGAGGGGACATTAGAGTGTAAGCTCCTCTGTATAGAGACTGATGTGATGTGGGGGGAGGGGACATTAGAGTGTAAGCTCCTCTGTATAGAGACTGATGTGATGTGGGGGGAGGGGACATTAGAGTGTAAGCTCCTCTGTACAGAGACTGATGTGATGTGGGGGGGAAGGGGACATTAGAGTGTAAGCTCCTCTGTACAGAGACTGATGTGATGTGGGGGGGGGGGAGGGGACATTAGAGTGTAAGCTCCTCTGTACAGAGACTGATGTGATGTGGGGGAGGGGACATTAGAGTGTAAGCTCCTCTGTACAGAGACTGATGTGATGTGGGGGGAGGGGACATTAGAGTGTAAGCTCCTCTGTACAGAGACTGATGTGATGGGGGGGGAGGGGACATTAGAGTGTAAGCTCCTCTGTACAGAGACTGATGTGATGGGGGGGGAGGGGACATTAGAGTGTAAGCTCCTCTGTATAGAGACTGATGTGATGTGGGGGGAGGGGACATTAGAGTGTAAGCTCCTCTGTACAGAGACTGATGTGATGTGGGGGGGAGGGGACATTAGAGTGTAAGCTCCTCTGTATAGAGACTGATGTGATGTGGGGGGGAGGGGACATTAGAGTGTAAGCTCCTCTGTACAGAGACTGATGTGATGTGGGGGGGGGGAGGGGACATTAGAGTGTAAGCTCCTCTGTATAGAGACTGATGTGATGTGGGGGGAGGGGACATTAGAGTGTAAGCTCCTCTGTATAGAGACTGATGTGACTGTAGGGGGAGGGGACATTAGAGTGTAAGCTCCTCTGTACAGAGACTGATGTGATGTGGGGGGAGGGGACATTAGAGTGTAAGCTCCTCTGTATAGAGACTGATGTGATGTGGGGGAGGGGACATTAGAGTGTAAGCTCCTCTGTACAGAGACTGATGTGATGTGGGGGGAGGGGACATTAGAGTGTAAGCTCCTCTGTACAGAGACTGATGTGATGTGGGGGGAGGGGACATTAGAGTGTAAGCTCCTCTGTATAGAGACTGATGTGATGTGGGGGGGAGGGGACATTAGAGTGTAAGCTCCTCTGTATAGAGACTGATGTGATGTGGGGGGGAGGGGACATTAGAGTGTAAGCTCCTCTGTATAGAGACTGATGTGATGTGGGGGGAGGGGACATTAGAGTGTAAGCTCCTCTGTATAGAGACTGATGTGATGTGGGGGGGGGGGAGGGGACATTAGAGTGTAAGCTCCTCTGTATAGAGACTGATGTGATGTGGGGGGGGGAGGGGACATTAGAGTGTAAGCTCCTCTGTATAGAGACTGATGTGATGTGGGGGAGGGGACATTAGAGTGTAAGCTCCTCTGTATAGAGACTGATGTGATGTGGGGGAGGGGACATTAGAGTGTAAGCTCCTCTGTATAGAGACTGATGTGATGTGGGGGGAGGTGACATTAGAGTGTAAGCTCCTCTGTATAGAGACTGATGTGATGTGGGGGAGGGGACATTAGAGTGTAAGCTCCTCTGTATAGAGACTGATGTGATGTGGGGGAGGGGACATTAGAGTGTAAGCTCCTCTGTATAGAGACTGATGTGATGTGGGGGGAGGGGACATTAGAGTGTAAGCTCCTCTGTATAGAGACTGATGTGATGTAGGGGAGGGGACATTAGAGTGTAAGCTCCTCTGTATAGAGACTGATGTGACTGTAGGGGGAGGGGACATTAGAGTGTAAGCTCCTCTGTATAGAGACTGATGTGGTGTGGGGGGAGGGGACATTAGAGTGTAAGCTCCTCTGTATAGAGACTGATGTAATGTGGGGGAGGGGACATTACAGTGTAAGCTCCTCTGTACAGAGACTGATGTGATGTGGGGGGGAGGGGACATTAGAGTGTAAGCTCCTCTGTACAGAGACTGATATGATGTGGGGGGAGGGGACATTAGAGTGTAAGCTCCTCTGTATAGAGACTGATGTGATGTGGGGGAGGGGACATTAGAGTGTAAGCTCCTCTGTATAGAGACTGATGTGATGTGGGGGGAGGGGACATTAGAGTGTAAGCTCCTCTGTATAGAGACTGATGTGATGGGGGGGGGAGGGGACATTAGAGTGTAAGCTCCTCTGTATAGAGACTGATGTAATGTGGGGGAGGGGACATTAGAGTGTAAGCTCCTCTGTATAGAGACTGATGTGATGTGGGGGGAGGGGACATTAGAGTGTAAGCTCCTCTGTATAGAGACTGATGTGATGTGGGGGGGGGAGGGGACATTAGAGTGTAAGCTCCTCTGTATAGAGACTGATGTGATGTGGGGGGGGGAGGGGACGATAGAGTGTAAGCTCCTCTGTATAGAGACTGATGTGATGGGGGGGGGGAGGGGACATTAGAGTGTAAGCTCCTCTGTATAGAGACTGATGTGATGTGGGGGGGGAGGGGACATTAGAGTGTAAGCTCCTCTGTATAGAGACTGATGTGATGTGGGGGGAGGGGACATTAGAGTGTAAGCTCCTCTGTATAGAGACTGATGTGATGGGGGGGGGGAGGGGACATTAGAGTGTAAGCTCCTCTGTATAGAGACTGATGTGATGTGTGGGGGAGGGGACATTAGAGTGTAAGCTCCTCTGTATAGAGACTGATGTGATGTGGGGGGGAGGGGACATTAGAGTGTAAGCTCCTCTGTACAGAGACTGATGTGATGTGGGGGCGGGGACATTAGAGTGTAAGCTCCTCTGTATAGAGACTGATGTGATGTGGGGGAGGGGACATTAGAGTGTAAGCTCCTCTGTATAGAGACTGATGTGATGTGGGGGAGGGGACATTAGAGTGTAAGCTCCTCTGTACAGAGACTGATGTGATGTGGGGGGGAGGGGACATTAGAGTGTAAGCTCCTCTGTATAGAGACTGATGTGATGTGGGGGGGGGACATTAGAGTGTAAGCTCCTCTGTATAGAGACTGATGTGATGTGGGGGGAGGGGACATTAGAGTGTAAGCTCCTCTGTATAGAGACTGATGTGATGTGGGGGGAGGGGACATTAGAGTGTAAGCTCCTCTGTACAGAGACTGATGTGATGTGGGGGGAGGGGACATTAGAGTGTAAGCTCCTCTGTACAGAGACTGATGTGATGTGGGGGAGGGGACATTAGAGTGTAAGCTCCTCTGTATAGAGACTGATGTGATGTGGGGGGGGGACATTAGAGTGTAAGCTCCTCTGTATAGAGACTGATGTGATGTGGGGGGAGGGGACATTAGAGTGTAAGCTCCTCTGTATAGAGACTGATGTGATGTGGGGGGGGGACATTAGAGTGTAAGCTCCTCTGTATAGAGACTGATGTGATGTGGGGGGAGGGGACATTAGAGTGTAAGCTCCTCTGTACAGAGACTGATGTGATGTGGGGGGAGGGGACATTAGAGTGTAAGCTCCTCTGTACAGAGACTGATGTGATGTGGGGGGAGGGGACATTAGAGTGTAAGCTCCTCTGTATAGAGACTGATGTGATGTGTGGGGGAGGGGACATTAGAGTGTAAGCTCCTCTGTATAGAGACTGATGTGATGTGGGGGGGAGGGGACATTAGAGTGTAAGCTCCTCTGTACAGAGACTGATGTGATGTGGGGGAGGGGACATTAGAGTGTAAGCTCCTCTGTATAGAGACTGATGTGATGGGGGGAGGGGACATTAGAGTGTAAGCTCCTCTGTATAGAGACTGATGTGATGTGGGGGGAGGGGACATTAGAGTGTAAGCTCCTCTGTATAGAGACTGATGTGATGTGGGGGGGAGGGGACATTAGAGTGTAAGCTCCTCTGGTTCAGAGACTGATGTGATGTGGGGGGGGGAGGGGACATTAGAGTGTAAGCTCCTCTGTACAGAGACTGATGTGATGTGGGGGGAGGGGACATTAGAGTGTAAGCTCCTCTGTACAGAGACTGATGTGATGTGTGGGGGGAGGGGACATTAGAGTGTAAGCTCCTCTGTATAGAGACTGATGTGATGTGGGGGAGGGGACATTAGAGTGTAAGCTCCTCTGTACAGAGACTGATGTGATGTGGGGGGGGGAGGGGACATTAGAGTGTAAGCTCCTCTGTACAGAGACTGATGTGATGTGGGGGGAGGGGACATTAGAGTGTAAACTCCTCTGGTTCAGAGACTGATGTGATGTGGGGGGAGGGGACATTAGAGTGTAAGCTCCTCTGCATAGAGACTGATGTGATGTGGGGGGGGGGGAGGGGACATTAGAGTGTAAGCTCCTCTGTATAGAGACTGATGTGATGTGGGGGGAGGTGACATTAGAGTGTAAGCTCCTCTGTATAGAGACTGATGTGATGTGGGGGAGGGGACATTAGAGTGTAAGCTCCTCTGTATAGAGACTGATGTGACTGTAGGGGGAGGGGACATTAGAGTGTAAGCTCCTCTGTATAGAGACTGATGTGATGTGGGGGGGGGAGGGGACATTAGAGTGTAAGCTCCTCTGTATAGAGACTGATGTGATGTGGGGGGAGGGGACATTAGAGTGTAAGCTCCTCTGTATAGAGACTGATGTGATGTGGGGGGAGGGGACATTAGAGTGTAAGCTCCTCTGTATAGAGACTGATGTGATGTGGGGGGAGGGGACATTAGAGTGTAAGCTCCTCTGTATAGAGACTGATGTGATGTGGGGGGAGGGGACATTAGAGTGTAAGCTCCTCTGTATAGAGACTGATGTGATGTGGGGGGGGGGGACATTAGTGTGTAAGCTCCTCTGTATAGAGACTGATGTGATGTGGGGGGGGGGGGGACATTAGAGTGTAAGCTCCTCTGTATAGAGACTGATGTGATGTGGGGGGGAGGGGACATTAGAGTGTAAGCTCCTCTGTATAGAGACTGATGTGATGTGGGGGGGAGGGGACATTAGAGTGTAAGCTCCTCTGTATAGAGACTGATGTGATGTGGGGGGGGGAGGGGACATTAGAGTGTAAGCTCCTCTGTATAGAGACTGATGTGATGTGGGGGAGGGGACATTAGAGTGTAAGCTCCTCTGTATAGAGACTGATGTGATGTGGGGGGGAGGGGACATTAGAGTGTAAGCTCCTCTGTACAGAGACTGATGTGATGTGGGGGGAGGGGACATTAGAGTGTAAGCTCCTCTGTATAGAGACTGATGTGATGTGGGGGGAGGGGACATTAGAGTGTAAGCTCCTCTGGTACAGAGACTGATGGGATGTGGGGGGGAGGGGACAATAGAGTGTAAGCTCCTCTGTATAGAGACTGATGTGATGTGGGGGGAGGGGACATTAGAGTGTAAGCTCCTCTGTATAGAGACTGATGTGATGTGGGGGGAGGGGACATTAGAGTGTAAGCTCCTCTGTATAGAGACTGATGTGATGTGGGGGAGGGGACATTAGAGTGTAAGCTCCTCTGTATAGAGACTGATGTGATGTGGGGGGGAGGGGACATTAGAGTGTAAGCTCCTCTGTATAGAGACTGATGTGATGTGGGGGGAGGGGACATTAGAGTGTAAGCTCCTCTGTATAGAGACTGATGTGATGTGGGGGAGGGGACATTAGAGTGTAAGCTCCTCTGTATAGAGACTGATGTGATGTGGGGGGGAGGGGACATTAGAGTGTAAGCTCCTCTGTATAGAGACTGATGTGATGTGATGTGGGGGGAGGGGACATTAGAGTGTAAGCTCCTCTGTATAGAGACTGATGTGATGTGGGGGGGGGAGGGGACATTAGAGTGTAAGCTCCTCTGTATAGAGACTGATGTGATGTGGGGGGAGGGGACATTAGAGTGTAAGCTCCTCTGTACAGAGACTGATGTGATGTGGGGGGAGGGGACATTAGTGTGTAAGCTCCTCTGTACAGAGACTGATGTGATGTGGGGGGGAGGGGACATTAGAGTGTAAGCTCCTCTGTATAGAGACTGATGTGATGTGGGGGGGAGGGGACATTAGAGTGTAAGCTCCTCTGTATAGAGACTGATGTGATGTGGGGGGAGGGGACATTAGAGTGTAAGCTCCTCTGTATAGAGACTGATGTGATGTGGGGGGAGGGGACATTAGAGTGTAAGCTCCTCTGTATAGAGACTGATGTGATGTGGGGGAGGGGACATTAGAGTGTAAGCTCCTCTGTATAGAGACTGATGTGATGTGGGGGAGGGGACATTAGAGTGTAAGCTCCTCTGTACAGAGACTGATGTGATGTGGGGGGGAGGGGACATTAGAGTGTAAGCTCCTCTGTATAGAGACTGATGTGATGTGGGGGGAGGGGACATTAGAGTGTAAGCTCCTCTGTACAGAGACTGATGTGATGTGGGGGGGAGGGGACATTAGAGTGTAAGCTCCTCTGTATAGAGACTGATGTGATGTGGGGGGAGGGGACATTAGAGTGTAAGCTCCTCTGTATAGAGACTGATGTGATGTGGGGGGGGGAGGGGACATTAGAGTGTAAGCTCCTCTGTACAGAGACTGATGTGATGTGGGGGGGAGGGGACATTAGAGTGTAAGCTCCTCTGTACAGAGACTGATGTGATGTGGGGGGGGAGGGGACATTAGAGTGTAAGCTCCTCTGTACAGAGACTGATGTGATGTGGGGGAGGGGACATTAGAGTGTAAGCTCCTCTGTACAGAGACTGATGTGATGGGGGGGGGGAGGGGACATTAGAGTGTAAGCTCCTCTGTACAGAGACTGATGTGATGTGGGGGGGAGGGGACATTAGAGTGTAAGCTCCTCTGTATAGAGACTGATGTGATGTGGGGGGAGGGGACATTAGAGTGTAAGCTCCTCTGTATAGAGACTGATGTGATGTGGGGGGGAGGGGACATTAGAGTGTAAGCTCCTCTGTATAGAGACTGATGTGATGTGGGGGGGAGGGGACATTAGAGTGTAAGCTCCTCTGTATAGAGACTGATGTGATGTGGGGGAGGGGACATTAGAGTGTAAGCTCCTCTGTATAGAGACTGATGTGATGTGGGGGGGGGGGGGACATTAGAGTGTAAGCTCCTCTGTATAGAGACTGATGTGATGTGGGGGGAGGGGACATTAGAGTGTAAGCTCCTCTGTACAGAGACTGATGTGATGTGGGGGGGGGAGGGGACATTAGAGTGTAAGCTCCTCTGTACAGAGACTGATGTGATGTGGGGGGGAGGGGACATTAGAGTGTAAGCTCCTCTGTATAGAGATTGATGTGGGGGGGTGGGGACATTAGAGTGTAAGCTCCTCTGTATAGAGACTGATGTGATGTGGGGGGGAGGGGACATTAGAGTGTAAGCTCCTCTGTATAGAGACTGATGTGATGTGGGGGGAGGGGACATTAGAGTGTAAGCTCCTCTGTACAGAGACTGATGTGATGTGGGGGGAGGGGACATTAGAGTGTAAGCTCCTCTGTATAGAGACTGATGTGATGTGGGGGAGGGGACATTAGAGTGTAAGCTCCTCTGTATAGAGACTGATGTGATGTGGGGGGGAGGGGACATTAGAGTGTAAGCTCCTCTGTATAGAGACTGATGTGATGTGGGGGGGGAGGGGACATTAGAGTGTAAGCTCCTCTGTATAGAGACTGATGTGATGTGGGGGGAGGGGACATTAGAGTGTAAGCTCCTCTGTATAGAGACTGATGTGATGTGGGGGAGGGGACATTAGAGTGTAAGCTCCTCTGGTACAGAGACTGATGTGATGTGGGGGGAGGGGACATTAGAGTGTAAGCTCCTCTGTACAGAGACTGATGTGATGTGGGGGGAGGGGACATTAGAGTGTAAGCTCCTCTGTATAGAGACTGATGTGATGTGTGGGGGAGGGGACATTAGAGTGTAAGCTCCTCTGTATAGAGACTGATGTGATGTGGGGGGAGGGGACATTAGAGTGTAAGCTCCTCTGTATAGAGACTGATGTGATGTGTGGGGGAGGGGACATTAGAGTGTAAGCTCCTCTGTATAGAGACTGATGTGATGTGGGGGGGAGGGGACATTAGAGTGTAAGCTCCTCTGTATAGAGACTGATGTGATGTGGGGGGAGGGGACATTAGAGTGTAAGCTCCTCTGTATAGAGACTGATGTGATGTGGGGGAGGGGACATTAGAGTGTAAGCTCCTCTGTACAGAGACTGATGTGATGTGGGGAAGGGGACATTAGAGTGTAAGCTCCTCTGTATAGAGACTGATGTGATGTGGGGGGAGGGGACATTAGAGTGTAAGCTCCTCTGTACAGAGACTGATGTGATGTGGGGAAGGGGACATTAGAGTGTAAGCTCCTCTGTATAGAGACTGATGTGATGTGGGGGAGGGGACATTAGAGTGTAAGCTCCTCTGTATAGAGACTGATGTGATGGGGGGGAGGGGACATTAGAGTGTAAGCTCCTCTGTATAGAGACTGATGTGATGGGGGGGAGGGGACATTAGAGTGTAAGCTCCTCTGTACAGAGACTGATGTGATGTGGGGGGAGGGGACATTAGAGTGTAAGCTCCTCTGTACAGAGACTGATGTGATGTGGGGGGAGGGGACATTAGAGTGTAAGCTCCTCTGTACAGAGACTGATGTGATGTGGGGGGGAGGGGACATTAGAGTGTAAGCTCCTCTGTATAGAGACTGATGTGATGTGGGGGGAGGGACATTAGAGTGTAAGCTCCTCTGTACAGAGACTGATGTGATGTGTGGGGGAGGGGACATTAGAGTGTAAGCTCCTCTGTACAGAGACTGATGTGATGTGGGGGGAGGGGACATTAGAGTGTAAGCTCCTCTGTACAGAGACTGATGTGATGTGGGGGGAGGGGACATTAGAGTGTAAGCTCCTCTGTACAGAGACTGATGTGATGTGGGGGGAGGGGACATTAGAGTGTAAGCTCCTCTGTATAGAGACTGATGTGATGTGGGGGGGGAGGGGACATTAGAGTGTAAGCTCCTCTGTATAGAGACTGATGTGATGTGTGGGGGAGGGGACATTAGAGTGTAAGCTCCTCTGTATAGAGACTGATGTGATGTGGGGGGGAGGGGACATTAGAGTGTAAGCTCCTCTGTATAGAGACTGATGTGATGTGGGGGGGAGGGGACATTAGAGTGTAAGCTCCTCTGTATAGAGACTGATGTGATGTGGGGGGAGGGGACATTAGAGTGTAAGCTCCTCTGTATAGAGACTGATGTGATGTGGGGGGGGGGAGGGGACATTAGAGTGTAAGCTCCTCTGTATAGAGACTGATGTGATGTGGGGGAGGGGACATTAGAGTGTAAGCTCCTCTGTATAGAGACTGATGTGATGTGGGGGGGGGAGGGGACATTAGAGTGTAAGCTCCTCTGTACAGAGACTGATGTGGGGGGGAGGGGACATTAGAGTGTAAGCTCCTCTGTATAGAGACTGATGTGAGGTGGGGGAGGGGACATTAGAGTGTAAGCTCCTCTGTATAGAGACTGATGTGATGTGGGGGAGGGGACATTAGAGTGTAAGCTCCTCTGTATAGAGACTGATGTGATGTGGGGGAGGGGACATTAGAGTGTAAGCTCCTCTGGTTCAGAGACTGATGTGATGTGGGGGAGGGGACATTAGAGTGTAATCTCCTCTGTATAGAGACTGATGTGACTGTAGGGGGAGGGGACATTAGAGTGTAAGCTCCTCTGTATAGAGACTGATGTGATGTGGGGGGAGGGGACATTAGAGTGTAAGCTCCTCTGTATAGAGACTGATGTGATGTGGGGGGAGGGGACATTAGAGTGTAAGCTCCTCTGTATAGAGACTGATGTGATGTGGGGGAGGGGACATTAGAGTGTAAGCTCCTCTGTATAGAGACTGATGTGGTGTGGGGGGAGGGGACATTAGAGTGTAAGCTCCTCTGTATAGAGACTGATGTAATGTGGGGGAGGGGACATTAGAGTGTAAGCTCCTCTGTACAGAGACTGATATGATGTGGGGGGGGGGGAGGGGACATTAGAGTGTAAGCTCCTCTGTATAGAGACTGATGTGATGTGGGGGGAGGGGACATTAGAGTGTAAGCTCCTCTGTATAGAGACTGATGTGATGTGGGGGGGGGAGGGGACATTAGAGTGTAAGCTCCTCTGTATAGAGACTGATGTGATGTGGGGGGAGGGGACATTAGAGTGTAAGCTCCTCTGTATAGAGACTGATGTGATGTGGGGGGAGGGGACATTAGAGTGTAAGCTCCTCTGTATAGAGACTGATGTAATGTGGGGGAGGGGACATTAGAGTGTAAGCTCCTCTGTATAGAGACTGATATGATGTGGGGGGAGGGGACATTAGAGTGTAAGCTCCTCTGTATAGAGACTGATGTGATGTGGGGGAGGGGACATTAGAGTGTAAGCTCCTCTGTATAGAGACTGATGTGATGTGGGGGAGGGGACATTAGAGTGTAAGCTCCTCTGTACAGAGACTGATGTGATGTGGGGGGGAGGGGACATTAGAGTGTAAGCTCCTCTGTACAGAGACTGATGTGATGTGGGGGAGGGGACATTAGAGTGTAAGCTCCTCTGTACAGAGACTGATGTGATGTGGGGGAGGGGACATTAGAGTGTAAGCTCCTCTGTATAGAGACTGATGTGATGTGGGGGGAGGGGACATTAGAGTGTAAGCTCCTCTGTATAGAGACTGATGTGATGTGGGGGGAGGGGACATTAGAGTGTAAGCTTCTCTGTATAGAGACTGATGTGATGTGGGGGAGGGGACATTAGAGTGTAAGCTCCTCTGTATAGAGACTGATGTGATGTGGGGGGAGGGGACATTAGAGTGTAAGCTCCTCTGTACAGAGACTGATGTGATGTGGGGGGAGGGGACATTAGAGTGTAAGCTCCTCTGTACAGAGACTGATGTGGGGGGGAGGGGACATTAGAGTGTAAGCTCCTCTGTATAGAGACTGATGTGATGTGGGGGGAGGGGACATTAGAGTGTAAGCTCCTCTGTACAGAGACTGATGTGGGGGGGAGGGGACATTAGAGTGTAAGCTCCTCTGTATAGAGACTGATGTGATGTGGGGGGAGGGGACATTAGAGTGTAAGCTCCTCTGTACAGAGACTGATGTGATGTGGGGGGAGGGGACATTAGAGTGTAAGCTCCTCTGTATAGAGACTGATGTGATGTGGGGGGAGGGGACATTAGAGTGTAAGCTCCTCTGTACAGAGACTGATGTGATGTGGGGGAGGGGACATTAGAGTGTAAGCTCCTCTGTATAGAGACTGATGTGATGTGGGGGGGAGGGGACATTAGAGTGTAAGCTCCTCTGTATAGAGACTGATGTGGGGGGGGGAGGGGACATTAGAGTGTAAGCTCCTCTGTACAGAGACTGATGTGATGTGGGGGGAGGGGACATTAGAGTGTAAGCTCCTCTGTATAGAGACTGATGTGATGTGGGGGGAGGGGACATTAGAGTGTAAGCTCCTCTGTACAGAGACTGATGTGATGTGGGGGGGGGGAGGGGACATTAGAGTGTAAGCTCCTCTGTACAGAGACTGATGTGATGTGGGGGAGGGGACATTAGAGTGTAAGCTCCTCTGTATAGAGACTGATGTGATGTGGAGGAGGGGACATTAGAGTGTAAGCTCCTCTGTATAGAGACTGATGTGATGTGGGGGGAGGGGACATTAGAGTGTAAGCTCCTCTGTATAGAGACTGATGTGATGTGTGGGGAGGGGACATTAGAGTGTAAGCTCCTCTGTATAGAGACTGATGTGATGTGGAGGAGGGGACATTAGAGTGTAAGCTCCTCTGTATAGAGACTGATGTGATGTGGGGGGAGGGGACATTAGAGTGTAAGCTCCTCTGTATAGAGACTGATGTGATGTGGGGGGGAGGGGACATTAGAGTGTAAGCTCCTCTGTATAGAGACTGATGTGATGTGGGGGGAGGGGACATTAGAGTGTAAGCTCCTCTGTATAGAGACTGATGTGATATGGGGGGGAGGGGACATTAGAGTGTAAGCTCCTCTGTATAGAGACTGATGTGATGTGGGGGGAGGGGACATTAGAGTGTAAGCTCCTCTGTATAGAGACTGATGTGATATGGGGGGGAGGGGACATTAGAGTGTAAGCTCCTCTGTATAGAGACTGATGTGATATGGGGGGGAGGGGACATTAGAGTGTAAGCTCCTCTGTATAGAGACTGATGTGATGTGGGGGAGGGGACATTAGAGTGTAAGCTCCTCTGTATAGAGACTGATGTGATGTGGGGGGAGGGGACATTAGAGTGTAAGCTCCTCTGTATAGAGACTGATGTGATGTGGGGGGGGAGGGGACATTAGAGTGTAAGCTCCTCTGTATAGAGACTGATGTGATGTGGGGGGGAGGGGACATTAGAGTGTAAGCTCCTCTGTATAGAGACTGATGTGATGTGGGGGGAGGGGACATTAGAGTGTAAGCTCCTCTGTATAGAGACTGATGTGATGTGGGGGAGGGGACATTAGAGTGTAAGCTCCTCTGTATAGAGACTGATGTGATGTGGGGGGGAGGGGACATTAGAGTGTAAGCTCCTCTGTATAGAGACTGATGTGATGTGATGTGGGGGGAGGGGACATTAGAGGGTAAGCTCCTCTGTACAGAGACTGATGTGATGTGGGGGGGAGGGGACATTAGAGTGTAAGCTCCTCTGTACAGAGACTGATGTGATGTGGGGGGGAGGGGACATTAGAGTGTAAGCTCCTCTGTATAGAGACTGATGTGATGTGGGGGGAGGGGGCATTAGAGTGTAAGCTCCTCTGTATAGAGACTGATGTGATGGGGGGAGGGGACATTAGAGTGTAAGCTCCTCTGTATAGAGACTGATGTGATGTGGAGGAGGGGACATTAGAGTGTAAGCTCCTCTGTATAGAGACTGATGTGATGTGGGGGGAGGGGACATTAGAGTGTAAGCTCCTCTGTATAGAGACTGATGTGATGTGTGGGGAGGGGACATTAGAGTGTAAGCTCCTCTGTATAGAGACTGATGTGATGTGGAGGAGGGGACATTAGAGTGTAAGCTCCTCTGTATAGAGACTGATGTGATGTGGGGGGAGGGGACATTAGAGTGTAAGCTCCTCTGTATAGAGACTGATGTGATGTGGGGGGGAGGGGACATTAGAGTGTAAGCTCCTCTGTATAGAGACTGATGTGATGTGGGGGGAGGGGACATTAGAGTGTAAGCTCCTCTGTATAGAGACTGATGTGATGTGGGGGAGGGGACATTAGAGTGTAAGCTCCTCTGTATAGAGACTGATGTGATGTGGGGGGGAGGGGACATTAGAGTGTAAGCTCCTCTGTACAGAGACTGATGTGATGTGGGGGGGAGGGGACATTAGAGTGTAAGCTCCTCTGTATAGAGACTGATGTGATGTGGGGGGAGGGGGCATTAGAGTGTAAGCTCCTCTGTATAGAGACTGATGTGATGGGGGGAGGGGACATTAGAGTGTAAGCTCCTCTGTATAGAGACTGATGTGATGTGGGGGGAGGGGACATTAGAGTGTAAGCTCCTCTGTATAGAGACTGATGTGATGTGGGGGGAGGGGACAGTAGAGTGTAAGCTCCTCTGTATAGAGACTGATGTGATGTGGGGGGAGGGGACATTAGAGTGTAAGCTCCTCTGTATAGAGACTGATGTGACTGTGGGGGGGAGGGGACATTAGAGTGTAAGCTCCTCTGTATAGAGACTGATGTGATGTGGGGGGGAGGGGACATTAGAGTGTAAGCTCCTCTGTACAGAGACTGATGTGATGTGGGGGGAGGAGACATTAGAGTGTAAGCTCCTCTGTACAGAGACTGATGTGATGTGGGGGGAGGGGACATTAGAGTGTAAGCTCCTCTGTATAGAGACTGATGTGATGTGGGGGGAGGGGACATTAGAGTGTAAGCTCCTCTGTACAGAGACTGATGTGATGTGGGGGGAGGGGACATTAGAGTGTAAGCTCCTCTGTATAGAGACTGATGTGATGTGGGGGAGGGGACATTAGAGTGTAAGCTCCTCTGTATAGAGACTGATGTGATGTGGGGGGGAGGGGACATTAGAGTGTAAGCTCCTCTGTATAGAGACTGATGTGATGTGGGGGGAGGGGACATTAGAGTGTAAGCTCCTCTGTATAGAGACTGATGTGATGTGGGGGGAGGGGACATTAGAGTGTAAGCTCCTCTGTACAGAGACTGATGTGATGTGGGGGAGGGGACATTAGAGTGTAAGCTCCTCTGTATAGAGACTGATGTGATGTGGGGGGGAGGGGACATTAGAGTGTAAGCTCCTCTGTATAGAGACTGATGTGATGTGGGGGGAGGGGACATTAGAGTGTAAGCTCCTCTGTATAGAGACTGATGTGATGTGGGGGGAGGGGACATTAGAGTGTAAGCTCCTCTGTATAGAGACTGATGTGATGTGGGGGGGGAGGGGACATTAGAGTGTAAGCTCCTCTGTACAGAGACTGATGTGATGTGGGGGGAGGGGACATTAGAGTGTAAGCTCCTCTGTATAGAGACTGATGTGATGTGGGGGAGGGGACATTAGAGTGTAAGCTCCTCTGTACAGAGACTGATGTGATGTGGGGGGGGGAGGGGACATTAGAGTGTAAGCTCCTCTGTATAGAAACTGATGTGATGTGGGGGGAGGGGACATTAGAGTGTAAGCTCCTCTGTACAGAGACTGATGTGATGTGGGGGGGAGGGGACATTAGAGTGTAAGCTCCTCTGTACAGAGACTGATGTGATGGGGGGAGGGGACATTAGAGTGTAAGCTCCTCTGTATAGAGACTGATGTGATGTGTGGGGGAGGGGACATTAGAGTGTAAGCTCCTCTGTATAGAGACTGATGTGATGTGATGTGGGGGAGGGGACATTAGAGTGTAAGCTCCTCTGTATAGAGACTGATGTGATGTGGGGGGAGGGGACATTAGAGTGTAAGCTCCTCTGTACAGAGACTGATGTGATGTGGGGGGGAGGGGACATTAGAGTGTAAGCTCCTCTGTATAGAGACTGATGTGATGTGGGGGGAGGGGACATTAGAGTGTAAGCTCCTCTGTATAGAGACTGATGTGATGTGGGGGGAGGGGACATTAGAGTGTAAGCTCCTCTGTATAGAGACTGATGTGATGTGGGGGGGGAGGGGACATTAGAGTGTAAGCTCCTCTGTATAGAGACTGATGTGATGTGGGGGGGAGGGGACATTAGAGTGTAAGCTCCTCTGTATAGAGACTGATGTGATGTGGGGGGGGGAGGGGACATTAGAGTGTAAGCTCCTCTGTACAGAGACTGATGTGATGTGGGGGGAGGGGACATTAGAGTGTAAGCTCCTCTGTATAGAGACTGATGTGATGTGGGGGAGGGGACATTAGAGTGTAAGCTCCTCTGTACAGAGACTGATGTGATGTGGGGGGGGGGAGGGGACATTAGAGTGTAAGCTCCTCTGTATAGAAACTGATGTGATGTGGGGGGAGGGGACATTAGAGTGTAAGCTCCTCTGTACAGAGACTGATGTGATGTGGGGGGGAGGGGACATTAGAGTGTAAGCTCCTCTGTACAGAGACTGATGTGATGGGGGGAGGGGACATTAGAGTGTAAGCTCCTCTGTATAGAGACTGATGTGATGTGTGGGGGAGGGGACATTAGAGTGTAAGCTCCTCTGTATAGAGACTGATGTGATGTGGGGGGAGGGGACATTAGAGTGTAAGCTCCTCTGTATAGAGACTGATGTGATGTGGGGGGAGGGGACATTAGAGTGTAAGCTCCTCTGTATAGAGACTGATGTGATGTGGGGGAGGGGACATTAGAGTGTAAGCTCCTCTGTATAGAGACTGATGTGATGTGGGGGGAGGGGACATTAGAGTGTAAGCTCCTCTGTATAGAGACTGATGTGATGTGGGGGGGAGGGGACATTAGAGTGTAAGCTCCTCTGTACAGAGACTGATGTGATGTGGGGGGAGGGGACATTAGAGTGTAAGCTCCTCTGTATAGAGACTGATGTGATGTGGGGGAGGGGACATTAGAGTGTAAGCTCCTCTGTATAGAGACTGATGTGATGTGGGGGGAGGGGACATTAGAGTGTAAGCTCCTCTGTATAGAGACTGATGTGATGTGGGGGGAGGGGACATTAGAGTGTAAGCTCCTCTGTATAGAGACTGGTGTGATGTGTGGGGGAGGGGACATTAGAGTGTAAGCTCCTCTGTACAGACACTGATGTGATGTGATGTGGGGGAGGGGACATTAGAGTGTAAGCTCCTCTGTATAGAGACTGATGTGATGTGGGGGGGAGGGGACATTAGAGTGTAAGCTCCTCTGTACAGAGACTGATGTGATGTGGGGGAGGGGACATTAGAGTGTAAGCTCCTCTGTACAGAGACTGATGTGATGTGGGGGGGAGGGGACATTAGAGTGTAAGCTCCTCTGTATAGAGACTGATGTGATGTGGGGGGAGGGGACATTAGAGTGTAAGCTCCTCTGTACAGAGACTGATGTGATGTGGGGGGAGGGGACATTAGAGTGTAAGCTCCTCTGTATAGAGACTGATGTGATGTGGGGGGGAGGGGACATTAGAGTGTAAGCTCCTCTGTATAGAGACTGATGTGATGTGGGGGGGGGAGGGGACATTAGAGTGTAAGCTCCTCTGTACAGAGACTGAGGTGATGTGGGGGGAGGGGACATTAGAGTGTAAGCTCCTCTGTACAGAGACTGAGGTGATGTGGGGGGAGGGGACATTAGAGTGTAAGCTCCTCTGTACAGAGACTGAGGTGATGTGGGGGGAGGGGACATTAGAGTGTAAGCTCCTCTGTACAGAGACTGATGTGATGTGGGGGGAGGGGACATTAGAGTGTAAGCTCCTCTGTACAGAGACTGATGTGATGTGGGGGGGGAGGGGACATTAGAGTGTAAGCTCCTCTGTACAGAGACTGATGTGATGTGGGGGAGGGGACATTAGAGTGTAAGCTCCTCTGTACAGAGACTGTTGTGATGTGATGTGGGGGGAGGGGACATTAGAGTGTAAGCTCCTCTGTACAGAGACTGATGTGATGTGTGGGGGAGGGGACATTAGAGTGTAAGCTCCTCTGTACAGAGACTGATGTGATGTGGGGGGGGGACATTAGAGTGTAAGCTCCTCTGTACAGAGACTGATGTGATGTGGGGGAGGGGACATTAGAGTGTAAGCTCCTCTGTACAGAGACTGATGTGATGTGATGTGGGGGGGGAGGGGACATTAGAGTGTAAGCTCCTCTGTATAGAGACTGATGTGATGTGGGGGGGGAGGGGACATTAGAGTGTAAGCTCCTCTGTATAGAGACTGATGTGATGTGGGGGGAGGGGACATTAGAGTGTAAGCTCCTCTGTATAGAGACTGATGTGATGTGGGGGGAGGGGACATTAGAGTGTAAGCTCCTCTGTATAGAGACTGATGTGATGTGGGGGAGGGGACATTAGAGTGTAAGCTCCTCTGTACAGAGACTGATGTGATGTGGGGGGAGGGGACATTAGAGTGTAAGCTCCTCTGTATAGAGACTGATGTGATGGGGGGGAGGGGACATTAGAGTGTAAGCTCCTCTGTATAGAGACTGATGTGATGTGGGGGAGGGGATATTAGAGTGTAAGCTCCTCTGTATAGAGACTGATGTGATGTGGGGGGGAGGGGACATTAGAGTGTAAGCTCCTCTGTACAGAGACTGATGTGATGTGGGGGGAGGGGACATTAGAGTGTAAGCTCCTCTGTATAGAGACTGATGTGATGTGGGGGGGAGGGGACATTAGAGTGTAAGCTCCTCTGTATAGAGACTGATGTGATGTGGGGGGGGAGGGGACATTAGAGTGTAAGCTCCTCTGTACAGAGACTGATGTGATGTGATGTGGGGGAGGGGACATTAGAGTGTAAGCTCCTCTGTATAGAGACTGATGTGATGTGGGGGGGGGGGACATTAGAGTGTAAGCTCCTCTGTATAGAGACTGATGTGATGTGGGGGAGGGGACATTAGAGTGTAAGCTCCTCTGTATAGAGACTGATGTGATGTGGGGGGGGAGGGGACATTAGAGTGTAAGCTCCTCTGTATAGAGTCTGATGTGATGTGGGGGAGGGGACATTAGAGTGTAAGCTCCTCTGTACAGAGACTGATGTGATGTGGGGGGGAGGGGACATTAGAGTGTAAGCTCCTCTGTACAGAGACTGATGTGATGTGGGGGAGGGGACATTAGAGTGTAAGCTCCTCTGTATAGAGACTGATGTGATGTGGGGAGGGGACATTAGAGTGTAAGCTCCTCTGTACAGAGACTGATGTGATGTGTGGGGGGGAGGGGACATTAGAGTGTAAGCTCCTCTGTACAGAGACTAATGTGATGTGGGGGGAGGGGACATTAGAGTGTAAGCTCCTCTGTATAGAGACTGATGTGATGTGGGGGGAGGGGACATTAGAGTGTAAGCTCCTCTGTACAGAGACTGATGTGATGTGGGGGGGAGGGGACATTAGAGTGTAAGCTCCTCTGTACAGAGACTAATGTGATGTGGGGGGAGGGGACATTAGAGTGTAAGCTCCTCTGTATAGAGACTGATGTGATGTGGGGGGAGGGGACATTAGAGTGTAAGCTCCTCTGTATAGAGACTGATGTGATGTGGGGGGAGGGGACATTAGAGTGTAAGCTCCTCTGTATAGAGACTGATGTGATGTGGGGGAGGGGACATTAGAGTGTAAGCTCCTCTGTACAGAGACTGATGTGATGTGGGGGGAGGGGACATTAGAGTGTAAGCTCCTCTGTACAGAGACTGATGTGATGTGGGGGGAGGGGACATTAGAGTGTAAGCTCCTCTGTATAGAGACTGATGTGATGTGGGGGGAGGGACATTAGAGTGTAAGCTCCTCTGTATAGAGACTGATGTGATGGGGGGGGGGAGGGGACATTAGAGTGTAAGCTCCTCTGTATAGAGACTGATGTGATGTGGGGGGGAGGGGACATTAGAGTGTAAGCTCCTCTGTATAGAGACTGATGTGATGTGGGGGGAGGGGACATTAGAGTGTAAGCTCCTCTGTATAGAGACTGATGTGATGTGATGTGGGGGGAGGGGACATTAGAGTGTAAGCTCCTCTGTATAGAGACTGATGTGATGTGGGGGGAGGGGACATTAGAGTGTAAGCTCCTCTGTATAGAGACTGATGTGATGGGGGGGGGAGGGGACATTAGAGTGTAAGCTCCTCTGTATAGAGACTGATGTGATGTGATGTGGGGGGAGGGGACATTAGAGTGTAAGCTCCTCTGTATAGAGACTGATGTGATGTGGGGGGAGGGGACATTAGAGTGTAAGCTCCTCTGTATAGAGACTGATGTGATGTGGGGGGAGGGGACATTAGAGTGTAAGCTCCTCTGTATAGAGACTGATGTGATGTGGGGGAGGGGACATTAGAGTGTAAGCTCCTCTGTATAGAGACTGATGTGATGTGGGGGGGGAGGGGACATTAGAGTGTAAGCTCCTCTGTATAGAGACTGATGTGATGTGGGGGGAGGGGACATTAGAGTGTAAGCTCCTCTGTATAGAGACTGATGTGATGTGGGGGGAGGGGACATTAGAGTGTAAGCTCCTCTGTACAGAGACTGATGTGATGTGGGGGAGGGGACATTAGAGTGTAAGCTCCTCTGTATAGAGACTGATGTGATGTGGGGGGAGGGGACATTAGAGTGTAAGCTCCTCTGTATAGAGACTGATGTGATGTGGGGGAGGGGACATTAGAGTGTAAGCTCCTCTGTACAGAGACTGATGTGATGTGGGGGAGGGGACATTAGAGTGTAAGCTCCTCTGTACAGAGACTGATGTGATGTGGGGGGGAGGGGACATTAGAGTGTAAGCTCCTCTGTACAGAGACTGATGTGATGTGGGGGGAGGGGACATTAGAGTGTAAGCTCCTCTGTATAGAGACTGATGTGATGTGGGGGGGGGAGGGGACATTAGAATGTAAGCTCCTCTGTATAGAGACTGATGTGATGTGGGGGGGGAGGGGACATTAGAGTGTAAGCTCCTCTGTATAGAGACTGATGTGATGTGGGGGGAGGGGACATTAGAGTGTAAGCTCCTCTGTATAGAGACTGATGTGATGTGGGGGGGGGAGGGGACATTAGAATGTAAGCTCCTCTGTACAGAGACTGATGTGATGTGGGGGGGAGGGGACATTAGAGTGTAAGCTCCTCTGTACAGAGACTGATGTGATGTGGGGGGAGGGGACATTAGAGTGTAAGCTCCTCTGTATAGAGACTGATGTGATGTGGGGGGAGGGGACATTAGAGTGTAAGCTCCTCTGTACAGAGACGGATGTGATGTGGGGGGGGAGGGGACATTAGAGTGTAAGCTCCTCTGTATAGAGACTGATGTGATGTGGGGGAGGGGACATTAGAGTGTAAGCTCCTCTGTATAGAGACTGATGTGATGTGGGGGGAGGGGACATTAGAGTGTAAGCTCCTCTGTATAGAGACTGATGTGATGTGGGGGGAGGGGACATTAGAGTGTAAGCTCCTCTGTATAGAGACTGATGTGATGTGGGGGGAGGGGACATTAGAGTGTAAGCTCCTCTGTACAGAGACTGATGTGATGTGGGGGGGAGTTGACATTAGAGTGTAAGCTCCTCTGTATAGAGACTGATGTGATGTGGGGGGAGGGGACATTAGAGTGTAAGCTCCTCTGTATAGAGACTGATGTGATGTGATGTGGGGGGAGGGGACATTAGAGTGTAAGCTCCTCTGTATAGAGACTGATGTGATGGGGGGGGAGGGGACATTAGAGTGTAAGCTCCTCTGTACAGAGACTGATGTGATGTGGGGGGAGGGGACATTAGAGTGTAAGCTCCTCTGTATAGAGACTGATGTGATGTGGGGGAGGGGACATTAGAGTGTAAGCTCCTCTGTACAGAGACTGATGTGATGTGGGGGGAGGGGACATTAGAGTGTAAGCTCCTCTGTACAGAGACTGATGTGATGTGGGGGGAGGGGACATTAGAGTGTAAGCTCCTCTGTATAGAGACTGATGTGATGTGGGGGGAGGGGACATTAGAGTGTAAGCTCCTCTGTACAGAGACTGATGTGATGTGGGGGGGAGGGGACATTAGAGTGTAAGCTCCTCTGTATAGAGACTGATGTGATGTGGGGGAGGGGACATTAGAGTGTAAGCTTCTCTGTATAGAGACTGATGTGATGTGGGGGGGAGGGGACATTAGAGTGTAAGCTCCTCTGTATAGAGACTGATGTGATGTGGGGGGAGGGGACATTAGAGTGTAAGCTCCTCTGTATAGAGACTGATGTGATGTTGGGGGAGGGGACATTAGAGTGTAAGCTCCTCTGTATAGAGACTGATGTGATGTGGGGGGGAGGGGACATTAGAGTGTAAGCTCCTCTGTATAGAGACTGATGTGATGTGGGGGAGGGGACATTAGAGTGTAAGCTCCTCTGTATAGAGACTGATGTGATGTGGGGAGGGGACATTAGAGTGTAAGCTCCTCTGTACAGAGACTGATGTGATGTGGGGGGGAGGGGACATTAGAGTGTAAGCTCCTCTGTACAGAGACTGATGTGATGTGGGGGAGGGGACATTAGAGTGTAAGCTCCTCTGTACAGAGACTGATGTGATGTGGGGGGGAGGGGACATTAGAGTGTAAGCTCCTCTGTACAGAGACTGATGTGATGTGGGGGAGGGGACATTAGAGTGTAAGCTCCTCTGTATAGAGACTGATGTGATGTGTGGGGGAGGGGACATTAGAGTGTAAGCTCCTCTGTATAGAGACTGATGTGATGTGGGGGGGAGGGGACATTAGAGTGTAAGCTCCTCTGTATAGAGACTGATGTGATGTGGGGGGAGGGGACATTAGAGTGTAAGCTCCTCTGTATAGAGACTGATGTGATGTTGGGGGAGGGGACATTAGAGTGTAAGCTCCTCTGTATAGAGACTGATGTGATGTGGGGGGGAGGGGACATTAGAGTGTAAGCTCCTCTGTATAGAGACTGATGTGATGTGGGGGAGGGGACATTAGAGTGTAAGCTCCTCTGTATAGAGACTGATGTGATGTGGGGGGGAGGGGACATTAGAGTGTAAGCTCCTCTGTACAGAGACTGATGTGATGTGGGGGAGGGGACATTAGAGTGTAAGCTCCTCTGTATAGAGACTGATGTGATGTGGGGGGGAGGGGACATTAGAGTGTAAGCTCCTCTGTATAGAGACTGATGTGATGTGATGTGGGGGGAGGGGACATTAGAGTGTAAGCTCCTCTGTATAGAGACTGATGTGATGTGGGGGGAGGGGACATTAGAGTGTAAGCTCCTCTGTATAGAGACTGATGTGATGTGGGGGGAGGGGACATTAGAGTGTAAGCTCCTCTGTACAGAGACTGATGTGATGTGGGGGGGAGGGGACATTAGAGTGTAAGCTCCTCTGTATAGAGACTGATGTGATGTGGGGGGAGGGGACATTAGAGTGTAAGCTCCTCTGTATAGAGACTGATGTGATGTGGGGGGGAGGGGACATTAGAGTGTAAGCTCCTCTGTATAGAGACTGATGTGATGTGGGGGAGGGGACATTAGAGTGTAAGCTCCTCTGTACAGAGACTGATGTGATGTGGGGGGAGGGGACATTAGAGTGTAAGCTCCTCTGTACAGAGACTGATGTGATGTGGGGGAGGGGACATTAGAGTGTAAGCTCCTCTGTATAGAGACTGATGTGATGTGGGGGGGAGGGGATATTAGAGTGTAAGCTCCTCTGTATAGAGACTGATGTGATGTGTGGGGGAGGGGACATTAGAGTGTAAGCTCCTCTGTATAGAGACTGATGTGATGTGTGGGGGAGGGGACATTAGAGTGTAAGCTCCTCTGTATAGAGACTGATGTGATGTGGGGGGGAGGGGACATTAGAGTGTAAGCTCCTCTGTACAGAGACTGATGTGATGTGGGGGGAGGGGACATTAGAGTGTAAGCTCCTCTGTATAGAGACTGATGTGATGTGGGGGGGAGGGGACATTAGAGTGTAAGCTCCTCTGTATAGAGACTGATGTGATGTGGGGGGAGGGGACATTAGAGTGTAAGCTCCTCTGTATAGAGACTGATGTGATGTGTGGGGGAGGGGACATTAGAGTGTAAGCTCCTCTGTACAGAGACTGATGTGATGTGGGGGGGAGGGGACATTAGAGTGTAAGCTCCTCTGTATAGAGACTGATGTGATGTGGGGGAGGGGACATTAGAGTGTAAGCTCCTCTGTATAGAGACTGATGTGATGTGGGGGGAGGGGACATTAGAGTGTAAGCTCCTCTGTACAGAGACTGATGTGATGTGGGGGGAGGGGACATTAGAGTGTAAGCTCCTCTGTACAGAGACTGATGTGATGTGGGGGAGGGGACATTAGAGTGTAAGCTCCTCTGTATAGAGACTGATGTGATGTGGGGGGAGGGGACATTAGAGTGTAAGCTCCTCTGTATAGAGACTGATGTGATGTGGGGGAGGGGACATTAGAGTTTAAGCTCCTCTGTATAGAGACTGATGTGATGTGGGGGGAGGGGACATTAGAGTGTAAGCTCCTCTGTATAGAGACTGATGTGATGTGGGGGAGGGGACATTAGAGTGTAAGCTCCTCTGTACAGAGACTGATGTGATGTGGGGGGAGGGGACATTAGAGTGTAAGCTCCTCTGTATAGAGACTGATGTGATGTGGGGGGAGGGGACATTAGAGTGTAAGCTCCTCTGTACAGAGACTGATGTGATGTGGGGGGGAGGGGACATTAGAGTGTAAGCTCCTCTGTATAGAGACTAATGTGATGTGGGGGAGGGGACATTAGAGTGTAAGCTCCTCTGTACAGAGACTGATGTGATGTGGGGGGAGGGGACATTAGAGTGTAAGCTCCTCTGTACAGAGACTGATGTGATGTGGGGGGAGGGGACATTAGAGTGTAAGCTCCTCTGTACAGAGACTGATGTGATGTGGGGGGGAGGGGACATTAGAGTGTAAGCTCCTCTGTACAGAGACTGATGTGATGGGGGGAGGGGACATTAGAGTGTAAGCTCCTCTGTATAGAGACTGATGTGATGTGGGGGGGGAGGGGACATTAGAGTGTAAGCTCCTCTGTATAGAGACTGATGTGATGTGATGTGGGGGGGAGGGGACATTAGAGTGTAAGCTCCTCTGTATAGAGACTGATGTGATGTGGGGGGGAGGGGACATTAGAGTGTAAGCTCCTCTGTATAGAGACTGGTGTGATGTGTGGGGGAGGGGACATTAGAGTGTAAGCTCCTCTGTATAGAGACTGATGTGATTTGGGGGGAGGGGACATTAGAGTGTAAGCTCCTCTGTACAGACACTGATGTGATGTGATGTGGGGGGAGGGGACATTAGAGTGTAAGCTCCTCTGTACAGAGACTGATGTGATGTGGGGGAGGGGACATTAGAGTGTAAGCTCCTCTGTATAGAGACTGATGTGATGTGGGGGGGAGGGGACATTAGAGTGTAAGCTCCTCTGTATAGAGACTGATGTGATGTGGGGGGGAGGGGACATTAGAGTGTAAGCTCCTCTGTATAGAGACTGATGTGATGTGGGGGGGGGGACATTAGAGTGTAAGCTCCTCTGTACAGAGACTGATGTGATGTGGGGGGAGGGGACATTAGAGTGTAAGCTCCTCTGTACAGAGACTGATGTGATGTGGGGGGGAGGGGACATTAGAGTGTAAGCTCCTCTGTACAGAGACTGATGTGATGTGGGGGAGGGGACATTAGAGTGTAAGCTCCTCTGTATAGAGACTGATGTGACTGTAGGGGGAGGGGACATTAGAGTGTAAGCTCCTCTGTACAGAGACTGATGTGATGTGGGGGAGGGGACATTAGAGTGTAAGCTCCTCTGTATAGAGACTGATGTGATGTGGGGGAGGGGACATTAGAGTGTAAGCTCCTCTGTATAGAGACTGATGTGATGTGGGGGGAGGGGACATTAGAGTGTAAGCTCCTCTGTATAGAGACTGATGTGATGTGGGGGAGGGGACATTAGAGTGTAAGCTCCTCTGTATAGAGACTGATGTGATGTGGGGGGGAGGGGACATTAGAGTGTAAGCTCCTCTGTACAGAGACTGATGTGATGTGGGGGGGAGGGGACATTAGAGTGTAAGCTCCTCTGTACAGAGACTGATGTGATGTGGGGGAGGGGACATTAGAGTGTAAGCTCCTCTGTATAGAGACTGATGTGATGTGGGGGAGGGGACATTAGAGTGTAAGCTCCTCTGTACAGAGACTGATGTGATGTGGGGGGAGGGGACATTAGAGTGTAAGCTCCTCTGTATAGAGACTGATGTGATGTGGGGGAGGGGACATTAGAGTGTAAGCTCCTCTGTATAGAGACTGATGTGATGTGGGGGGAGGGGACATTAGAGTGTAAGCTCCTCTGTACAGAGACTAATGTGATGTGGGGGGAGGGGACATTAGAGTGTAAGCTCCTCTGTACAGAGACTGTTGTGATGTGATGTGGGGGGAGGGGACATTAGAGTGTAAGCTCCTCTGTACAGAGACTGATGTAATGTGTGGGGGGGGGGACATTAGAGTGTAAGCTCCTCTGTATAGAGACTGATGTGATGTGGGGGGAGGGGACATTAGAGTGTAAGCTCCTCTGTATAGAGACTGATGTGATGTGGGGGGGGGGGACATTAGAGTGTAAGCTCCTCTGTATAGAGACTGATGTGATGTGGGGGGAGGGGACATTAGAGTGTAAGCTCCTCTGTATAGAGACTGATGTGATGTGGGGGGGGGGAGGGGACATTAGAGTGTAAGCTCCTCTGTACAGAGACTGATGTGATGTGGGGGGGGGACATTAGAGTGTAAGCTCCTCTGTATAGAGACTGATGTGATGTGGGGGAGGGGACATTAGAGTGTAAGCTCCTCTGTATAGAGACTGATGTGATGTGGGGGAGGGGACATTAGAGTGTAAGCTCCTCTGTACAGAGACTGATGTGATGTGGGGGGGAGGGGACATTAGAGTGTAAGCTCCTCTGTATAGAGACTGATGTGATGTGGGGGGGGGGGAGGGGACATTAGAGTGTAAGCTCCTCTGTATAGAGACTGATGTGATGTGGGGGGAGGGGACATTAGAGTGTAAGCTCCTCTGTATAGAGACTGATGTGATGTGGGGGGAGGGGACATTAGAGTGTAAGCTCCTCTGTATAGAGACTGATGTGATGTGGGGGGAGGGGACATTAGAGTGTAAGCTCCTCTGTATAGAGACTGATGTGATGTGGGGGGAGGGGACATTAGAGTGTAAGCTCCTCTGTACAGAGACTGATGTGATGTGGGGGGAGGGGACATTAGAGTGTAAGCTCCTCTGTATAGAGACTGATGTGATGTGGGGGAGGGGACATTAGAGTGTAAGCTCCTCTGTACAGAGACTGATGTGATGTGGGGGAGGGGACATTAGAGTGTAAGCTCCTCTGTATAGAGACTGATGTGATGTGGGGGGAGGGGACATTAGAGTGTAAGCTCCTCTGTATAGAGACTGATGTGATGTGGGGGAGGGGACATTAGAGTGTAAGCTCCTCTGTATAGAGACTGATGTGATGTGGGGGAGGGGACATTAGAGTGTAAGCTCCTCTGTACAGAGACTGATGTGATGTGGGGGGGAGGGGACATTAGAGTGTAAGCTCCTCTGTATAGAGACTGATGTGATGTGGGGGGGGGGGAGGGGACATTAGAGTGTAAGCTCCTCTGTATAGAGACTGATGTGATGTGGGGGGAGGGGACATTAGAGTGTAAGCTCCTCTGTATAGAGACTGATGTGATGTGGGGGGAGGGGACATTAGAGTGTAAGCTCCTCTGTATAGAGACTGATGTGATGTGGGGGGAGGGGACATTAGAGTGTAAGCTCCTCTGTATAGAGACTGATGTGATGTGGGGGGGAGGGGACATTAGAGTGTAAGCTCCTCTGTACAGAGACTGATGTGATGTGGGGGAGGGGACATTAGAGTGTAAGCTCCTCTGTATAGAGACTGATGTGATGTGGGGGGGAGGGGACATTAGAGTGTAAGCTCCTCTGTATAGAGACTGATGTGATGTGGGGGGAGGGGACATTAGAGTGTAAGCTCCTCTGTATAGAGACTGATGTGATGTGGGGGGAGGGGACATTAGAGTGTAAGCTCCTCTGTACAGAGACTGATGTGATGTGGGGGGGAGGGGACATTAGAGTGTAAGCTCCTCTGTATAGAGACTGATGTGATGTGGGGGGAGGGGACATTAGAGTGTAAGCTCCTCTGTACAGAGACTGATGTGATGTGGGGGGAGGGGACATTAGAGTGTAAGCTCCTCTGTATAGAGACTGATGTGATGTGGGGGGAGGGGACATTAGAGTGTAAGCTCCTCTGTATAGAGACTGATGTGATGTGGGGGGGGAGGGGACATTAGAGTGTAAGCTTCTCTGTATAGAGACTGATGTGATGTGGGGGGAGGGGACATTAGAGTGTAAGCTTCTCTGTATAGAGACTGATGTGATGTGGGGGGAGGGGACATTAGAGTGTAAGCTCCTCTGTATATAGACTGATGTGATGTGGGGGGAGGGGACATTAGAGTGTAAGCTCCTCTGTACAGAGACTGATGTGATGTGGGGGAGGGGACATTAGAGTGTAAGCTCCTCTGTATAGAGACTGATGTGATGTGGGGGGGAGGGGACATTAGAGTGTAAGCTCCTCTGTATAGAGACTGATGTGATGTGGGGGGGGAGGGGACAATAGAGTGTAAGCTCCTCTGTATAGAGACTGATGTGATGTGTGGGGGAGGGGACATTAGAGTGTAAGCTTCTCTGTATAGAGACTGATGTGATGTGGGGGGGAGGGGACATTAGAGTGTAAGCTCCTCTGTATAGAGACTGATGTGATGTGGGGGGGAGGGGACATTAGAGTGTAAGCTCCTCTGTACAGAGACTGATGTGATGTGGGGGGAGGGGACATTAGAGTGTAAGCTCCTCTGTATAGAGACTGATGTGATGTTGGGGGAGGGGACATTAGAGTGTAAGCTCCTCTGTATAGAGACTGATGTGATGTTGGGGGAGGGGACATTAGAGTGTAAGCTCCTCTGTATAGAGACTGATGTGATGTGGGGGGAGGGGACATTAGAGTGTAAGCTCCTCTGTATAGAGACTGATGTGATGTGGGGGGGAGGGGACATTAGAGTGTAAGCTCCTCTGTACAGAGACTGATGTGATGTGGGGGAGGGGACATTAGAGTGTAAGCTCCTCTGTATAGAGACTGATGTGATGTTGGGGGAGGGGACATTAGAGTGTAAGCTCCTCTGTACAGAGACTGATATGATGTGGGGGGAGGGGACATTAGAGTGTAAGCTCCTCTGTATAGAGACTGATGTGATGTGGGGGAGGGGACATTAGAGTGTAAGCTCCTCTGTATAGAGACTGATGTGATGTGGGGGGGGAGGGGACATTAGAGTGTAAGCTCCTCTGTACAGAGACTGATGTGATGTGGGGGGAGGGGACATTAGAGTGTAAGCTCCTCTGTATAGAGACTGATGTGATGTGGGGGGAGGGGACATTAGAGTGTAAGCTCCTCTGTATAGAGACTGATGTGATGTGGGGGAGGGGACATTAGAGTGTAAGCTCCTCTGTATAGAGACTGATGTGATGTGGGGGGGAGGGGACATTAGAGTGTAAGCTCCTCTGTACAGAGACTGATGTGATGTGGGGGGGAGGGGACATTAGAGTGTAAGCTCCTCTGTACAGAGACTGATGTGATGTGGGGGGGAGGGGACATTAGAGTGTAAGCTCCTCTGTATAGAGACTGATGTGATGTTGGGGGAGGGGACATTAGAGTGTAAGCTCCTCTGTATAGAGACTGATGTGACTGTGGGGGAGGGGACATTAGAGTGTAAGCTCCTCTGTATAGAGACTGATGTGATGTGGGGGGAGGGGACATTAGAGTGTAAGCTCCTCTGTACAGAGACTGATGTGATGTGGGGGGAGGGGACATTAGAGTGTAAGCTCCTCTGTATAGAGACTGATGTGATTTGGGGGGAGGGGACATTAGAGTGTAAGCTCCTCTGTATAGAGACTGATGTGATGTGGGGGGGAGGGGACATTAGAGTGTAAGCTCCTCTGTACAGAGACTGATGTGATGTGATGTGGGGGGGAGGGGACATTAGAGTGTAAGCTCCTCTGTACAGAGACTGATGTGATGTGGGGGGGGGGACATTAGAGTGTAAGCTCCTCTGTATAGAGACTGATGTGATGTGGGGGGGGGGACATTAGAGTGTAAGCTCCTCTGTACAGAGACTGAGGTGATGTGGGGGGAGGGGACATTAGAGTGTAAGCTCCTCTGTACAGAGACTGATGTGATGTGGGGGGAGGGGACATTAGAGTGTAAGCTCCTCTGTACAGAGACTGATGTGATGTGGGGGGGAGGGGACATTAGAGTGTAAGCTCCTCTGTACAGAGACTGATGTGATGTGGGGGAGGGGACATTAGAGTGTAAGCTCCTCTGTATAGAGACTGATGTGATGTGGGGGGGAGGGGACATTAGAGTGTAAGCTCCTCTGTATAGAGACTGATGTGATGTGGGGGGAGGGGACATTAGAGTGTAAGCTCCTCTGTACAGAGACTGATGTGATGTGGGGGGAGGGGACATTAGAGTGTAAGCTCCTCTGTATAGAGACTGATGTGATGTGGGGGGAGGGGACATTAGAGTGTAAGCTCCTCTGTACAGAGACTGATGTGATGTGGGGGGAGGGGACATTAGAGTGTAAGCTCCTCTGTATAGAGACTGATGTGATGTGGGGGAGGGGACATTAGAGTGTAAGCTCCTCTGTACAGAGACTGATGTGATGTGGGGGGGAGGGGACATTAGAGTGTAAGCTCCTCTGTATAGAGACTGATGTGGTGTGGGGGGAGGGGACATTAGAGTGTAAGCTCCTCTGTATAGAGACTGATGTGACTGTAGGGGGAGGGGACATTAGAGTGTAAGCTCCTCTGTACAGAGACTGATGTGATGTGGGGGAGGGGACATTAGAGTGTAAGCTCCTCTGTATAGAGACTGATGTGATGTGATGTGGGGGGAGGGGACATTAGAGTGTAAGCTCCTCTGTATAGAGACTGATGTGATGTGGGGGAGGGGACATTAGAGTGTAAGCTCCTCTGTACAGAGACTGATGTGATGTGGGGGAGGGGACATTAGAGTGTAAGCTCCTCTGTACAGAGACTGATGTGATGTGGGGGGAGGGGACATTAGAGTGTAAGCTCCTCTGTACAGAGACTGATGTGATGTGGGGGGAGGGGACATTAGAGTGTAAGCTCCTCTGTACAGAGACTAATGTGATGTGGGGGGAGGGGACATTAGAGTGTAAGCTCCTCTGTACAGAGACTGTTGTGATGTGATGTGGGGGGAGGGGACATTAGAGTGTAAGCTCCTCTGTACAGAGACTGATGTGATGTGGGGGGAGGGGACATTAGAGTGTAAGCTCCTCTGTACAGAGACTAATGTGATGTGGGGGGAGGGGACATTAGAGTGTAAGCTCCTCTGTATAGAGACTGATGTGATGTGATGTGGGGGAGGGGACATTAGAGTGTAAGCTCCTCTGTATAGAGACTGATGTGATGTGGGGGGAGGGGACATTAGAGTGTAAGCTCCTCTGTACAGAGACTGTTGTGATGTGATGGGGGGGGAGGGGACATTAGAGTGTAAGCTCCTCTGTACAGAGACTGATGTGATGTGGGGGAGGGGACATTAGAGTGTAAGCTCCTCTGTATAGAGACTGATGTGATGTGGGGGAGGGGACATTAGAGTGTAAGCTCCTCTGTACAGAGACTGATGTGATGTGGGGGGGGGGACATTAGAGTGTAAGCTCCTCTGTACAGAGACTGATGTGATGTGGGGGAGGGGACATTAGAGTGTAAGCTCCTCTGTATAGAGACTGATGTGATGTGGGGGGGGGAGGGGACATTAGAGTGTAAGCTCCTCTGTATAGAGACTGATGTGATGTGGGGGGAGGGGACATTAGAGTGTAAGCTCCTCTGTATAGAGACTGATGTGATGTGGGGGGAGGGGACATTAGAGTGTAAGCTCCTCTGTATAGAGACTGATGTGATGTGGGGGGGAGGGGACATTAGAGTGTAAGCTCCTCTGTATAGAGACTGATGTGATGTGGGGGAGGGGACATTAGAGTGTAAGCTCCTCTGTACAGAGACTGATGTGATGGGGGGAGGGGACATTAGAGTGTAAGCTCCTCTGTATAGAGACTGATGTGATGTTGGGAGGGGACATTAGAGTGTAAGCTCCTCTGTATAGAGACTGATGTGATGTGGGGGGAGGGGACATTAGAGTGTAAGCTCCTCTGTATAGAGACTGATGTGATGGGGGGGAGGGGACATTAGAGTGTAAGCTCCTCTGTATAGAGACTGATGTGATGTGGGGGGGAGGGGACATTAGAGTGTAAGCTCCTCTGTATAGAGACTGATGTGATGTGGGGGGGAGGGGACATTAGAGTGTAAGCTCCTCTGTATAGAGACTGATGTGATGTGGGGGGGAGGGGACATTAGAGTGTAAGCTCCTCTGTATAGAGACTGATGTGATGTGGGGGAGGGGACATTAGAGTGTAAGCTCCTCTGTATAGAGACTGATGTGATGTGGGGGGGAGGGGACATTAGAGTGTAAGCTCCTCTGTATAGAGACTGATGTGATGTGGGGGGGAGGGGACATTAGAGTGTAAGCTCCTCTGTACAGAGACTGATGTGATGTGGGGGAGGGGACATTAGAGTGTAAGCTCCTCTGTATAGAGACTGATGTGATGTGGGGGGGAGGGGACATTAGAGTGTAAGCTCCTCTGTATAGAGACTGATGTGATGTGGGGGGAGGGGACATTAGAGTGTAAGCTCCTCTGTATAGAGACTGATGTGATGTGGGGGGAGGGGACATTAGAGTGTAAGCTCCTCTGTATAGAGACTGATGTGATGGAGGGGGAGGGGACATTAGAGTGTAAGCTCCTCTGTATAGAGAATGATGTGATGTGGGGGGAGGGGACATTAGAGTGTAAGCTCCTCTGTATAGAGACTGATGTGATGTGGGGGGAGGGGACATTAGAGTGTAAGCTCCTCTGTATAGAGACTGATGTGATGTGGGGGGGAGGGGACATTAGAGTGTAAGCTCCTCTGTATAGAGACTGATGTGATGTTGGGGGAGGGGACATTAGAGTGTAAGCTCCTCTGTATAGAGACTGATGTGATGTTGGGGGAGGGGACATTAGAGTGTAAGCTCCTCTGTATAGAGACTGATGTGACTGTGGGGGAGGGGACATTAGAGTGTAAGCTCCTCTGTATAGAGACTGATGTGATGTGGGGGAGGGGACATTAGAGTGTAAGCTCCTCTGTATAGAGACTGATGTGATGTGGGGGGGGGAGGGGACATTAGAGTGTAAGCTCCTCTGTACAGAGACTGATGTGATGTGATGTGGGGGGGAGGGGACATTAGAGTGTAAGCTCCTCTGTACAGAGACTGATGTGATGTGGGGGAAGGGGACATTAGAGTGTAAGCTCCTCTGTACAGAGACTGATGTGATGTGGGGAGGGGACATTAGAGTGTAAGCTCCTCTGTACAGAGACTGATGTGATGTGGGGGGGGGGGAGGGGACATTAGAGTGTAAGCTCCTCTGTATAGAGACTGATGTGATGTGGGGGGGGGAGGGGACATTAGAGTGTAAGCTCCTCTGTATAGAGACTGATGTGATGTGGGGGGGAGGGGACATTAGAGTGTAAGCTCCTCTGTATAGAGACTGATGTGATGTGGGGGGAGGGGACATTAGAGTGTAAGCTCCTCTGTACAGAGACTGATGTGATGTGGGGGGGGGAGGGGACATTAGAGTGTAAGCTCCTCTGTATAGAGACTGATGTGATGTGGGGAGGGGACATTAGAGTGTAAGCTCCTCTGTACAGAGACTGATGTGATGTGGGGGGGGGAGGGGACATTAGAGTGTAAGCTCCTCTGTATAGAGACTGATGTGATGTGAGGGGGGGGGACATTAGAGTGTAAGCTCCTCTGTATAGAGACTGATGTGATGTGGGGGGGGGAGGGGACATTAGAGTGTAAGCTCCTCTGTATAGAGACTGATGTGATGTGGGGAGGGGACATTAGAGTGTAAGCTCCTCTGTACAGAGACTGATGTGATGTGGGGGGGGGAGGGGACATTAGAGTGTAAGCTCCTCTGTATAGAGACTGATGTGATGTGAGGGGGGGGGACATTAGAGTGTAAGCTCCTCTGTATAGAGACTGATGTGATGTGGGGGGGAGGGGACATTAGAGTGTAAGCTCCTCTGTACAGAGACTGATGTGATGTGGGGGAGGGGACATTAGAGTGTAAGCTCCTCTGTATAGAGACTGATGTGATGTGGGGGGGGAGGGGACATTAGAGTGTAAGCTCCTCTGTACAGAGACTGATGTGATGTGGGGGGGAGGGGACATTAGAGTGTAAGCTCCTCTGTATAGAGACTGATGTGATGTGGGGGGAGGGGACATTAGAGTGTAAGCTCCTCTGTACAGAGACTGATGTGATGTGGGGGGTGGGGACATTAGAGTGTAAGCTCCTCTGTACAGAGACTGATGTGATGTGGGGGGAGGGGACATTAGAGTGTAAGCTCCTCTGTATAGAGACTGATGTGATGTGATGTGGGGGAGGGGACATTAGAGTGTAAGCTCCTCTGTACAGAGACTGATGTGATGTGGGGGGGAGGGGACATTAGAGTGTAAGCTCCTCTGTATAGAGACTGATGTGATGTGGGGGGAGGGGACATTAGAGTGTAAGCTCCTCTGTATAGAGACTGATGTGATGTGGGGGAGGGGACATTAGAGTGTAAGCTCCTCTGTATAGAGACTGAGGTGATGTGGGGGGAGGGGACATTAGAGTGTAAGCTCCTCTGTACAGAGACTGATGTGATGTGGGGGGAGGGGACATTAGAGTGTAAGCTCCTCTGTATAGAGACTGATGTGACTGTGGGGGGGAGGGGACATTAGAGTGTAAGCTCCTCTGTATAGAGACTGATGTGATGTGGGGGAGGGGGACATTAGAGTGTAAGCTCCTCTGTATAGAGACTGATGTGATGTGGGGGGAGGGGACATTAGAGTGTAAGCTCCTCTGTACAGAGACTGATGTGATGTGGGGGGGAGGGGACATTAGAGTGTAAGCTCCTCTGTATAGAGACTGATGTGATGTGATGGGGGGGGGGGGAGGGGACATTAGAGTGTAAGCTCCTCTGTATAGAGACTGATGTGATGTGGGGGGAGGGGACATTAGAGTGTAAGCTCCTCTGTATAGAGACTGATGTGATGTGGGGGAGGGGACATTAGAGTGTAAGCTCCTCTGTATAGAGAGTGATGTGACTGTGGGGGGAGGGGACATTAGAGTGTAAGCTCCTCTGTACAGAGACTGATGTGATGTGGGGGGAGGGGACATTAGAGTGTAAGCTCCTCTGTACAGAGACTGATGTGATGTGGGGGGGGAGGGGACATTAGAGTGTAAGCTCCTCTGTACAGAGACTGATGTGATGTGGGGGGAGGGGACATTAGAGTGTAAGCTCCTCTGTACAGAGACTGATGTGATGTGGGGGAGGGGACATTAGAGTGTAAGCTCCTCTGTACAGAGACTGATGTGATGTGGGGGAGGGGACATTAGAGTGTAAGCTCCTCTGTATAGAGACTGATGTGATGTGGGGGAGGGGACATTAGAGTGTAAGCTCCTCTGTATAGAGACTGATGTGATGTGGGGGGAGGGGACATTAGAGTGTAAGCTCCTCTGTATAGAGACTGATGTGATGTGGGGGAGGGGACATTAGAGTGTAAGCTCCTCTGTACAGAGACTGATGTGATGTGGGGGGGAGGGGACATTAGAGTGTAAGCTCCTCTGTATAGAGACTGATGTGATGTGGGGGAGGGGACATTAGAGTGTAAGCTCCTCTGTACAGAGACTGATGTGATGTGGGGGGAGGGGACATTAGAGTGTAAGCTCCTTTGTATAGAGACTGATGTGATATGGGGGGAGGGGACATTAGAGTGTAAGCTCCTCTGTACAGAGACTGATGTGATGTGGGGGGAGGGGACATTAGAGTGTAAGCTCCTCTGTATAGAGACTGATGTGATGTGGGGGAGGGGACATTAGAGTGTAAGCTCCTCTGTATAGAGACTGATGTGATGTGTGGGGGAGGGGACATTAGAGTGTAAGCTCCTCTGTACAGAGACTGATGTGATGTGGGGGGGAGGGGACATTAGAGTGTAAGCTCCTCTGTATAGAGACTGATGTGATGTGGGGGGAGGGGACATTAGAGTGTAAGCTCCTCTGTACAGGGACTGATGTGATGTGGGGGGAGGGGACATTAGAGTGTAAGCTCCCCTGTACAGAGACTGATGTGATGTGGGGGGAGGGGACATTAGAGTGTAAGCTCCTCTGTATAGAGACTGATGTGATGTGGGGGGAGGGGACATTAGAGTGTAAGCTCCTCTGTACAGAGACTGATGTGATGTGGGGGAGGGGACATTAGAGTGTAAGCTCCTCTGTATAGAGACTGATGTGATGTGGTGGGGAGGGGACATTAGAGTGTAAGCTCCTCTGTATAGAGACTGATGTGATGTGGGGGGGAGGGGACATTAGAGTGTAAGCTCCTCTGTACAGAGACTGATGTGATGTGGGGGGGAGGGGACATTAGAGTGTAAGCTCCTCTGTATAGAGACTGATGTGATGTGGGGGCGGGGACATTAGAGTGTAAGCTCCTCTGTATAGAGACTGATGTGATGTGGGGGGGAGGGGACATTAGAGTGTAAGCTCCTCTGTATAGAGACTGATGTGATGTGGGGGCGGGGACATTAGAGTGTAAGCTCCTCTGTATAGAGACTGATGTGATGTGGGGGCGGGGACATTAGAGTGTAAGCTCCTCTGTATAGAGACTGATGTGGGGGGGGGAGGGGACATTAGAGTGTAAGCTCCTCTGTATAGAGACTGATGTGATGTGGGGGGGGGAGGGGACATTAGAGTGTAAGCTCCTCTGTATAGAGACTGATGTGATGTGGGGGGGAGGGGACATTAGAGTGTAAGCTCCTCTGTATAGAGACTGATGTGATGTGGGGGGGGAGGGGACATTAGAGTGTAAGCTCCTCTGTATAGAGACTGATGTGATGTGGGGGAGGGGACATTAGAGTGTAAGCTCCTCTGTATAGAGACTGATGTGATGGGGGGGGAGGGGACATTAGAGTGTAAGCTCCTCTGTATAGAGACTGATGTGATGGGGGGGGGAGGGGACATTAGAGTGTAAGCTCCTCTGTATAGAGACTGATGTGATGTGGGGGGAGGGGACATTAGAGTGTAAGCTCCTCTGTATAGAGACTGATGTGATGTGTGGGGGGAGGGGACATTAGAGTGTAAGCTCCTCTGTACAGAGACTGATGTGATGTGGGGGGGAGGGGACATTAGAGTGTAAGCTCCTCTGTATAGAGACTGATGTGATGTGGGGGGGGGGGACATTAGAGTGTAAGCTCCTCTGTACAGAGACTGATGTGATGTGGGGGGGGGAGGGGACATTAGAGTGTAAGCTCCTCTGTACAGAGACTGATGTGATGTGGGGGGGGGGGGGACATTAGAGTGTAAGCTCCTCTGTACAGAGACTGATGTGATGTGGGGGGGGGAGGGGACATTAGAGTGTAAGCTCCTCTGTATAGAGACTGATGTGATGTGGGGGGAGGGGACATTAGAGTGTAAGCTCCTCTGTACAGAGACTGATGTGATGGGGGGGGGGAGGGGACATTAGAGTGTAAGCTCCTCTGTATAGAGACTGATGTGATGTGGGGGGGAGGGGACATTAGAGTGTAAGCTCCTCTGTATAGAGACTGATGTGATGTGGGGGAGGGGACATTAGAGTGTAAGCTCCTCTGTATAGAGACTGATGTGATGTGGGGGGAGGGGACATTAGAGTGTAAGCTCCTCTGTATAGAGACTGATGTGATGTGGGGGGGGAGGGGACATTAGAGTGTAAGCTCCTCTGTATAGAGACTGATGTGATGTGGGGGGAGGGGACATTAGAGTGTAAGCTCCTCTGTACAGAGACTGATGTGATGGGGGGGGGAGGGGACATTAGAGTGTAAGCTCCTCTGTACAGAGACTGATGTGATGTGGGGGGAGGGGACATTAGAGTGTAAGCTCCTCTGTACAGAGACTGATGTGATGTGGGGGGGAGGGGACATTAGAGTGTAAGCTCCTCTGTACAGAGACTGATGTGATGTGGGGGGAGGGGACATTAGAGTGTAAGCTCCTCTGTACAGAGACTGATGTGATGGGGGGGGAGGGGACATTAGAGTGTAAGCTCCTCTGTACAGAGACTGATGTGATGTGGGGGGAGGGGACATTAGAGTGTAAGCTCCTCTGTATAGAGACTGATGTGATGTGGGGGGGAGGGGACATTAGAGTGTAAGCTCCTCTGTATAGAGACTGATGTGATGTGGGGGGGAGGGGGACATTAGAGTGTAAGCTCCTCTGTACAGAGACTGATGTGATGTGGGGGGAGGGGACATTAGAGTGTAAGCTCCTCTGTATAGAGACTGATGTGATGTGATGTGGGGGAGGGGACATTAGAGTGTAAGCTCCTCTGTACAGAGACTGATGTGATGTGGGGGAGGGGACATTAGAGTGTAAGCTCCTCTGTATAGAGACTGATGTGATGTGGGGGGGAGGGGACATTAGAGTGTAAGCTCCTCTGTATAGAGACTGATGTGATGTGGGGGGAGGGGACATTAGAGTGTAAGCTCCTCTGTATAGAGACTGATGTGATGTGGGGGAGGGGACATTAGAGTGTAAGCTCCTCTGTACAGAGACTGATGTGATGTGGGGGGAGGGGACATTAGAGTGTAAGCTCCTCTGTATAGAGACTGATGTGATGTGGGGGGAGGGGACATTAGAGTGTAAGCTCCTCTGTATAGAGACTGATGTGATGTGGGGGGAGGGGACATTAGAGTGTAAGCTCCTCTGTATAGAGACTGGTGTGATGTGGGGGGGGAGGGGACATTAGAGTGTAAGCTCCTCTGTATAGAGACTGATGTGATGTGATGTGGGGGAGGGGACATTAGAGTGTAAGCTCCTCTGTACAGAGACTGATGTGATGTGATGGGGGGGGGGGAGGGGACATTAGAGTGTAAGCTCCTCTGTATAGAGACTGATGTGATGTGGGGGGGAGGGGACATTAGAGTGTAAGCTCCTCTGTATAGAGACTGATGTGATGTGGGGGGAGGGGACATTAGAGTGTAAGCTCCTCTGTATAGAGACTGGTGTGATGTGGGGGGGGAGGGGACATTAGAGTGTAAGCTCCTCTGTATAGAGACTGATGTGATGTGATGTGGGGGAGGGGACATTAGAGTGTAAGCTCCTCTGTACAGAGACTGATGTGATGTGGGGGGAGGGGACATTAGAGTGTAAGCTCCTCTGTATAGAGACTGATGTGATGTGGGGGGAGGGGACATTAGAGTGTAAGCTCCTCTGTACAGAGACTGATGTGATGTGGGGGGAGGGGACATTAGAGTGTAAGCTCCTCTGTACAGAGACTGATGTGATGTGGGGGGGAGGGGACATTAGAGTGTAAGCTCCTCTGTACAGAGACTGATGTGATATGGGGGGGAGGGGACATTAGAGTGTAAGCTCCTCTGTATAGAGACTGATGTGATGTTGGGAGGAGGGGACATTAGAGTGTAAGCTCCTCTGTATAGAGACTGATGTGATGTGGGGGGGAGGGGACATTAGAGTGTAAGCTCCTCTGTATAGAGACTGATGTGATGTGGGGGAGGGGACATTAGAGTGTAAGCTCCTCTGTATAGAGACTGATGTGATGTGGGGGGGGGGGAGGGGACATTAGAGTGTAAGCTCCTCTGTATAGAGACTGATGTGATGTGGGGGGGAGGGGACATTAGAGTGTAAGCTCCTCTGTACAGAGACTGATGTGATGTGATGTGGGGGGGAGGGGACATTAGAGTGTAAGCTCCTCTGTATAGAGACTGATGTGATGTGGGGGGAGGGGACATTAGAGTGTAAGCTCCTCTGTACAGAGACTGATGTGATGTGGGGGGAGGGGACATTAGAGTGTAAGCTCCTCTGTATAGAGACTGATGTGATGTGGGGGGAGGGGACATTAGAGTGTAAGCTCCTCTGTACAGAGACTGATGTGATGTGGGGGGGAGGGGACATTAGAGTGTAAGCTCCTCTGTATAGAGACTGATGTGATGTGGGGGAGGGGACATTAGAGTGTAAGCTCCTCTGTATAGAGTCTGATGTGATGTGGGGGGAGGGGACATTAGAGTGTAAGCTCCTCTGTATAGAGACTGATGTGATGTGGGGGGAGGGGACATTAGAGTGTAAGCTCCTCTGTATAGAGACTGATGTGATGTGGGGGGGAGGGGACATTAGAGTGTAAGCTCCTCTGTATAGAGACTGATGTGATGTGGGGGGGAGGGGACATTAGAGTGTAAGCTCCTCTGTATAGAGACTGATGTGATGTGGGGGGAGGGGACATTAGAGTGTAAGCTCCTCTGTATAGAGACTGATGTGATGTGGGGGGAGGGGACATTAGAGTGTAAGCTCCTCTGTATAGAGACTGATGTGATGTGGGGGAGGGGACATTAGAGTGTAAGCTCCTCTGTACAGAGACTGATGTGATGGGGGGGGGAGGGGACATTAGAGTGTAAGCTCCTCTGTATAGAGACTGATGTGATGTGGGGGAGGGGACATTAGAGTGTAAGCTCCTCTGTAAAGAGACTGATGTGATGTGGGGGGGGGGGGAGGGGACATTAGAGTGTAAGCTCATCTGTATAGAGACTGATGTGATGTGGGGGGGGAGGGGACATTAGAGTGTAAGCTCCTCTGTACAGAGACTGATGTGATGTGGGGGGGGGGATATTAGAGTGTAAGCTCCTCTGTACAGAGACTGATGTGATGTGGGGGGGAGGGGACATTAGAGTGTAAGCTCCTCTGTATAGAGACTGATGTGATGTGGGGGGAGGGGACATTAGAGTGTAAGCTCCTCTGTACAGAGACTGATGTGATGTGGGGGGGGAGGGGACATTAGAGTGTAAGCTCCTCTGTATAGAGACTGATGTGATGTGGGGGAGGGGACATTAGAGTGTAAGCTCCTCTGTATAGAGACTGATGTGATGTGGGGGGGAGGGGACATTAGAGTGTAAGCTCCTCTGTATAGAGACTGATGTGATGTGGGGGAGGGGACATTAGAGTGTAAGCTCCTCTGTATAGAGACTGATGTGATGTGTGGGGGGGAGGCGACATTAGAGTGTAAGCTCCTCTGTATAGAGACTGATGTGATGTGGGGGGGAGGGGACATTAGAGTGTAAGCTCCTCTGTATAGAGACTGATGTGATGTGGGGGGAGGGGACATTAGAGTGTAAGCTCCTCTGTACAGAGACTGATGTGATGTGGGGGGAGGGGACATTAGAGTGTAAGCTCCTCTGTATAGAGACTGATGTGATGTGGGGGGAGGGGACATTAGAGTGTAAGCTCCTCTGTACAGACTGATGTGATGTGGGGGAGGGGACATTAGAGTGTAAGCTCCTCTGTATAGAGACTGATGTGATGTGGGGGGGAGGGGACATTAGAGTGTAAGCTCCTCTGTATAGAGACTGATGTGATGTGGGGGGAGGGGACATTAGAGTGTAAGCTCCTCTGTATAGAGACTGATGTGATGTGGGGGGAGGGGACATTAGAGTGTAAGCTCCTCTGTACAGAGACTGATGTGATGTGGGGGGAGGGGACATTAGAGTGTAAGCTCCTCTGTACAGAGACTGATGTGATGTGGGGGGAGGGGACATTAGAGTGTAAGCTCCTCTGTATAGAGACTGATGTGATGTGGGGGGAGGGGACATTAGAGTGTAAGCTCCTCTGTATAGAGACTGATGTGATGGGGGGGGGGAGGGGACATTAGAGTGTAAGCTCCTCTGTATAGAGACTGATGTGATGTGGGGGGGGGGGGGACATTAGAGTGTAAGCTCCTCTGTATAGAGACTGATGTGATGTGGGGGGGGAGGGGACATTAGAGTGTAAGCTCCTCTGTACAGAGACTGATGTGATGTGATGTGGGAGGAGGGGACATTAGAGTGTAAGCTCCTCTGTATAGAGACTGATGTGATGTGGGGGGGAGGGGACATTAGAGTGTAAGCTCCTCTGTATAGAGACTGATGTGATGTGGGGGGAGGGGACATTAGAGTGTAAGCTCCTCTGTATAGAGACTGATGTGATGTGGGGGGGGGGGACATTAGAGTGTAAGCTCCTCTGTACAGAGAGTGATGTGATGTGGGGGGGAGGGGACATTAGAGTGTAAGCTCCTCTGTACAGAGACTGATGTGATGTGTTGGGGAGGGGACATTAGAGTGTAAGCTCCTCTGTATAGAGACTGATGTGATGGGGGGGGAGGGGACATTAGAGTGTAAGCTCCTCTGTACAGAGACTGATGTGATTGGGGGGGGGGGGAGGGGACATTAGAGTGTAAGCTCCTCTGTATAGAGACTGATGTGATGTGATGTGGGGGAGGGGTTATTAGAGTGTAAGCTCCTCTGTATAGAAACTGATGTGATGTGGGGGGAGGGGACATTAGAGTGTAAGCTCCTCTGTACAGAGACTGATGTGATGTGGGGGGGAGGGGACATTAGAGTGTAAGCTCCTCTGTATAGAGACTGATGTGATGTGATGTGGGGGAGGGGACATTAGAGTGTAAGCTCCTCTGTATAGAAACTGATGTGATGTGGGGGGAGGGGACATTAGAGTGTAAGCTCCTCTGTATAGAGACTGATGTGATGGGGGGGGAGGGGACATTAGAGTGTAAGCTCCTCTGTATAGAGACTGATGTGATGTGTGGGGGGGAGGGGACATTAGAGTGTAAGCTCCTCTGTATAGAGACTGATGTGATGTGGGGGGGAGGGGACATTAGAGTGTAAGCTCCTCTGTATAGAGACTGATGTGATGTGGGGGGGGGAGGGGACATTAGAGTGTAAGCTCCTCTGTATAGAGACTGATGTGATGGGGGGAGGGGACATTAGAGTGTAAGCTCCTCTGTATAGAGACTGATGTGATGTGATGTGGGGGAGGGGACATTAGAGTGTAAGCTCCTCTGTATAGAGACTGATGTGATGTGGGGGAGGGGACATTAGAGTGTAAGCTCCTCTGTATAGAGACTGATGTGATGTGTGGGGGGGAGGGGACATTAGAGTGTAAGCTCCTCTGTATAGAGACTGATGTGATGTGGGGGAGGGGACATTAGAGTGTAAGCTCCTCTGTATAGAGACTGATGTGATGTGGGGGGAGGGGACATTAGAGTGTAAGCTCCTCTGTACAGAGACTGATGTGATGTGGGGGGGAGGGGACATTAGAGTGTAAGCTCCTCTGTATAGAGACTGATGTGATGTGGGGGGAGGGGACATTAGAGTGTAAGCTCCTCTGTACAGAGACTGATGTGATGTGTGGGGGAGGGGACATTAGAGTGTAAGCTCCTCTGTATAGAGACTGATGTGATGTGGGGGGAGGGGACATTAGAGTGTAAGCTCCTCTGTATAGAGACTGATGTGATGTGGGGGAGGGGACATTAGAGTGTAAGCTCCTCTGTATAGAGACTGATGTGATGTGGGGGGAGGGGACATTAGAGTGTAAGCTCCTCTGTACAGAGACTGATGTGATGTGGGGGGGGAGGGGACATTAGAGTGTAAGCTCCTCTGTATAGAGACTGATGTGATGTGGGGGGGAGGGGACATTAGAGTGTAAGCTCCTCTGTACAGAGACTGATGTGATGTGGGGGGGAGGGGACATTAGAGTGTAAGCTCCTCTGTATAGAGACTGATGTGATGTGGGGGGGAGGGGACATTAGAGTGTAAGCTCCTCTGTACAGAGACTGATGTGATGTGGGGGGGAGGGGACATTAGAGTGTAAGCTCCTCTGTATAGAGACTGATGTGATGTGGGGGGGAGGGGACATTAGAGTGTAAGCTCCTCTGTATAGAGACTGATGTGATGTGGGGGAGGGGACATTAGAGTGTAAGCTCCTCTGTATAGAGACTGATGTGATGTGGGGGAGGGGATATTAGAGTGTAAGCTCCTCTGTATAGAGACTGATGTGATGTGGGGGAGGGGATATTAGAGTGTAAGCTCCTCTGTATAGAGACTGATGTGATGTGATGTGGGGGAGGGGACATTAGAGTGTAAGCTCCTCTGTATAGAGACTGATGTGATGTGGGGGGAGGGGACATTAGAGTGTAAGCTCCTCTGTATAGAGACTGATGTGATGTGGGGGGGGAGGGGACATTAGAGTGTAAGCTCCTCTGTATAGAGACTGATGTGATGTGGGGGAGGGGACATTAGAGTGTAAGCTCCTCTGTATAGAGACTGATGTGATGTGGGGGAGGGGATATTAGAGTGTAAGCTCCTCTGTATAGAGACTGATGTGATGTGGGGGGGGGAGGGGACATTAGAGTGTAAGCTCCTCTGTATAGAGACTGATGTGATGTGGGGGAGGGGACATTAGAGTGTAAGCTCCTCTGTATAGAGACTGATGTGATGTGGGGGGGGAGGGGACATTAGAGTGTAAGCTCCTCTGTATAGAGACTGATGTGATGTGGGGGAGGGGACATTAGAGTGTAAGCTCCTCTGTATAGAGACTGATGTGATGTGGGGGGAGGGGACATTAGAGTGTAAGCTCCTCTGTATAGAGACTGATGTGATGTGGGGGAGGGGACATTAGAGTGTAAGCTCCTCTGTATAGAGACTGATGTGATGTGGGGGGAGGGGACATTAGAGTGTAAGCTCCTCTGTATAGAGACTGATGTGATGTGGGGGGGAGGGGACATTAGAGTGTAAGCTCCTCTGTACAGAGACTGATGTGATGTGGGGGGAGGGGACATTAGAGTGTAAGCTCCTCTGTATAGAGACTGATGTGATGTGGGGGGGAGGGGACATTAGAGTGTAAGCTCCTCTGTACAGAGACTGATGTGATGTGGGGGAGGGGACATTAGAGTGTAAGCTCCTCTGTATAGAGACTGATGTGATGTGGGGGGGGGAGGGGACATTAGAGTGTAAGCTCCTCTGTATAGAGACTGATGTGTCTGTGGGGGGGAGGGGACATTAGAGTGTAAGCTCCTCTGTATAGAGACTGATGTGATGTGGGGGGGAGGGGACATTAGAGTGTAAGCTCCTCTGTATAGAGACTGATGTGATGTGGGGGGAGGGGACATTAGAGTGTAAGCTCCTCTGTATAGAGACTGATGTGATGTGGGGGGGAGGGGACATTAGAGTGTAAGCTCCTCTGTACAGAGACTGATGTGATGTGGGGGGGGGAGGGGACATTAGAGTGTAAGCTCCTCTGTATAGAGACTGATGTGATGTGGGGGGAGGGGACATTAGAGTGTAAGCTCCTCTGTACAGAGACTGATGTGATGTGGGGGGGAGGGGACATTAGAGTGTAAGCTCCTCTGTACAGAGACTGATGTGATGTGGGGGGAGGGGACATTAGAGTGTAAGCTCCTCTGTACAGAGACTGATGTGATGTGGGGGGGGGAGGGGACATTAGAGTGTAAGCTCCTCTGTACAGAGACTGATGTGATGTGGGGGGGAGGGGACATTAGAGTGTAAGCTCCTCTGTATAGAGACTGATGTGATGTGGGGGGAGGGGACATTAGAGTGTAAGCTCCTCTGTACAGAGACTGATGTGATGTGGGGGGGAGGGGACATTAGAGTGTAAGCTCCTCTGTACAGAGACTGATGTGATGTGGGGGGGGGAGGGGACATTAGAGTGTAAGCTCCTCTGTATAGAGACTGATGTGATGTGGGGGGAGGGGACATTAGAGTGTAAGCTCCTCTGTACAGAGACTGATGTGATGTGGGGGGAGGGGACATTAGAGTGTAAGCTCCTCTGTATAGAGACTGATGTGATGTGGGGGGGGAGGGGACATTAGAGTGTAAGCTCCTCTGTACAGAGACTGATGTGATGTGGGGGAGGGGACATTAGAGTGTAAGCTCCTCTGTACAGAGACTGATGTGGGGGGGGAGGGGACATTAGAGTGTAAGCTCCTCTGTACAGAGACTGATGTGATGTGGGGGGGAGGGGACATTAGAGTGTAAGCTCCTCTGTACAGAGACTGATGTGATGTGGGGGGAGGGGACATTAGAGTGTAAGCTCCTCTGTACAGAGACTGATGTGATGTGGGGGGAGGGGACATTAGAGTGTAAGCTCCTCTGTATAGAGACTGATGTGATGTGGGGGGGAGGGGACATTAGAGTGTAAGCTCCTCTGTACAGAGACTGATGTGATGTGGGGGAGGGGACATTAGAGTGTAAGCTCCTCTGTACAGAGACTGATGTGGGGGGGGAGGGGACATTAGAGTGTAAGCTCCTCTGTACAGAGACTGATGTGATGTGGGGGGGAGGGGACATTAGAGTGTAAGCTCCTCTGTACAGAGACTGATGTGGGGGGGAGGGGACATTAGAGTGTAAGCTCCTCTGTACAGAGACTGATGTGATGTGGGGGGGGGGAGGGGACATTAGAGTGTAAGCTCCTCTGTATAGAGACTGATATGATGTGGGGGGAGGGGACATTAGAGTGTAAGCTCCTCTGTATAGAGACTGATGTGATGTGGGGTGGAGGGGACATTAGAGTGTAAGCTCCTCTGTATAGAGACTGATGTGATGTGGGGGAGGGGACATTAGAGTGTAAGCTCCTCTGTACAGAGACTGATGTGATGTGGGGGGTGGGGACATTAGAGTGTAAGCTCCTCTGTATAGAGACTGATGTGATGTGGGGGGGAGGGGACATTAGAGTGTAAGCTCCTCTGTACAGAGACTGATGTGATGTGGGGGGGGAGGGGACATTAGAGTGTAAGCTCCTCTGTATAGAGACTGATGTGATGTGGGGGAGGGGACATTAGAGTGTAAGCTCCTCTGTACAGAGACTGATGTGATGTGGGGGGAGGGACATTAGAGTGTAAGCTCCTCTGTACAGAGACTGATGTGATGTGGGGGGGGGAGGGGACATTAGAGTGTAAGCTCCTCTGTATAGAGACTGATGTGATGTGGGGGGAGGGGACATTAGAGTGTAAGCTCCTCTGTATAGAGACTGATGTGATGTGGGGGAGGGGACATTAGAGTGTAAGCTCCTCTGTACAGAGACTGATGTGATGTGGGGGGGGAGGGGACATTAGAGTGTAAGCTCCTCTGTATAGAGACTGATGTGATGTGGGGGGGGAGGGGACATTAGAGTGTAAGCTCCTCTGTATAGAGACTGATGTGATGTGGGGGGGAGGGGACATTAGAGTGTAAGCTCCTCTGTACAGAAACTGATGTGATGTGGGGGGAGGGACATTAGAGTGTAAGCTCCTCTGTACAGAGACATGTGATGTGTGGGGGAGGGGACATTAGAGTGTAAGCTCTTCTGTACAGAGACTGATGTGATGTGGGGGGAGGGGACAATAGAGTGTAAGCTCTTCTGTACAGAGACTGATGTGATGTGGGGGAGGGGACATTAGAGTGTAAGCTCCTCTATACAGAGACTGATGTGATGTGGGGGGGGAGGGGACATTAGAGTGTAAGCTCCTCTGTATAGAGACTGATGTGATGTGGGGGAGGGGACATTGGAGTGTAAGCTCCTCTGTATAGAGACTGATGTGATGTGGGGGGAGGGGACATTAGAGTGTAAGCTCCTCTGTATAGAGACTGATGTGATGTGGGGGGGGAGGGGACATTAGAGTGTAAGCTCCTCTGTATAGAGACTGATGTGATGTGGGGGAGGGGACATTGGAGTGTAAGCTCCTCTGTATAGAGACTGATGTGATGTGGGGGAGGGGACATTAGAGTGTAAGCTCCTCTGTATAGAGACTGATGTGATGTGGGGGGAGGGGACATTAGAGTGTAAGCTCCTCTGTATAGAGACTGATGTGATGTGGGGGGAGGGGACATTAGAGTGTAAGCTCCTCTGTATAGAGACTGATGTGATGTGGGGGGAGGGGACATTAGAGTGTAAGCTCCTCTGTATAGAGACTGATGTGATGTGGGGGAGGGGACATTAGAGTGTAAGCTCCTCTGTATAGAGACTGATGTGATGTGGGGGGAGGGGACATTAGAGTGTAAGCTCCTCTGTACAGAGACTGATGTGATGTGGGGGGGAGGGGACATTAGAGTGTAAGCTCCTCTGTACAGAGACTGATGTGATGTGGGGGGGAGGGGACATTAGAGTGTAAGCTCCTCTGTACAGAGACTGATGTGATGTGGGGGGGGAGGGGACATTAGAGTGTAAGCTCCTCTGTATAGAGACTGATGTGATGTGGGGGGGAGGGGACATTAGAGTGTAAGCTCCTCTGTACAGAGACTGATGTGATGTGGGGGGGAGGGGACATTAGAGTGTAAGCTCCTCTGTATAGAGACTGATGTGATGTGGGGGGGAGGGGACATTAGAGTGTAAGCTCCTCTGTATAGAGACTGATGTGATGTGGGGGGGAGGGGACATTAGAGTGTAAGCTCCTCTGTATAGAGACTGATGTGATGTGGGGGGGAGGGGACATTAGAGTGTAAGCTCCTCTGTACAGAGACTGATGTGATGTGGGGGGGAGGGGACATTAGAGTGTAAGTTCCTCTGTATAGAGACTGATGTGATGTGGGGGGGAGGGGACATTAGAGTGTAAGCTCCTCTGTACAGAGACTGATGTGATGTGGGGGGGAGGGGACATTAGAGTGTAAGCTCCTCTGTATAGAGACTGATGTGATGTGGGGGGGAGGGGACATTAGAGTGTAAGCTCCTCTGTATAGAGACTGATGTGATGTGGGGGGGAGGGGACATTAGAGTGTAAGCTCCTCTGTATAGAGACTGATGTGATGTGGGGGGGGAGGGGACATTAGAGTGTAAGCTCCTCTGTATAGAGACTGATGTGATGTGGGGGAGGGGACATTAGAGTGTAAGCTCCTCTGTATAGAGACTGATGTGATGTGGGGGGGGAGGGGACATTAGAGTGTAAGCTCCTCTGTATAGAGACTGATGTGATGTGGGGGAGGGGACATTAGAGTGTAAGCTCCTCTGTATAGAGACTGATGTGATGTGGGGGGAGGGGACATTAGAGTGTAAGCTCCTCTGTATAGAGACTGATGTGATGTGGGGGGGAGGGGACATTAGAGTGTAAGCTCCTCTGTACAGAGACTGATGTGATGTGGGGGGAGGGGACATTAGAGTGTAAGCTCCTCTGTATAGAGACTGATGTGATGTGGGGGGGAGGGGACATTAGAGTGTAAGCTCCTCTGTACAGAGACTGATGTGATGTGGGGGAGGGGACATTAGAGTGTAAGCTCCTCTGTATAGAGACTGATGTGATGTGGGGGGGGAGGGGACATTAGAGTGTAAGCTCCTCTGTATAGAGACTGATGTGTCTGTGGGGGGGAGGGGACATTAGAGTGTAAGCTCCTCTGTATAGAGACTGATGTGATGTGGGGGAGGGGACATTAGAGTGTAAGCTCCTCTGTACAGAGACTGATGTGATGTGGGGGAGGGGACATTAGAGTGTAAGCTCCTCTGTATAGAGACTGATGTGATGTGGGGGGGAGGGGACATTAGAGTGTAAGCTCCTCTGTATAGAGACTGATGTGATGTGGGGGGGAGGGGACATTAGAGTGTAAGCTCCTCTGTACAGAGACTGATGTGATGTGTGGGGGGGAGGGGACATTAGAGTGTAAGCTCCTCTGTACAGAGACTGATGTGATGTGGGGGGGAGGGGACATTAGAGTGTAAGCTCCTCTGTACAGAGACTGATGTGATGTGGGGGGAGGGGACATTAGAGTGTAAGCTCCTCTGTACAGAGACTGATGTGATGTGGGGGAGGGGACATTAGAGTGTAAGCTCCTCTGTATAGAGACTGATGTGATGTGGGGGGAGGGGACATTAGAGTGTAAGCTCCTCTGTATAGAGACTGATGTGATGTGGGGGGAGGGGACATTAGAGTGTAAGCTCCTCTGTACAGAGACTGATGTGATGTGTGGGGGGAGGGGACATTAGAGTGTAAGCTCCTCTGTATAGAGACTGATGTGATGTGGGGGGAGGGGACATTAGAGTGTAAGCTCCTCTGTACAGAGACTGATGTGATGTGGGGGGGGGGAGGGGACATTAGAGTGTAAGCTCCTCTGTATAGAGACTGATGTGATGTGGGGGAGGGGAGGGGACATTAGAGTGTAAGCTCCTCTGTACAGAGACTGATGTGATGTGGGGGGGGAGGGGACATTAGAGTGTAAGCTCCTCTGTATAGAGACTGATGTGATGTGGGGGAGGGGACATTAGAGTGTAAGCTCCTCTGGTACAGAGACTGATGTGATGTGGGGGGGGAGGGGACATTAGAGTGTAAGCTCCTCTGTATAGAGACTGATGTGATGGGGGGAGGGGACATTAGAGTGTAAGCTCCTCTGTATAGAGACTGATGTGATGTGGGGGGGAGGGGACATTAGAGTGTAAGCTCCTCTGTATAGAGACTGATGTGATGTGATGTGGGGGAGGGGACATTAGAGTGTAAGCTCCTCTGTATAGAGACTGATGGGATGTGGGGGGAGGGGACATTAGAGTGTAAGCTCCTCTGTATAGAGACTGATGTGATGTGGGGGGAGGGCACATTAGAGTGTAAGCTCCTCTGTATAGAGACTGATGTGATGTGGGGGGGGAGGGGATATTAGAGTGTAAGCTCCTCTGTATAGAGACTGATGTGATGTGGGGGAGGGGACATTAGAGTGTAAGCTCCTCTGTACAGAGACTGATGTGATGTGAGGGGGAGGGGACATTAGAGTGTAAGCTTCTCTGTACAGAGACTGATGTGATGTGGGGGGAGGGGACATTAGAGTGTAAGCTCCTCTGTATAGAGACTGATGTGATGTGGGGGGTAGGGGACATTAGAGTGTAAGCTCCTCTGTATAGAGACTGATGTGATGTGGGGGAGGGGACATTAGAGTGTAAGCTCCTCTGTATAGAGACTGATGTGATGTGGGGGGGGAGGGGACATTAGAGTGTAAGCTCCTCTGTATAGAGACTGATGTGATGTGGGGGGAGGGGACATTAGAGTGTAAGCTCCTCTGTATAGAGACTGATGTGATGTGGGGGGAGGGGACATTAGAGTGTAAGCTCCTCTGTACAGAGACTGATGTGATGTGGGGGGGAGGGGTCATTAGAGTGTAAGCTCCTCTGTACAGAGACTGATGTGATGTGTGGGGGAGGGGACATTAGAGTGTAAGCTCCTCTGTACAGAGACTGATGTGATGTGGGGGGAGGGGACATTAGAGTGTAAGCTCCTCTGTACAGAGACTGATGTGATGTGGGGGGGAGGGGTCATTAGAGTGTAAGCTCCTCTGTACAGAGACTGATGTGATGTGTGGGGGAGGGGACATTAGAGTGTAAGCTCCTCTGTACAGAGACTGATGTGGGGGGGGAGGGGACATTAGAGTGTAAGCTCCTCTGTACAGAGACTGATGTGATGTGGGGGGGAGGGGACATTAGAGTGTAAGCTCCTCTGTACAGAGACTGATGTGATGTGGGGGGGGGGAGGGGACATTAGAGTGTAAGCTCCTCTGTATAGAGACTGATGTGATGTGGGGGGGAGGGGACATTAGAGTGTAAGCTCCTCTGTATAGAGACTGATATGATGTGGGGGGAGGGGACATTAGAGTGTAAGCTCCTCTGTATAGAGACTGATGTGATGTGGGGTGGAGGGGACATTAGAGTGTAAGCTCCTCTGTACAGAGACTGATGTGATGTGGGGGGAGGGACATTAGAGTGTAAGCTCCTCTGTACAGAGACTGATGTGATGTGGGGGGGGAGGGGACATTAGAGTGTAAGCTCCTCTGTACAGAGACTGATGTGATGTGGGGGAGGGGACATTAGAGTGTAAGCTCCTCTGTACAGAGACTGATGTGATGTGGGGGGAGGGGACATTAGAGTGTAAGCTCCTCTGTATAGAGACTGATGTGATGTGGGGGGAGGGGACATTAGAGTGTAAGCTCCTCTGTATAGAGACTGATGTGATGTGGGGGAGGGGACATTAGAGTGTAAGCTCCTCTGTACAGAGACATGTGATGTGTGGGGGAGGGGACATTAGAGTGTAAGCTCTTCTGTACAGAGACTGATGTGATGTGGGGGAGGGGACATTAGAGTGTAAGCTCCTCTGTACAGAGACTGATGTGATGTGGGGGGGGAGGGGACATTAGAGTGTAAGCTCCTCTGTATAGAGACTGATGTGATGTGGGGGGGGAGGGGACATTAGAGTGTAAGCTCCTCTGTATAGAGACTGATGTGATGTGGGGGGGAGGGGACATTAGAGTGTAAGCTCTTCTGTACAGAGACTGATGTGATGTGGGGGGAGGGGACATTAGAGTGTAAGCTCTTCTGTACAGAGACTGATGTGATGTGGGGGAGGGGACATTAGAGTGTAAGCTCCTCTGTACAGAGACTGATGTGATGTGGGGGGGGAGGGGACATTAGAGTGTAAGCTCCTCTGTATAGAGACTGATGTGATGTGGGGGAGGGGACATTGGAGTGTAAGCTCCTCTGTATAGAGACTGATGTGATGTGGGGGGAGGGGACATTCGAGTGTAAGCTCCTCTGTATAGAGACTGATGTGATGTGGGGGAGGGGACATTAGAGTGTAAGCTCCTCTGTACAGAGACATGTGATGTGTGGGGGAGGGGACATTAGAGTGTAAGCTCCTCTGTATAGAGACTAATGTCCCCTCCCCCACATCACATCAGTCTCTATACAGAGGAGCTTACACTCTAATGTCCCCTCCCCCACATCACATCAGAGTGTAAGCTCCTCTGTACAGAGACTGATGTGATGTGGGGGAGGGGACATTAGAGTGTAAGCTCCTCTGTATAGAGACTGATGTGATGTGGGGGGGAGGGGACATTAGAGTGTAAGCTCCTCTGTATAGAGACTGATGTGATGTGGGGGAGGGGACATTAGAGTGTAAGCTCCTCTGTATAGAGACTGATGTGATGTGGGGGGAGGGGACATTAGAGTGTAAGCTCCTCTGTATAGAGACTGATGTGATGGGGGGAGGGGACATTAGAGTGTAAGCTCCTCTGTATAGAGACTGATGTGATGTGGGGGGAGGGGACATTAGAGTGTAAGCTCCTCTGTATAGAGACTGATGTGATGTGGGGGGAGGGGACATTAGAGTGTAAGCTCCTCTGTATAGAGACTGATGTGATGTGGGGGGAGGGGACATTAGAGTGTAAGCTCCTCTGTATAGAGACTGATGTGATGTGGGGGGAGGGGACATTAGAGTGTAAGCTCCTCTGTACAGAGACTGATGTGATGTGGGGGGAGGGGACATTAGAGTGTAAGCTCCTCTGTATAGAGACTGATGTGATGTGGGGGGAGGGGACATTAGAGTGTAAGCTCCTCTGTACAGAGACTGATGTGATGTGGGGGGGAGGGGACATTAGAGTGTAAGCTCCTCTGTATAGAGACTGATGTGATGTGGGGGGAGGGGACATTAGAGTGTAAGCTCCTCTGTATAGAGACTGATGTGATGTGGGGGGAGGGGACATTAGAGTGTAAGCTCCTCTGTACAGAGACTGATGTGATGTGTGGGGAGGGGACATTAGAGTGTAAGCTCCTCTGTATAGAGACTGATGTGATGTGGGGGGGAGGGGACATTAGAGTGTAAGCTCCTCTGTACAGAGACTGATGTGATGTGGGGGGGGGAGGGGACATTAGAGTGTAAGCTCCTCTGTATAGAGACTGATGTGATGTGATGTGGGGGAGGGGACATTAGAGTGTAAGCTCCTCTGTATAGAGACTGATGTGATGTGGGGGGGAGGGGACATTAGAGTGTAAGCTCCTCTGTATAGAGACTGATGTGATGTGTGGGGGAGGGGACATTAGAGTGTAAGCTCCTCTGTATAGAGACTGATGAGATGTGGGGGAGGGGACATTAGAGTGTAAGCTCCTCTGTACAGAGACATGTGATGTGTGGGGGAGGGGACATTAGAGTGTAAGCTCCTCTGTATAGAGACTAATGTCCCCTCCCCCACATCACATCAGTCTCTATACAGAGGAGCTTACACTCTAATGTCCCCTCCCCCACACATCACATGTCTCTGTACAGAGGAGCTTACACTCTAATGTCCCCTCCCCCACATCACATCAGAGTGTAAGCTCCTCTGTACAGAGACTGATGTGATGTGGGGGAGGGGACATTAGAGTGTAAGCTCCTCTGTATAGAGACTGATGTGATGTGGGGGGGAGGGGACATTAGAGTGTAAGCTCCTCTGTATAGAGACTGATGTGATGTGGGGGAGGGGACATTAGAGTGTAAGCTCCTCTGTATAGAGACTGATGTGATGTGGGGGGAGGGGACATTAGAGTGTAAGCTCCTCTGTATAGAGACTGATGTGATGGGGGGAGGGGACATTAGAGTGTAAGCTCCTCTGTATAGAGACTGATGTGATGTGGGGGGAGGGGACATTAGAGTGTAAGCTCCTCTGTATAGAGACTGATGTGATGTGGGGGGAGGGGACATTAGAGTGTAAGCTCCTCTGTATAGAGACTGATGTGATGTGGGGGGAGGGGACATTAGAGTGTAAGCTCCTCTGTATAGAGACTGATGTGATGTGGGGGGAGGGGACATTAGAGTGTAAGCTCCTCTGTACAGAGACTGATGTGATGTGGGGGGAGGGGACATTAGAGTGTAAGCTCCTCTGTATAGAGACTGATGTGATGTGGGGGAGGGGACATTAGAGTGTAAGCTCCTCTGTACAGAGACTGATGTGATGGGGGGGGGGAGGGGACATTAGAGTGTAAGCTCCTCTGTATAGAGACTGATGTGATGTGGGGGGGGAGGGGACATTAGAGTGTAAGCTCCTCTGTATAGAGACTGATGTGATGTGGGGGAGGGGACATTAGAGTGTAAGCTCCTCTGTACAGAGACTGATGTGATGGGGGGGGGGAGGGGACATTAGAGTGTAAGCTCCTCTGTATAGAGACTGATGTGATGTGGGGGGGGAGGGGACATTAGAGTGTAAGCTCCTCTGTACAGAGACTGATGTGATGTGTGGGGGAGGGGACATTAGAGTGTAAGCTCCTCTGTACAGAGACTGATGTGATGTGGGGGGGGGGGAGGGGACATTAGAGTGTAAGCTCCTCTGTATAGAGACTGATGTGATGTGGGGGAGGGGACATTAGAGTGTAAGCTCCTCTGTATAGAGACTGATGTGATGTGGGGGGAGGGGACATTAGAGTGTAAGCTCCTCTGTACAGAGACTGATGTGATGTGATGTGGGGGGGAGGGGACATTAGAGTGTAAGCTCCTCTGTACAGAGACTGATGTGATGTGGGGGGGGGGGAGGGGACATTAGAGTGTAAGCTCCTCTGTACAGAGACTGATGTGATGTGGGGGGGGAGGGGACATTAGAGTGTAAGCTCCTCTGTATAGAGACTGATGTGATGTGGGGGAGGGGACATTAGAGTGTAAGCTCCTCTGTATAGAGACTGATGTGATGTGGGGGAGGGGACATTAGAGTGTAAGCTCCTCTGTATAGAGACTGATGTGATGTGGGGGGAGGGGACATTAGAGTGTAAGCTCCTCTGTACAGAGACTGATGTGATGTGGGGGGGAGGGGACATTAGAGTGTAAGCTCCTCTGTACAGAGACTGATGTGATGTGGGGGGGAGGGGACATTAGAGTGTAAGCTCCTCTGTATAGAGACTGATGTGATGTGGGGGGGGGAGGGGACATTAGAGTGTAAGCTCCTCTGTACAGAGACTGATGTGATGTGGGGGGAGGGGACATTAGAGTGTAAGCTCCTCTGTATAGAGACTGATGTGATGGGGGAGGGGACATTAGAGTGTAAGCTCCTCTGTATAGAGACTGATGTGATGGGGGGAGGGGACATTAGAGTGTAAGCTCCTCTGTATAGAGACTGATGTGATGTGGGGGAGGGGACATTAGAGTGTAAGCTCCTCTGTATAGAGACTGATGTGATGTGGGGGGAGGGGACATTAGAGTGTAAGCTCCTCTGTACAGAGACTGATGTGATGTGGGGGGGAGGGGACAATAGAGTGTAAGCTCCTCTGTATAGAGACTGATGTGATGTGGGGGGGGGGAGGGGACATTAGAGTGTAAGCTCCTCTGTATAGAGACTGATGTAATGTGATGTGGGGGAGGGGACATTAGAGTGTAAGCTCCTCTGTATAGAGACTGATGTGATGTGATGTGGGGGAGGGGACATTAGAGTGTAAGCTCCTCTGTATAGAGACTGATGTGATGTGGGGGGAGGGGACATTAGAGTGTAAGCTCCTCTGTACAGAGACTGATGTGATGTGGGGGGAGGGGACATTAGAGTGTAAGCTCCTCTGTATAGAGACTGATGTGATGTGATGTGGGGGAGGGGACATTAGAGTGTAAGCTCCTCTGTATAGAGACTGATGTGATGTGGGGGGAGGGGACATTAGAGTGTAAGCTCCTCTGTACAGAGACTGATCTGATGTGTGGGGGAGGGGACATTAGAGTGTAAGCTCCTCTGTACAGAGACTGATGTGATGTGGGGGGGGAGGGGACATTAGAGTGTAAGCTCCTCTGTACAGAGACTGATGTGATGTGTGGGGGAGGGGACATTAGAGTGTAAGCTCCTCTGTACAGAGACTGATGTGATGTGGGGGGGAGGGGACATTAGAGTGTAAGCTCCTCTGTACAGAGACTGATGTGATGTGATGTGGGGGGGGAGGGGACATTAGAGTGTAAGCTCCTCTGTACAGAGACTGATGTGATGTGGGGGGGGGGGAGGGGACATTAGAGTGTAAGCTCCTCTGTATAGAGACTGATGTGATGTGGGGGGAGGGGACATTAGAGTGTAAGCTCCTCTGTATAGAGACTGATGTGATGTGGGGGGGGGGAGGGGACATTAGAGTGTAAGCTCCTCTGTATAGAGACTGATGTGATGTGGGGGGAGGGGACATTAGAGTGTAAGCTCCTCTGTATAGAGACTGATGTGATGTGGGGGGAGGGGACATTAGAGTGTAAGCTCCTCTGTATAGAGACTGATGTGATGTGGGGGAGGGGACATTAGAGTGTAAGCTCCTCTGTATAGAGACTGATGTGATGTGGGGGAGGGGACATTAGAGTGTAAGCTCCTCTGTATAGAGACTGATGTGATGTGGGGGGAGGGGACATTAGAGTGTAAGCTCCTCTGTACAGAGACTGATGTGATGTGGGGGGAGGGGACATTAGAGTGTAAGCTCCTCTGTACAGAGACTGATGTGATGTGGGGGGGAGGGGACATTAGAGTGTAAGCTCCTCTGTACAGAGACTGATGTGATGTTGGGGGAGGGGACATTAGAGTGTAAGCTCCTCTGTACAGAGACTGATGTGATGTGGGGGGGAGGGGACATTAGAGTGTAAGCTCCTCTGTATAGAGACTGATGTGATGTGGGGGGAGGGGACATTAGAGTGTAAGCTCCTCTGTATAGAGACTGATGTGATGTGATGTGGGGGAGGGGACATTAGAGTGTAAGCTCCTCTGTACAGAGACTGATGTGATGTGGGGGGGAGGGGACATTAGAGTGTAAGCTCCTCTGTATAGAGACTGATGTGATGTGGGGGGAGGGGACATTAGAGTGTAAGCTCCTCTGTATAGAGACTGATGTGATGTGGGGGGAGGGGACATTAGAGTGTAAGCTCCTCTGTACAGAGACTGATGTGATGTGGGGGGGGAGGGGACATTAGAGTGTAAGCTCCTCTGTATAGAGACTGATGTGATGGGGGGGGGAGGGGACATTAGAGTGTAAGCTCCTCTGTATAGAGACTGATGTGATGTGATGTGGGGGAGGGGACATTAGAGTGTAAGCTCCTCTGTATAGAGACTGATGTGATGTGGGGGGGGGAGGGGACATTAGAGTGTAAGCTCCTCTGTATAGAGACTGATGTGATGTGATGTGGGGGAGGGGACATTAGAGTGTAAGCTCCTCTGTACAGAGACTGATGTGATGTGGGGGGGAGGGGACATTAGAGTGTAAGCTCCTCTGTATAGAGACTGATGTGATGTGGGGGGGGGAGGGGACATTAGAGTGTAAGCTCCTCTGTATAGAGACTGATGTGATGTGATGTGGGGGAGGGGACATTAGAGTGTAAGCTCCTCTGTACAGAGACTGATGTGATGTGTGGGGGGGAGGGGACATTAGAGTGTAAGCTCCTCTGTATAGAGACTGATGTGATGTGGGGGGAGGGGACATTAGAGTGTAAGCTCCTCTGTACAGAGACTGATGTGACTGTGGGGGGAGGGGACATTAGAGTGTAAGCTCCTCTGTACAGAGACTGATGTGATATGGGGGGAGGGGACATTAGAGTGTAAGCTCCTCTGTATAGAGACTGATGTAATGTGATGTGGGGGAGGGGACATTAGAGTGTAAGCTCCTCTGTATAGAGACTGATGTGATGTGATGTGGGGGAGGGGACATTAGAGTGTAAGCTCCTCTGTATAGAGACTGATGTGATGTGGGGGGAGGGGACATTAGAGTGTAAGCTCCTCTGTACAGAGACTGATGTGATGTGATGTGGGGGGAGGGGACATTAGAGTGTAAGCTCCTCTGTATAGAGACTGATGTGATGTGGGGGGGGAGGGGACATTAGAGTGTAAGCTCCTCTGTATAGAGACTGATGTGATGGGGGGGGGAGGGGACATTAGAGTGTAAGCTCCTCTGTATAGAGACTGATGTGATGTGATGTGGGGGAGGGGACATTAGAGTGTAAGCTCCTCTGTATAGAGACTGATGTGATGTGGGGGGGGGAGGGGACATTAGAGTGTAAGCTCCTCTGTATAGAGACTGATGTGATGTGGGGGGGAGGGGACATTAGAGTGTAAGCTCCTCTGTATAGAGACTGATGTGATGTGGGGGGGGGAGGGGACAATAGAGTGTAAGCTCCTCTGTATAGAGACTGATGTGATGTGGGGGGGGGAGGGGACATTAGAGTGTAAGCTCCTCTGTATAGAGACTGATGTGATGTGGGGGGGGGAGGGGACAATAGAGTGTAAGCTCCTCTGTATAGAGACTGATGTGATGTGGGGGGGGGAGGGGACATTAGAGTGTAAGCTCCTCTGTATAGAGACTGATGTGATGTGGGGGAGGGGACATTAGAGTGTAAGCTCCTCTGTATAGAGACTGATGTGATGTGGGGGAGGGGACATTAGAGTGTAAGCTCCTCTGTATAGAGACTGATGTGATGTGGGGGAGGGGACATTAGAGTGTAAGCTCCTCTGTATAGAGACTGATGTGATGGGGGAGGGGACATTAGAGTGTAAGCTCCTCTGTATAGAGACTGATGTGATGTGTGGGGGAGGGGACATTAGAGTGTAAGCTCCTCTGTATAGAGACTGATGTGATGGGGGGAGGGGACATTAGAGTGTAAGCTCCTCTGTATAGAGACTGATGTGATGTGGGGGGAGGGGACATTAGAGTGTAAGCTCCTCTGTACAGAGACTGATGTGATGTGGGGGGAGGGGACATTAGAGTGTAAGCTCCTCTGTACAGAGACTGATGTGATGTGGGGGGGAGGGGACATTAGAGTGTAAGCTCCTCTGTATAGAGACTGATGTGATGTGTGGGGGGAGGGGACATTAGAGTGTAAGCTCCTCTGTATAGAGACTGATGTGATGTGGGGGAGGGGACATTAGAGTGTAAGCTCCTCTGTATAGAGACTGATGTGATGTGGGGGGGGGGAGGGGACATTAGAGTGTAAGCTCCTCTGTATAGAGACGGATGTGATGTGGGGGGAGGGGACATTAGAGTGTAAGCTCCTCTGTATAGAGACTGATGTGATGTGATGTGGGGGGGAGGGGACATTAGAGTGTAAGCTCCTCTGTATAGAGACTGATGTGATGTGTGGGGGGAGGGGACATTAGAGTGTAAGCTCCTCTGTATAGAGACTGATGTGATGGGGGAGGGGACATTAGAGTGTAAGCTCCTCTGTATAGAGATTGATGTGTGGGGGGAGGGGACATTAGAGTGTAAGCTCCTCTGTATAGAGACTGATGTGATGTGATGGGGGGGGGGACATTAGAGTGTAAGCTCCTCTGTATAGAGACTGATGTGATGTGGGGGGAGGGGACATTAGAGTGTAAGCTCCTCTGTATAGAGACTGATGTGATGTGGGGGGAGGGGACATTAGAGTGTAAGCTCCTCTGTATAGAGACTGATGTGATGTGGGGGGGGAGGGGACATTAGAGTGTAAGCTCCTCTGTATAGAGACTGATGTGATGTGGGGGAGGGGACATTAGAGTGTAAGCTCCTCTGTATAGAGACTGATGTGATGTGGGGGGAGGGGACATTAGAGTGTAAGCTCCTCTGTACAGAGACTGATGTGATGTGGGGGGAGGGGACATTAGAGTGTAAGCTCCTCTGTATAGAGACTGATGTGATGTGGGGGGAGGGGACATTAGAGTGTAAGCTCCTCTGTACAGAGACTGATGTGATGTGGGGGGAGGGGACATTAGAGTGTAAGCTCCTCTGTATAGAGACTGATGTGATGTGGGGGGAGGGGACATTAGAGTGTAAGCTCCTCTGTATAGAGACTGATGTGATGTGGGGGGGAGGGGACATTAGAGTGTAAGCTCCTCTGTATAGAGACTGATGTGATGGGGGGAGGGGACATTAGAGTGTAAGCTCCTCTGTATAGAGACTGATGTGATGTGGGGGGAGGGGACATTAGAGTGTAAGCTCCTCTGTACAGAGACTGATGTGATGTGGGGGGAGGGGACATTAGAGTGTAAGCTCCTCTGTACAGAGACTGATGTGATGTGGGGGGGGGAGGGGACATTAGAGTGTAAGCTCCTCTGTACAGAGACTGATGTGATGTGGGGGGGAGGGGACATTAGAGTGTAAGCTCCTCTGTACAGAGACTGATGTGATGTGGGGGGGGAGGGGACATTAGAGTGTAAGCTCCTCTGTATAGAGACTGATGTGATGTGGGGGGAGGGGACATTAGAGTGTAAGCTCCTCTGTACAGAGACTGATGTGATGTGGGGGGGAGGGGACATTAGAGTGTAAGCTCCTCTGTATAGAGACTGATGTGATGTGGGGGGGGGAGGGGACATTAGAGTGTAAGCTCCTCTGTATAGAGACTGATGTGATGTGGGGGGGAGGGGACATTAGAGTGTAAGCTCCTCTGTACAGAGACTGATGTGATGTGGGGGGGAGGGGACATTAGAGTGTAAGCTCCTCTGTACAGAGACTGATGTGACTGTAGGGGGAGGGGACATTAGAGTGTAAGCTCCTCTGTATAGAGACTGATGTGATGGGGGGGGGAGGGGACATTAGAGTGTAAGCTCCTCTGTACAGAGACTGATGTGATGTGGGGGGGAGGGGACATTAGAGTGTAAGCTCCTCTGTATAGAGACTGATGTGATGTGGGGGAGGGGGACATTAGAGTGTAAGCTCCTCTGTATAGAGACTGATGTGATGTGGGGGGAGGGGACATTAGAGTGTAAGCTCCTCTGTATAGAGACTGATGTGATGTGGGGGGAGGGGACATTAGAGTGTAAGCTCCTCTGTATAGAGACTGATGTGATGTTGGGGGAGGGGACATTAGAGTGTAAGCTCCTCTGTATAGAGACTGATGTGATGTGGGGGGGGAGGGGATATTAGAGTGTAAGCTCCTCTGTATAGAGACTGATGTGATGTGGGGGGAGGGGACATTAGAGTGTAAGCTCCTCTGTACAGAGACTGATGTGATGTGGGGGGGAGGGGACATTAGAGTGTAAGCTCCTCTGTACAGAGACTGATGTGATGTGGGGGGGGGGGACATTAGAGTGTAAGCTCCTCTGTATAGAGACTGATGTGATGTGGGGGGAGGGGACATTAGAGTGTAAGCTCCTCTGTATAGAGACTGATGTGATGTGGGGGAGGGGACATTAGAGTGTAAGCTCCTCTGTACAGAGACTGATGTGATGTGGGGGGGGAGGGGACATTAGAGTGTAAGCTCCTCTGTATAGAGACTGATGTGGGGGGGGGAGGGGACATTAGAGTGTAAGCTCCTCTGTATAGAGACTGATGTGATGTGATGTGGGGGGAGGGGACATTAGAGTGTAAGATCCTCTGTATAGAGACTGATGTGATGTGGGGGGAGGGGACATTAGAGTGTAAGCTCCTCTGTATAGAGACTGATGTGATGTGGGGGGGAGGGGACATTAGAGTGTAAGCTCCTCTGTATAGAGACTGATGTGATGGGGGGGGACATTAGAGTGTAAGCTCCTCTGTATAGAGACTGATGTGATGTGGGGGAGGGGACATTAGAGTGTAAGCTCCTCTGTACAGAGACTGATGTGATGTGGGGGGAGGGGACATTAGAGTGTAAGCTCCTCTGTATAGAGACTGATGTGATGTGGGGGGAGGGGACATTAGAGTGTAAGCTCCTCTGTATAGAGACTGATGTGATGTGGGGGGAGGGGACATTAGAGTGTAAGCTCCTCTGTACAGAGACTGATGTGATGTGGGGGGAGGGGACATTAGAGTGTAAGCTCCTCTGTATAGAGACTGATGTGATGTGGGGGGGGAGGGGACATTAGAGTGTAAGCTCCTCTGTATAGAGACGGATGTGATGTGGGGGGGGAGGGGACATTAGAGTGTAAGCTCCTCTGTACAGAGACTGATGTGATGTGGGGGGGGAGGGGACATTAGAGTGTAAGCTCCTCTGTACAGAGACTGATGTGATGTGGGGGGGGGAGGGGACATTAGAGTGTAAGCTCCTCTGTATAGAGACGGATGTGATGTGGGGGGGAGGGGACATTAGAGTGTAAGCTCCTCTGTATAGAGACTGATGTGATGTGGGGGGGGGGGAGGGGACATTAGAGTGTAAGCTCCTCTGTATAGAGACTGATGTGATGTGGGGGGGAGGGGATATTAGAGTGTAAGCTCCTCTGTATAGAGACTGATGTGATGTGGGGGGGAGGGGACATTAGAGTGTAAGCTTCTCTGTACAGAGACTGATGTGATGTGGGGGGGGGAGGGGACATTAGAGTGTAAGCTCCTCTGTATAGAGACTGATGTGATGTGGGGGAGGGGACATTAGAGTGTAAGCTCCTCTGTATAGAGACTGATGTGATGTGGGGGGAGGGGACATTAGAGTGTAAGCTCCTCTGTATAGAGACTGATGTGATGTGATGTGGGGGGAGGGGACATTAGAGTGTAAGCTCCTCTGTATAGAGACTGATGTGATGGGGGGGAGGGGACATTAGAGTGTAAGCTCCTCTGTACAGAGACTGATGTGATGTGGGGGGGAGGGGACATTAGAGTGTAAGCTCCTCTGTATAGAGACTGATGTGATGTGGGGGGAGGGGACATTAGAGTGTAAGCTCCTCTGTATATAGACTGATGTGATGTGGGGGGGAGGGGACATTAGAGTGTAAGCTCCTCTGTACAGAGACTGATGTGATGTGGGGGGGGGACATTAGAGTGTAAGCTCCTCTGTATAGAGACTGATGTGATGTGGGGGGGAGGGGACATTAGAGTGTAAGCTCCTCTGTATAGAGACTGATGTGATGTGGGGGGGAGGGGACATTAGAGTGTAAGCTCCTCTGTATAGAGACTGATGTGATGTGGGGGAGGGGACATTAGAGTGTAAGCTCCTCTGTATAGAGACTGATGTGATGTGGGGGGGAGGGGACATTAGAGTGTAAGCTCCTCTGTATAGAGACTGATGTGATGTGGGGGGAGGGGACATTAGAGTGTAAGCTCCTCTGTATAGAGACTGATGTGATGTGGGGGGAGGGGACATTAGAGTGTAAGCTCCTCTGTATATAGACTGATGTGATGTGGGGGGGAGGGGACATTAGAGTGTAAGCTCCTCTGTACAGAGACTGATGTGATGTGGGGGGGGGGACATTAGAGTGTAAGCTCCTCTGTATAGAGACTGATGTGATGTGGGGGGGAGGGGACATTAGAGTGTAAGCTCCTCTGTATAGAGACTGATGTGATGTGGGGGGAGGGGACATTAGAGTGTAAGCTCCTCTGTACAGAGACTGATGTGATGGGGGGAGGGGACATTAGAGTGTAAGCTCCTCTGTATAGAGACTGATGTGATGTGGGGGGGAGGGGACATTAGAGTGTAAGCTCCTCTGTATAGAGACTGATGTGATGTGGGGGAGGGGACATTAGAGTGTAAGCTCCTCTGTATAGAGACTGATGTGATGTGGGGGGGAGGGGACATTAGAGTGTAAGCTCCTCTGTATAGAGACTGATGTGATGTGGGGGGAGGGGACATTAGAGTGTAAGCTCCTCTGTATAGAGACTGATGTGATGTGGGGGAGGGGACATTAGAGTGTAAGCTCCTCTGTACAGAGACTGATGTGATGTGTGGGGGAGGGGACATTAGAGTGTAAGCTCCTCTGTACAGAGACTGATGTGATGTGGGGGGGAGGGGACATTAGAGTGTAAGCTCCTCTGTATAGAGACTGATGTGATGTGGGGGGAGGGGACATTAGAGTGTAAGCTCCTCTGTACAGAGACTGATGTGATGTGATGTGGGGGGGAGGGGACATTAGAGTGTAAGCTCCTCTGTACAGAGACTGATGTGATGTGGGGGGGGGGGAGGGGACATTAGAGTGTAAGCTCCTCTGTATAGAGACTGATGTGATGTGGGGGAGGGGACATTAGAGTGTAAGCTCCTCTGTATAGAGACTGATGTGATGTGGGGGAGGGGACATTAGAGTGTAAGCTCCTCTGTATAGAGACTGATGTGATGTGGGGGGAGGGGACATTAGAGTGTAAGCTCCTCTGTACAGAGACTGATGTGATGTGGGGGGAGGGGACATTAGAGTGTAAGCTCCTCTGTACAGAGACTGATGTGATGTGGGGGGGAGGGGACATTAGAGTGTAAGCTCCTCTGTACAGAGACTGATGTGATGTTGGGGGAGGGGACATTAGAGTGTAAGCTCCTCTGTACAGAGACTGATGTGATGTGGGGGGGAGGGGACATTAGAGTGTAAGCTCCTCTGTATAGAGACTGATGTGATGTGGGGGGAGGGGACATTAGAGTGTAAGCTCCTCTGTATAGAGACTGATGTGATGTGATGTGGGGGAGGGGACATTAGAGTGTAAGCTCCTCTGTACAGAGACTGATGTGATGTGGGGGGGAGGGGACATTAGAGTGTAAGCTCCTCTGTATAGAGACTGATGTGATGTGGGGGGAGGGGACATTAGAGTGTAAGCTCCTCTGTATAGAGACTGATGTGATGTGGGGGAGGGGACATTAGAGTGTAAGCTCCTCTGTATAGAGACTGATGTGGTGTGGGGGGAGGGGACATTAGAGTGTAAGCTCCTCTGTATAGAGACTGATGTGATGTGGGGGGAGGGGACATTAGAGTGTAAGCTCCTCTGTATAGAGACTGATGTGATGTGGGGGGAGGGGACATTAGAGTGTAAGCTCCTCTGTACAGAGACTGATGTGATGTGGGGGGGGAGGGGACATTAGAGTGTAAGCTCCTCTGTATAGAGACTGATGTGATGGGGGGGGGAGGGGACATTAGAGTGTAAGCTCCTCTGTATAGAGACTGATGTGATGTGATGTGGGGGAGGGGACATTAGAGTGTAAGCTCCTCTGTATAGAGACTGATGTGATGTGGGGGGGGGAGGGGACATTAGAGTGTAAGCTCCTCTGTATAGAGACTGATGTGATGTGATGTGGGGGAGGGGACATTAGAGTGTAAGCTCCTCTGTACAGAGACTGATGTGATGTGGGGGGGAGGGGACATTAGAGTGTAAGCTCCTCTGTATAGAGACTGATGTGATGTGGGGGGGAGGGGACATTAGAGTGTAAGCTCCTCTGTATAGAGACTGATGTGATGTGTGGGGGGGAGGGGACATTAGAGTGTAAGCTCCTCTGTATAGAGACTGATGTGATGTGGGGGGAGGGGACATTAGAGTGTAAGCTCCTCTGTACAGAGACTGATGTGACTGTGGGGGGGAGGGGACATTAGAGTGTAAGCTCCTCTGTATAGAGACTGATGTGATGTGGGGGGAGGGGACATTAGAGTGTAAGCTCCTCTGTACAGAGACTGATGTGATATGGGGGGAGGGGACAGAGTGTAAGCTCCTCTGTATAGAGACTGATGTGATGTGTGGGGGGGAGGGGACATTAGAGTGTAAGCTCCTCTGTATAGAGACTGATGTGATGTGGGGGGAGGGGACATTAGAGTGTAAGCTCCTCTGTATAGAGACTGATGTGATGTGGGGGGGAGGGGACATTAGAGTGTAAGCTCCTCTGTATAGAGACTGATGTGATGTGGGGGGAGGGGACATTAGAGTGTAAGCTCCTCTGTACAGAGACTGATGTGATATGGGGGGAGGGGACATTAGAGTGTAAGCTCCTCTGTATAGAGACTGATGTAATGTGATGTGGGGGAGGGGACATTAGAGTGTAAGCTCCTCTGTATAGAGACTGATGTGATGTGATGTGGGGGAGGGGACATTAGAGTGTAAGCTCCTCTGTATAGAGACTGATGTGATGTGGGGGGAGGGGACATTAGAGTGTAAGCTCCTCTGTACAGAGACTGATGTGATGTGATGTGGGGGGAGGGGACATTAGAGTGTAAGCTCCTCTGTATAGAGACTGATGTGATGTGGGGGGGGAGGGGACATTAGAGTGTAAGCTCCTCTGTATAGAGACTGATGTGATGGGGGGGGGGGAGGGGACATTAGAGTGTAAGCTCCTCTGTATAGAGACTGATGTGATGTGATGTGGGGGAGGGGACATTAGAGTGTAAGCTCCTCTGTATAGAGACTGATGTGATGTGGGGGGGGGAGGGGACATTAGAGTGTAAGCTCCTCTGTATAGAGACTGATGTGATGTGGGGGGGAGGGGACATTAGAGTGTAAGCTCCTCTGTATAGAGACTGATGTGATGTGGGGGAGGGGACATTAGAGTGTAAGCTCCTCTGTATAGAGACTGATGTGATGTGGGGGAGGGGACATTAGAGTGTAAGCTCCTCTGTATAGAGACTGATGTGATGGGGGAGGGGACATTAGAGTGTAAGCTCCTCTGTATAGAGACTGATGTGATGTGTGGGGGAGGGGACATTAGAGTGTAAGCTCCTCTGTATAGAGACTGATGTGATGGGGGGAGGGGACATTAGAGTGTAAGCTCCTCTGTACAGAGACTGATGTGATGTGGGGGGGAGGGGACATTAGAGTGTAAGCTCCTCTGTACAGAGACTGATGTGATGTGGGGGGGAGGGGACATTAGAGTGTAAGCTCCTCTGTATAGAGACTGATGTGATGTGTGGGGGGAGGGGACATTAGAGTGTAAGCTCCTCTGTATAGAGACTGATGTGATGTGGGGGAGGGGACATTAGAGTGTAAGCTCCTCTGTATAGAGACTGATGTGATGTGGGGGGGGGGAGGGGACATTAGAGTGTAAGCTCCTCTGTATAGAGACGGATGTGATGTGGGGGGAGGGGACATTAGAGTGTAAGCTCCTCTGTATAGAGACTGATGTGATGTGATGTGGGGGGGAGGGGACATTAGAGTGTAAGCTCCTCTGTATAGAGACTGATGTGATGTGGGGGGGGGGAGGGGACATTAGAGTGTAAGCTCCTCTGTATAGAGACTGATGTGATGTGGGGGGGAGGGGACATTAGAGTGTAAGCTCCTCTGTATAGAGACTGATGTGATGTGGGGGAGGGGACATTAGAGTGTAAGCTCCTCTGTATAGAGACTGATGTGATGTGGGGGAGGGGACATTAGAGTGTAAGCTCCTCTGTATAGAGACTGATGTGATGGGGGAGGGGACATTAGAGTGTAAGCTCCTCTGTATAGAGACTGATGTGATGTGTGGGGGAGGGGGACATTAGAGTGTAAGCTCCTCTGTATAGAGACTGATGTGATGGGGGGAGGGGACATTAGAGTGTAAGCTCCTCTGTACAGAGACTGATGTGATGTGGGGGGAGGGGACATTAGAGTGTAAGCTCCTCTGTACAGAGACTGATGTGATGTGGGGGGGAGGGGACATTAGAGTGTAAGCTCCTCTGTATAGAGACTGATGTGATGTGTGGGGGGAGGGGACATTAGAGTGTAAGCTCCTCTGTATAGAGACTGATGTGATGTGGGGGAGGGGACATTAGAGTGTAAGCTCCTCTGTATAGAGACTGATGTGATGTGGGGGGGGGGAGGGGACATTAGAGTGTAAGCTCCTCTGTATAGAGACGGATGTGATGTGGGGGGAGGGGACATTAGAGTGTAAGCTCCTCTGTATAGAGACTGATGTGATGTGATGTGGGGGGGAGGGGACATTAGAGTGTAAGCTCCTCTGTATAGAGACTGATGTGATGTGTGGGGGGACATTAGAGTGTAAGCTCCTCTGTATAGAGATTGATGTGTGGGGGGAGGGGACATTAGAGTGTAAGCTCCTCTGTATAGAGACTGATGTGATGTGATGGGGGGGGGGACATTAGAGTGTAAGCTCCTCTGTATAGAGACTGATGTGATGTGGGGGGAGGGGACATTAGAGTGTAAGCTCCTCTGTATAGAGACTGATGTGATGTGGGGGGGAGGGGACATTAGAGTGTAAGCTCCTCTGTATAGAGACTGATGTGATGTGGGGGGGGAGGGGACATTAGAGTGTAAGCTCCTCTGTATAGAGACTGATGTGATGTGGGGGAGGGGACATTAGAGTGTAAGCTCCTCTGTATAGAGACTGATGTGATGTGGGGGGAGGGGACATTAGAGTGTAAGCTCCTCTGTACAGAGACTGATGTGATGTGGGGGGAGGGGACATTAGAGTGTAAGCTCCTCTGTATAGAGACTGATGTGATGTGGGGGGAGGGGACATTAGAGTGTAAGCTCCTCTGTACAGAGACTGATGTGATGTGGGGGGAGGGGACATTAGAGTGTAAGCTCCTCTGTATAGAGACTGATGTGATGTGGGGGGAGGGGACATTAGAGTGTAAGCTCCTCTGTATAGAGACTGATGTGATGTGGGGGGGAGGGGACATTAGAGTGTAAGCTCCTCTGTATAGAGACTGATGTGATGGGGGGAGGGGACATTAGAGTGTAAGCTCCTCTGTATAGAGACTGATGTGATGTGGGGGGAGGGGACATTAGAGTGTAAGCTCCTCTGTACAGAGACTGATGTGATGTGGGGGGAGGGGACATTAGAGTGTAAGCTCCTCTGTACAGAGACTGATGTGATGTGGGGGGGGGAGGGGACATTAGAGTGTAAGCTCCTCTGTACAGAGACTGATGTGATGTGGGGGGGAGGGGACATTAGAGTGTAAGCTCCTCTGTACAGAGACTGATGTGATGTGGGGGGGGAGGGGACATTAGAGTGTAAGCTCCTCTGTATAGAGACTGATGTGATGTGGGGGGAGGGGACATTAGAGTGTAAGCTCCTCTGTACAGAGACTGATGTGATGTGGGGGGGAGGGGACATTAGAGTGTAAGCTCCTCTGTATAGAGACTGATGTGATGTGGGGGGGGGAGGGGACATTAGAGTGTAAGCTCCTCTGTATAGAGACTGATGTGATGTGGGGGGGGAGGGGACATTAGAGTGTAAGCTCCTCTGTATAGAGACTGATGTGATGTGGGGGGAGGGGACATTAGAGTGTAAGCTCCTCTGTATAGAGACTGATGTGATGTGGGGGGAGGGGACATTAGAGTGTAAGCTCCTCTGTATAGAGACTGATGTGATGTTGGGGGAGGGGACATTAGAGTGTAAGCTCCTCTGTATAGAGACTGATGTGATGTGGGGGGGAGGGGACATTAGAGTGTAAGCTCCTCTGTATAGAGACTGATGTGATGTGGGGGGGAGGGGACATTAGAGTGTAAGCTCCTCTGTATAGAGACTGATGTGATGTGGGGGGAGGGGACATTAGAGTGTAAGCTCCTCTGTACAGAGACTGATGTGATGTGGGGGGGAGGGGACATTAGAGTGTAAGCTCCTCTGTACAGAGACTGATGTGACTGTAGGGGGAGGGGACATTAGAGTGTAAGCTCCTCTGTATAGAGACTGATGTGATGTGGGGGGAGGGGACATTAGAGTGTAAGCTCCTCTGTATAGAGACTGATGTGATGTTGGGGGAGGGGACATTAGAGTGTAAGCTCCTCTGTATAGAGACTGATGTGATGTGGGGGGGGAGGGGATATTAGAGTGTAAGCTCCTCTGTATAGAGACTGATGTGATGTGGGGGGAGGGGACATTAGAGTGTAAGCTCCTCTGTACAGAGACTGATGTGATGTGGGGGGGAGGGGACATTAGAGTGTAAGCTCCTCTGTACAGAGACTGATGTGATGTGGGGGGGGGGGGACATTAGAGTGTAAGCTCCTCTGTACAGAGACTGATGTGATGTGGGGGGGAGGGGACATTAGAGTGTAAGCTCCTCTGTATAGAGACTGATGTGATGTGGGGGGGGAGGGGAGGGGACATTAGAGTGTAAGCTCCTCTGTATAGAGACTGATGTGATGTGGGGGGGAGGGGACATTAGAGTGTAAGCTCCTCTGTATAGAGACTGATGTGATGTGGGGGGAGGGGACATTAGAGTGTAAGCTCCTCTGTATAGAGACTGATGTGATGTGGGGGAGGGGACATTAGAGTGTAAGCTCCTCTGTACAGAGACTGATGTGATGTGGGGGGGGAGGGGACATTAGGAGTGTAAGCTCCTCTGTATAGAGACTGATGTGGGGGGGGGAGGGGACATTAGAGTGTAAGCTCCTCTGTATAGAGACTGATGTGATGTGATGTGGGGGGAGGGGACATTAGAGTGTAAGCTCCTCTGTATAGAGACTGATGTGATGTGGGGGGGAGGGGACATTAGAGTGTAAGCTCCTCTGTATAGAGACTGATGTGATGGGGGGGGACATTAGAGTGTAAGCTCCTCTGTATAGAGACTGATGTGATGTGGGGGAGGGGACATTAGAGTGTAAGCTCCTCTGTACAGAGACTGATGTGATGTGGGGGGAGGGGACATTAGAGTGTAAGCTCCTCTGTACAGAGACTGATGTGATGTGGGGGGAGGGGACATTAGAGTGTAAGCTCCTCTGTATAGAGACTGATGTGATGTGGGGGGAGGGGACATTAGAGTGTAAGCTCCTCTGTATAGAGACTGATGTGATGTGGGGGGAGGGGACATTAGAGTGTAAGCTCCTCTGTACAGAGACTGATGTGATGTGGGGGGAGGGGACATTAGAGTGTAAGCTCCTCTGTACAGAGACTGATGTGATGTGGGGGAGGGGACATTAGAGTGTAAGCTCCTCTGTATAGAGACTGATGTGATGTGGGGGGGGAGGGGACATTAGAGTGTAAGCTCCTCTGTATAGAGACGGATGTGATGTGGGGGGGGGAGGGGACATTAGAGTGTAAGCTCCTCTGTACAGAGACTGATGTGATGTGGGGGGGGAGGGGACATTAGAGTGTAAGCTCCTCTGTACAGAGACTGATGTGATGTGGGGGGGGGGAGGGGACATTAGAGTGTAAGCTCCTCTGTATAGAGACGGATGTGATGTGGGGGGGAGGGGACATTAGAGTGTAAGCTCCTCTGTATAGAGACTGATGTGATGTGGGGGGGGGGAGGGGACATTAGAGTGTAAGCTCCTCTGTATAGAGACTGATGTGATGTGGGGGGGAGGGGATATTAGAGTGTAAGCTCCTCTGTATAGAGACTGATGTGATGTGGGGGGGAGGGGACATTAGAGTGTAAGCTCCTCTGTATAGAGACTGATGTGATGTGGGGGGAGGGGACATTAGAGTGTAAGCTCCTCTGTACAGAGACTGATGTGATGTGGGGGGGGGGAGGGGACATTAGAGTGTAAGCTCCTCTGTATAGAGACTGATGTGATGTGGGGGGAGGGGACATTAGAGTGTAAGCTCCTCTGTACATAGACTGATGTGATGTGGGGGGGAGGGGACATTAGAGTGTAAGCTCCTCTGTACAGAGACTGATGTGATGTGGGGGGGGGACATTAGAGTGTAAGCTCCTCTGTATAGAGACTGATGTGATGTGGGGGGGAGGGGACATTAGAGTGTAAGCTCCTCTGTATAGAGACTGATGTGATGTGGGGGGAGGGGACATTAGAGTGTAAGCTCCTCTGTATAGAGACTGATGTGATGTGGGGGGAGGGGACATTAGAGTGTAAGCTCCTCTGTATAGAGACTGATGTGATGTGGGGGGAGGGGACATTAGAGTGTAAGCTCCTCTGTACAGAGACTGATGTGATGTGGGGGGGAGGGGACATTAGAGTGTAAGCTCCTCTGTACAGAGACTGATGTGATGTGGGGGGGAGGGGACATTAGAGTGTAAGCTCCTCTGTATAGAGACTGATGTGATGGGGGGGAGGGGACATTAGAGTGTAAGCTCCTCTGTACAGAGACTGATGTGATGTGGGGGGGAGGGGACATTAGAGTGTAAGCTCCTCTGTACAGAGACTGATGTGATGTGGGGGGGAGGGGACATTAGAGTGTAAGCTCCTCTGTATAGAGACTGATGTGATGGGGGGGAGGGGACATTAGAGTGTAAGCTCCTCTGTACAGAGACTGATGTGATGTGGGGGGGAGGGGACATTAGAGTGTAAGCTCCTCTGTATAGAGACTGATGTGATGTGGGGGAGGGGACATTAGAGTGTAAGCTCCTCTGTACAGAGACTGATGTGATGTGGGGGGGAGGGGACATTAGAGTGTAAGCTCCTCTGTATAGAGACTGATGTGATGTGGGGGGGAGGGGACATTAGAGTGTAAGCTCCTCTGTATAGAGACTGATGTGATGTGATGGGGAGGGGACATTAGAGTGTAAGCTCCTCTGTACAGAGACTGATGTGATGTGGGGGGGAGGGGACATTAGAGTGTAAGCTCCTCTGTATAGAGACTGATGTGATGTGGGGGGAGGGGACATTAGAGTGTAAGCTCCTCTGTATAGAGACTGATGTGATGTGGGGGGGGGGACATTAGAGTGTAAGCTCCTCTGTACAGAGACTGATGTGATGTGGGGGGAGGGGACATTAGAGTGTAAGCTCCTCTGTATAGAGACTGATGTGATGTGGGGGAGGGGACATTAGAGTGTAAGCTCCTCTGTATAGAGACTGATGTGATGTGGGGGGGGGGACATTAGAGTGTAAGCTCCTCTGTACAGAGACTGATGTGATGTGGGGGGAGGGGACATTAGAGTGTAAGCTCCTCTGTATAGAGACTGATGTGATGTGGGGGGAGGGGACATTAGAGTGTAAGCTCCTCTGTATAGAGACTGATGTGATGTGGGGGGGAGGGGACATTAGAGTGTAAGCTCCTCTGTATAGAGACTGATGTGATGTGGGGGGGGGGGGACATTAGAGTGTAAGCTCCTCCTGTATAGAGACTGATGTGATGTGGGGGGAGGGGACATTAGAGTGTAAGCTCCTCTGTATAGAGACTGATGTGATGTGGGGGGAGGGGACATTAGAGTGTAAGCTCCTCTGTATAGAGACTGATGTGATGTGGGGGGGGGGAGGGGACATTAGAGTGTAAGCTCCTCTGTATAGAGACTGATGTGATGTGGGGGAGGGGACATTAGAGTGTAAGCTTCTCTGTATAGAGACTGATGTGATGTGGGGGAGGGGACATTAGAGTGTAAGCTTCTCTGTACAGAGACTGATGTGATGTGGGGGGAGGGGACATTAGAGTGTAAGCTCCTCTGTACAGAAACTGATGTGATGTGGGGGGGGGGGAGGGGACATTAGAGTGTAAGCTCCTCTGTATAGAGACTGATGTGATGGGGGGGAGGGGACATTAGAGTGTAAGCTCCTCTGTATAGAGACTGATGTGATGTGGGGGGAGGGGACATTAGAGTGTAAGCTCCTCTGTACAGAGACTGATGTGATGTGGGGGGAGGGGACATTAGAGTGTAAGCTCCTCTGTATAGAGACTGATGTGATGTGGGGGAGGGGACATTAGAGTGTAAGCTCCTCTGTACAGAGACTGATGTGATGTGGGGGAGGGGACATTAGAGTGTAAGCTCCTCTGTACAGAGACTGATGTGATGTGGGGGAGGGGACATTAGAGTGTAAGCTCCTCTGTATAGAGACTGATGTGATGTGGGGGGGAGGGGACATTAGAGTGTAAGCTCCTCTGTATAGAGACTGATGTGATGTGGGGGGGGGAGGGGACATTAGAGTGTAAGCTCCTCTGTACAGAGACTGATGTGATGTGGGGGGAGGGGACATTAGAGTGTAAGCTCCTCTGTATAGAGACTGATGTGATGTGGGGGAGGGGACATTAGAGTGTAAGCTCCTCTGTACAGAGACTGATGTGATGTGGGGGAGGGGACATTAGAGTGTAAGCTCCTCTGTACAGAGACTGATGTGATGTGGGGGGGAGGGGACATTATAGTGTAAGCTCCTCTGTACAGAGACTGATGTGATGTGGGGGAGGGGACATTAGAGTGTAAGCTCCTCTGTACAGAGACTGATGTGATGTGGGGGGGAGGGGACATTAGAGTGTAAGCTCCTCTGTATAGAGACTGATGTGATGTGGGGGAGGGGACATTAGAGTGTAAGCTCCTCTGTACAGAGACTGATGTGATGTGGGGGAGGGGACATTAGAGTGTAAGCTCCTCTGTATAGAGACTGATGTGATGTGGGGGAGGGGACATTAGAGTGTAAGCTCCTCTGTATAGAGACTGATGTGATGTGGGGGAGGGGACATTAGAGTGTAAGCTCCTCTGTACAGAGACTGATGTGATGTGGGGGGAGGGGACATTAGAGTGTAAGCTCCTCTGTATAGAGACTGATGTGATGGGGGGGGAGGGACATTAGAGTGTAAGCTCCTCTGTACAGAGACTGATGTGATGTGGGGGAGGGGACATTAGAGTGTAATCTCCTCTGTATAGAGACTGATGTGATGTGGGGGGAGGGGACATTAGAGTGTAAGCTCCTCTGTACAGAGACTGATGTGATGTGGGGGGAGGGGACATTAGAGTGTAAGCTCCTCTGTATAGAGACTGATGTGATGGGGGGGGAGGGACATTAGAGTGTAAGCTCCTCTGTACAGAGACTGATGTGATGTGGGGGAGGGGACATTAGAGTGTAATCTCCTCTGTATAGAGACTGATGTGATGTGGGGGGAGGGGACATTAGAGTGTAAGCTCCTCTGTATAGAGACTGATGTGATGTGGGGGGAGGGGACATTAGAGTGTAAGCTCCTCTGTACAGAGACTGATGTGATGTGGGGGAGGGGACATTAGAGTGTAAGCTCCTCTGTACAGAGACTGATGTGATGTGGGGGAGGAGACATTAGAGTGTAAGCTCCTCTGTATAGAGACTGATGTGATGTGGGGGAGGGGACATTAGAGTGTAAGCTCCTCTGTACAGAGACTGATGTGATGTGGGGGGAGGGGACATTAGAGTGTAAGCTCCTCTGTATAGAGACTGATGTGATGTGGGGGGAGGGGACATTAGAGTGTAAGCTCCTCTGTATAGAGACTGATGTGATGTGGGGGGAGGGGACATTAGAGTGTAAGCTCCTCTGTATAGAGACTGATGTGATGTGATGTGATGTGGGGGAGGGGACATTAGAGTGTAAGCTCCTCTGTATAGAGACTGATGTGATGTGGGGGGAGGGGACATTAGAGTGTAAGCTCCTCTGTATAGAGACTGATGTGATGTGGGGGGAGGGGACATTAGAGTGTAAGCTCCTCTGTATAGAGACTGATGTGATGTGGGGGAGGGGACATTAGAGTGTAAGCTCCTCTGTATAGAGACTGATGTGATGTGGGGGGGGAGGGGACATTAGAGTGTAAGCTCCTCTGTATAGAGACTGATGTGATGTGGGGGGAGGGGACATTAGAGTGTAAGCTCCTCTGTATAGAGACTGATGTGATGTGGGGGGGAGGGGACATTAGAGTGTAAGCTCCTCTGTATAGAGACTGATGTGATGTGGGGGGAGGGGACATTAGAGTGTAAGCTCCTCTGTATAGAGACTGATGTGATGTGATGTGATGTGGGGGAGGGGACATTAGAGTGTAAGCTCCTCTGTACAGAGACTGATGTGATGTGGGGGAGGGGACATTAGAGTGTAAGCTCCTCTGTATAGAGACTGATGTGATGTGGGGGGGGAGGGGACATTAGAGTGTAAGCTCCTCTGTACAGAGACTGATGTGATGTGGGGGGAGGGGACATTAGAGTGTAAGCTCCTCTGTATAGAGACTGATGTGATGTGGGGGGGAGGGGACATTAGAGTGTAAGCTCCTCTGTACAGAGACTGATGTGATGTGGGGGGAGGGGACATTAGAGTGTAAGCTCCTCTGTACAGAGACTGATGTGATGTGGGGGAGGGGACATTAGAGTGTAAGCTCCTCTGTACAGAGACTGATGTGATGTGGGGGAGGGGACATTAGAGTGTAAGCTCCTCTGTACAGAGACTGATGTGATGTGGGGGGAGGGGACATTAGAGTGTAAGCTCCTCTGTATAGAGACTAATGTACCCTCCCCCCCCACATCACATCAGTCTCTATACAGAGGAGCTTACACTCTAATGTCCCCTCCCCCCACATCACATCAGTCTCTATACAGAGGAGCTTACACTCTAATGTACCCTCCCCCCCCACATCACATCAGAGTGTAAGCTCCTCGGTACAGAGACTGATGTGATGTGGGGGGGAGGGGACATTAGAGTGTAAGCTCCTCGGTACAGAGACTGATGTGATGTGGGGGGGAGGGGACATTAGAGTGTAAGCTCCTCTGTATAGAGACTGATGTGATGTGGGGGAGGGGACATTAGAGTGTAAGCTCCTCTGTATAGAGACTGATGTGATGTGGGGGGAGGGGACATTAGAGTGTAAGCTCCTCTGTATAGAGACTGATGTGATGTGGGGGGGGAGGGGACATTAGAGTGTAAGCTCCTCTGTACAGAGACTGATGTGATGTGGGGGAGGGGACATTAGAGTGTAAGCTCCTCTGTACAGAGACTGATGTGATGTGGGGGAGGGGACATTAGAGTGTAAGCTCCTCTGTATAGAGACTGATGTGATGTGGGGGGGAGGGGACATTAGAGTGTAAGCTCCTCTGTATAGAGACTGATGTGATGTGGGGGGAGGGGACATTAGAGTGTAAGCTCCTCTGTATAGAGACTGATGTGATGTGGGGGGGGGGACATTAGAGTGTAAGCTCCTCTGTATAGAGACTGATGTGATGTGGGGGGGGGAGGGGACATTAGAGTGTAAGCTCCTCTGTATAGAGACTGATGTGATGTGGGGGGAGGGGACATTAGAGTGTAAGCTCCTCTGTATAGAGACTGATGTGATGTGGGGGGGGGAGGGGACATTAGAGTGTAAGCTCCTCTGTATAGAGACTGATGTGATGGGGGGAGGGGACATTAGAGTGTAAGCTCCTCTGTATAGAGACTGATGTGATGTGGGGGGGGGAGGGGACATTAGAGTGTAAGCTCCTCTGTATAGAGACTGATGTGATGTGGGGGGAGGGGACATTAGAGTGTAAGTTCCTCTGTATAGAGACTGATGTGATGTGGGGGAGGGGACATTAGAGTGTAAGCTCCTCTGTACAGAGACTGATGTGATGTGGGGGGGAGGGGACATTAGAGTGTAAGCTCCTCTGTACAGAGACTGATGTGATGTGGGGGAGGGGACATTAGAGTGTAAGCTCCTCTGTATAGAGACTGATGTGATGTGGGGGGGAGGGGACATTAGAGTGTAAGCTCCTCTGTACAGAGACTGATGTGATGTGGGGGGAGGGGACATTAGAGTGTTAGCTCCTCTGTATAGAGACTGATGTGATGTGGGGGGAGGGGACATTAGAGTGTAAGCTCCTCTGTATAGAGACTGATGTGATGTGGGGGGGAGGGGACATTAGAGTGTAAGCTCCTCTGTATAGAGACTGATGTGATGTGGGGGGAGGGGACATTAGAGTGTAAGCTCCTCTGTACAGAGACTGATGTGATGTGGGGGGAGGGGACATTAGAGTGTAAGCTCCTCTGTACAGAGACTGATGTGATGTGGGGGGGAGGGGACATTAGAGTGTAAGCTCCTCTGTACAGAGACTGATGTGATGTGGGGGGAGGGGACATTAGAGTGTAAGCTCCTCTGTATAGAGACTGATGTGATGTGGGGGAGGGGACATTAGAGTGTAAGCTCCTCTGTATAGAGACTGATGTGATGTGGGGGGAGGGGACATTAGTGTGTAAGCTCCTCTGTATAGAGACTGATGTGATGTGGGGGGAGGGGACATTAGAGTGTAAGCTCCTCTGTATAGAGACTGATGTGATGTGGGGGGGAGGGGATATTAGAGTGTAAGCTCCTCTGTATAGAGACTGATGTGATGGGGGGGGGAGGGGACATTAGAGTGTAAGCTCCTCTGTATAGAGACTGATGTGATGTGGGGGGGGGGACATTAGTGTGTAAGCTCCTCTGTATAGAGACTGATGTGATGTGGGGGGGGGGGACATTAGTGTGTAAGCTCCTCTGTATAGAGACTGATGTGATGTGGGGGGAGGGGACATTAGTGTGTAAGCTCCTCTGTATAGAGACTGATGTGATGTGGGGGAGGGGACATTAGAGTGTAAGCTCCTCTGTACAGAGACTGATGTGATGTGGGGGGAGGGGACATTAGAGTGTAAGCTCCTCTGTACAGAGACTGATGTGATGTGGGGGGGAGGGGACATTAGAGTGTAAGCTCCTCTGTATAGAGACTGATGTGATGTGGGGGAGGGGACATTAGAGTGTAAGCTCCTCTGTACAGAGACTGATGTGATGTGTGGGGGAGGGGACATTAGAGTGTAAGCTCCTCTGTATAGAGACTGATGTGATGTGGGGGGGAGGGGACATTAGAGTGTAAGCTCCTCTGTATAGAGACTGATGTGATGTGGGGGGAGGGGACATTAGAGTGTAAGCTCCTCTGTACAGAGACTGATGTGATGTGGGGGGGAGGGGACATTAGAGTGTAAGCTCCTCTGTACAGAGACTGATGTGATGTGGGGGGGAGGGGACATTAGAGTGTAAGCTCCTCTGTATAGAGACTGATGTGATGTGGGGGGGAGGGGACATTACAGTGTAAGCTCCTCTGTATAGAGACTGATGTGATGTGGGGGGAGGGACATTAGAGTGTAAGCTCCTCTGTATAGAGACTGATGTGATGTGGGGGAGGGGACATTAGAGTGTAAGCTCCTCTGTATAGAGACTGATGTGATGTGGGGGAGGGGACATTAGAGTGTAAGCTCCTCTGTATAGAGACTGATGTGATGTGGGGGGGGAGGGGACATTAGAGTGTAAGCTCCTCTGTATAGAGACTGATGTGATGTGTGGGGGAGGGTACATTAGAGTGTAAGCTTCTCTGTACAGAGACTGATGTGATGTGGGGGAGGGGACATTAGAGTGTAAGCTCCTCTGTATAGAGATTGATGTGATGTGGGGGGAGGGGACATTAGAGTGTAAGCTCCTCTGTACAGAGACTGATGTGATGTGGGGGGAGGGGACATTAGAGTGTAAGCTCCTCTGTATAGAGACTGATGTGATGTGGGGGGAGGGGACATTAGAGTGTAAGCTCCTCTGTATAGAGACTGATGTGATGTGGGGGGGAGGGGACATTAGAGTGTAAGCTCCTCTGTACAGAGACTGATGTGATGTGGGGGGAGGGGACATTAGAGTGTAAGCTCCTCTGTACAGAGACTGATGTGATGTGTGGGGGAGGGGACATTAGAGTGTAAGCTCCTCTGTACAGAGACTGATGTAATGTGGGGGAGGGGACATTAGAGTGTAAGCTCCTCTGTATAGAGACTGATGTGATGTGGGGGAGGGGACATTAGAGTGTAAGCTCCTCTGTATAGAGACTGATGTGATGTGGGGGGGGGAGGGTACATTAGAGTGTAAGCTCCTCTGTACAGAGACTGATGTGATGTGGGGGGAGGGGGACATTAGAGTGTAAGCTCCTCTGTACAGAGACTGATGTGATGTGGGGGAGGGGACATTAGTGTGTAAGCTCCTCTGTATAGAGACTGATGTGATGTGGGGGGAGGGGACATTAGAGTGTAAGCTCCTCTGTATAGAGACTGATGTGATGTGGGGGGAGGGGACATTAGAGTGTAAGCTCCTCTGTACAGACTGATGTGATGTGGGGGAGGGGACATTAGAGTGTAAGCTCCTCTGTATAGAGACTGATGTGATGTGGGGGGGAGGGGACATTAGAGTGTAAGCTCCTCTGTATAGAGACTGATGTGATGGGGGGGGGAGGGGACATTAGAGTGTAAGCTCCTCTGTACAGAGACTGATGTGATGTGGGGGGGAGGGGACATTAGAGTGTAAGCTCCTCTGTATAGAGACTGATGTGATGTGGGGGGGAGGGGACATTAGAGTGTAAGCTCCTCTGTATAGAGACTGATCTGATGTGTGGGGGAGGGGACATTAGAGTGTAAGCTCCTCTGTACAGAGACTGATGTGATGTGAGGGGGAGGGGACATTAGAGTATAAGCTCCTCTGTACAGAGACTGATGTGATGTGGGGGGAGGGGACATTAGAGTGTAAGCTCCTCTGTATAGAGACTGATGTGATGTGGGGGAGGGGACATTAGAGTGTAAGCTCCTCTGTATAGAGACTGATGTGATGTGATGTGGGGGAGGGGACATTAGAGTGTAAGCTCCTCTGTACAGAGACTGATGTGATGTGGGGGGAGGGGACATTAGAGTGTAAGCTCCTCTGTACAGAGACTGATGTGATGTGGGGGGAGGGGACATTAGAGTGTAAGCTCCTCTGTATAGAGACTGATCTGATGTGTGGGGGAGGGGACATTAGAGTGTAAGCTCCTCTGTACAGAGACTGATGTGATGTGGGGGAGGGGACATTAGAGTGTAAGCTCCTCTGTACAGAGACTGATGTGATGTGGGGGGAGGGGACATTAGAGTGTAAGCTCCTCTGTATAGAGACTGATGTGATGTGGGGGAGGGGACATTAGAGTGTAAGCTCCTCTGTATAGAAACTGATGTGATGTGGGGGGGAGGGGGACATTAGAGTGTAAGCTCCTCTGTATAGAGACTGATGTGATGTGGGGGGAGGGGACATTAGAGTGTAAGCTCCTCTGTATAGAGACTGATGTGATGTGGGGGGGAGGGGGACATTAGAGTGTAAGCTCCTCTGTACAGAGACTGATGTGATGTGGGGGGAGGGGACATTAGAGTGTAAGCTCCTCTGTACAGAGACTGATGTGATGTGGGGGAGGGGAGGGGACATTAGAGTGTAAGCTCCTCTGTACAGAGACTGATGTGATGTGGGGGAGGGGACATTAGAGTGTAAGCTCCTCTGTATAGAGACTGATGTGATGTGGGGGGGAGGGGACATTAGAATGTAAGCTCCTCTGTATAGAGACTGATGTGGGGGGAGGGGACATTAGAGTGTAAGCTCCTCTGTATAGAGACTGATGTGATGTGGGGGGAGGGGACATTATACAGAGGAGCTTACTCTCTAGAGACTGATGTGATGTGGGGGAGGGGACATTAGAGTGTAAGCTCCTCTGTATAGAGACTGATGTGATGTGATGTGGGGGAGGGGACATTAGAGTGTAAGCTCCTCTGTACAGAGACTGATGTGATGTGGGGGGAGGGGACATTAGAGTGTAAGCTCCTCTGTACAGAGACTGATGTGATGTGGGGGAGGGGACATTAGAGTGTAAGCTCCTCTGTATAGAGACTGATGTGATGTGGGGGAGGGGACATTAGAGTGTAAGCTCCTCTGTACAGAGACTGATGTGATGTGGGGGGGGGAGGGGACATTAGAGTGTAAGCTCCTCTGTACAGAGACTGATGTGATGTGGGGGGAGGGGACATTAGAGTGTAAGCTCCTCTGTACAGAGACTGATGTGATGTGGGGGGGGGGAGGGGACATTAGAGTGTAAGCTCCTCTGTACAGAGACTGATGTGATGTGGGGGGGAGGGGACATTAGAGTGTAAGCTCCTCTGTACAGAGACTGATGTGATGTGGGGGGAGGGGACATTAGAGTGTAAGCTCCTCTGTACAGAGACTGATGTGATGTGGGGGGGAGGGGACATTAGAGTGTAAGCTCCTCTGTACAGAGACTGATGTGATGTGGGGGGGGGAGGGGACATTAGAGTGTAAGCTCCTCTGTACAGAGACTGATGTGATGTGGGGGGAGGGGACATTAGAGTGTAAGCTCCTCTGTACAGAGACTGATGTGATGTGGGGGGGAGGGGACATTAGAGTGTAAGCTCCTCTGTACAGAGACTGATGTGATGTGGGGGGGAGGGGACATTAGAGTGTAAGCTCCTCTGTACAGAGACTGATGTGATGTGGGGGGAGGGGACATTAGAGTGTAAGCTCCTCTGTACAGAGACTGATGTGATGTGGGGGGGAGGGGACATTAGAGTGTAAGCTCCTCTGGTACAGAGACTGATGTGATGTGGGGGGAGGGGACATTAGAGTGTAAGCTCCTCTGTATAGAGACTGATGTGATGTGGGGGGAGGGGACATTAGAGTGTAAGCTCCTCTGTATAGAGACTGATGTGATGTGGGGGGAGGGGACATTAGAGTGTAAGCTCCTCTGTATAGAGACTGATGTGATGTGGGGGAGGGGACATTAGAGTGTAAGCTCCTCTGTACAGAGACTGATGTGATGTGGGGGGAGGGGACATTAGAGTGTAAGTTCCTCTGTACAGAGACTGATGTGATGTGGGGAAGGGGACATTAGAGTGTAAGCTCCTCTGTATAGAGACTGATGTGATGTGGGGGGAGGGGACATTAGAGTGTAAGCTCCTCTGTACAGAGACTGATGTGATGTGGGGGGAGGGGACATTAGAGTGTAAGCTCCTCTGTACAGAGACTGATGTGATGTGGGGGGGAGGGGACATTAGAGTGTAAGCTCCTCTGTACAGAGACTGATGTGATAGTGGGGGGAGGGGACATAGAGTGTAAGCTCCTCTGTATAGAGACTGATGTGATGTGGGGGGAGGGGACATTAGAGTGTAAGCTCCTCTGTATAGAGACTGATGTGATGTGGGGGGAGGGGACATTAGAGTGTAAGCTCCTCTGTACAGAGACTGATGTGATGTGGGGGGAGGGGACATTAGAGTGTAAGCTCCTCTGTACAGAGACTGATGTGATGTGGGGGGGAGGGGACATTAGAGTGTAAGCTCCTCTGTACAGAGACTGATGTGATGTGGGGGGAGGGGACATTAGAGTGTAAGCTCCTCTGTACAGAGACTGATGTGATGTGGGGGGGAGGGGACATTAGAGTGTAAGCTCCTCTGTACAGAGACTGATGTGATGTGGGGGGAGGGGACATTAGAGTGTAAGCTCCTCTGTACAGAGACTGATGTGATGTGGGGGGGGGGGGACATTAGAGTGTAAGCTCCTCTGTATAGAGACTGATGTGATGTGGGGGGGGGGGACATTAGAGTGTAAGCTCCTCTGTACAGAGACTGATGTGATGTGGGGGGGGGAGGGGACATTAGAGTGTAAGCTCCTCTGTATAGAGACTGATGTGATGTGGGGGGAGGGGACATTAGAGTGTAAGCTCCTCTGTACAGAGACTGATGTGATGGGGGGGGGGGAGGGGACATTAGAGTGTAAGCTCCTCTGTATAGAGACTGATGTGATGTGGGGGGGGGAGGGGACATTAGAGTGTAAGCTCCTCTGTATAGAGACTGATGTGATGTGGGGGAGGGGACATTAGAGTGTAAGCTCCTCTGTATAGAGACTGATGTGATGTGGGGGGAGGGGACATTAGAGTGTAAGCTCCTCTGTACAGAGACTGATGTGATGTGGGGGGAGGGGACATTAGAGTGTAAGCTCCTCTGTACAGAGACTGATGTGATGTGGGGGGAGGGGACATTAGAGTGTAAGCTCCTCTGTACAGAGACTGATGTGATGTGGGGGGGAGGGGACATTAGAGTGTAAGCTCCTCTGTACAGAGACTGATGTGATGTGGGGGGAGGGGACATTAGAGTGTAAGCTCCTCTGTACAGAGACTGATGTGATGTGGGGGGAGGGGACATTAGAGTGTAAGCTCCTCTGTACAGAGACTGATGTGATGTGGGGGGAGGGGACATTAGAGTGTAAGCTCCTCTGTATAGAGACTGATGTGATGTGGGGGAGGGGACATTAGAGTGTAAGCTCCTCTGTACAGAGACTGATGTGATGTGGGGGAGGGGACATTAGAGTGTAAGCTCCTCTGTACAGAGACTGATGTGATGTGGGGGGAGGGGACATTAGAGTGTAAGCTCCTCTGTATAGAGACAGATGTGATGTGGGGGGGGAGGGGACATTAGAGTGTAAGCTCCTCTGTACAGAGACTGATGTGATGTGGGGGGGGGGGGGACATTAGAGTGTAAGCTCCTCTGTATAGAGACTGATGTGATGTGGGGGGGGGGGACATTAGAGTGTAAGCTCCTCTGTACAGAGACTGATGTGATGTGGGGGGGGGAGGGGACATTAGAGTGTAAGCTCCTCTGTATAGAGACTGATGTGATGTGGGGGGAGGGGACATTAGAGTGTAAGCTCCTCTGTACAGAGACTGATGTGATGGGGGGGGGGGAGGGGACATTAGAGTGTAAGCTCCTCTGTATAGAGACTGATGTGATGTGGGGGGGGAGGGGACATTAGAGTGTAAGCTCCTCTGTATAGAGACTGATGTGATGTGGGGGAGGGGACATTAGAGTGTAAGCTCCTCTGTATAGAGACTGATGTGATGTGGGGGGAGGGGACATTAGAGTGTAAGCTCCTCTGTATAGAGACTGATGTGATGTGGGGGGAGGGGACATTAGAGTGTAAGCTCCTCTGTACAGAGACTGATGTGATGTGGGGGGAGGGGACATTAGAGTGTAAGCTCCTCTGTACAGAGACTGATGTGATGTGGGGGGAGGGGACATTAGAGTGTAAGCTCCTCTGTACAGAGACTGATGTGATGTGGGGGGAGGGGACATTAGAGTGTAAGCTCCTCTGTATAGAGACTGATGTGATGTGGGGGAGGGGACATTAGAGTGTAAGCTCCTCTGTATAGAGACTGATGTGATGTGGGGGGGAGGGGACATTAGAGTGTAAGCTCCTCTGTATAGAGACTGATGTGATGTGGGGGGAGGGGACATTAGAGTGTAAGCTCCTCTGTATAGAGACTGATGTGATGTGGGGGGGGGAGGGGACATTAGAGTGTAAGCTCCTCTGTATAGAGACTGATGTGATGTGGGGGGGGGGAGGGGACATTAGAGTGTAAGCTCCTCTGTATAGAGACTGATGTGATGTGGGGGAGGGGACATTAGAGTGTAAGCTCCTCTGTATAGAGACTGATGTGATGTGGGGGGGGGGGACATTAGAGTGTAAGCTCCTCTGTACAGAGACTGATGTGGGGGGGAGGGGACATTAGAGTGTAAGCTCCTCTGTATAGAGACTGATGTGGGGGAGGGGACATTAGAGTGTAAGCTCCTCTGTATAGAGACTGATGTGATGTAGGGGAGGGGACATTAGAGTGTAAGCTCCTCTGTATAGAGACTGATGTGATGTGGGGGGGGGAGGGGACATTAGAGTGTAAGCTCCTCTGTATAGAGACTGATGTGACTGTAGGGGGAGGGGACATTAGAGTGTAAGCTCCTCTGTATAGAGACTGATGTGATGTTGGGGGAGGGGACATTAGAGTGTAAGCTCCTCTGTACAGAGACTGATGTGATGTGATGTGGGGGGAGGGGACATTAGAGTGTAAGCTCCTCTGTATAGAGACTGATGTGATGTGGGGGGAGGGGACATTAGAGTGTAAGCTCCTCTGTATAGAGACTGATGTGATGTGGGGGGGGAGGGGACATTAGAGTGTAAGCTCCTCTGTATAGAGACTGATGTGGTGTGGGGGGAGGGGACATTAGAGTGTAAGCTCCTCTGTATAGAGACTGATGTGATGTGGGGGGAGGGGACATTAGAGTGTAAGCTCCTCTGTATAGAGACTGATATGATGTGGGGGGAGGGGACATTAGAGTGTAAGCTCCTCTGTACAGAGACTGATGTGATGTGGGGGGGAGGGGACATTAGAGTGTAAGCTCCTCTGTATAGAGACTGATGTGATGTGGGGGAGGGGACATTAGAGTGTAAGCTCCTCTGTATAGAGACTGATGTGATGTGATGTGGGGGGAGGGGACATTAGAGTGTAAGCTCCTCTGTATAGAGACTGATGTGATGTGGGGGGGGAGGGGACATTAGAGTGTAAGCTCCTCTGTACAGAGACTGATGGGATGTGGGGGGGAGGGGACAATAGAGTGTAAGCTCCTCTGTATAGAGACTGATGTGATGTGGGGGGAGGGGACATTAGAGTGTAAGCTCCTCTGTATAGAGACTGATGTGATGTGATGTGGGGGAGGGGACATTAGAGTGTAAGCTCCTCTGTATAGAGACTGATGTGATGTGGGGGGAGGGGACATTAGAGTGTAAGCTCCTCTGTACAGAGACTGATGTGATGTGGGGGGGAGGGGACATTAGAGTGTAAGCTTCTCTGTACAGAGACTGATGTGATGTGGTGGGGGAGGGGACATTAGAGTGTAAGCTCCTCTGTATAGAGACTGATGTGATGTGGGGGGAGGGGACATTAGAGTGTAAGCTCCTCTGTATAGAGACTGATGTGATGTGGGGGAGGGGACATTAGAGTGTAAGCTCCTCTGTATAGAGACTGATGTGATGTGGGGGGAGGGGACATTAGAGTGTAAGCTCCTCTGTACAGAGACTGATGTGATGTGGGGGGAGGGGACATTAGAGTGTAAGCTCCTCTGTATAGAGACTGATGTGATGTGGGGGGAGGGGACATTAGAGTGTAAGCTCCTCTGTATAGAGACTGATGTGATGTGGGGAAGGGGACATTAGAGTGTAAGCTCCTCTGTATAGAGACTGATGTGATGTGGGGGGAGGGGACATTAGAGTGTAAGCTCCTCTGTATAGAGACTGATGTGATGTGGGGGGAGGGGACATTAGAGTGTAAGCTCCTCTGTATAGAGACTGATGTGATGTGGGGGAGGGGACATTAGAGTGTAAGCTCCTCTGTACAGAGACTGATGTGATGTGGGGGAGGGGACATTAGAGTGTAAGCTCCTCTGTATAGAGACTGATGTGATGTGGGGGAGGGGACATTAGAGTGTAAGCTCCTCTGTACAGAGACTGATGTGATGTGGGGGGGAGGGGACATTAGAGTGTAAGCTCCTCTGTATAGAGACTGATGTGATGTGGGGGGAGGGGACATTAGAGTGTAAGCTCCTCTGTATAGAGACTGATGTGATGTGGGGGGGAGGGGACATTAGAGTGTAAGCTCCTCTGTATAGAGACTGATGTGATGTGGGGGGAGGGGACATTAGAGTGTAAGCTCCTCTGTACAGAGACTGATGTGATGTGGGGGGGAGGGGACATTAGAGTGTAAGCTCCTCTGTATAGAGACTGATGTGATGTGGGGGAGGGGACATTAGAGTGTAAGCTCCTCTGTACAGAGACTGATGTGATGTGGGGGGAGGGGACATTAGAGTGTAAGCTCCTCTGTATAGAGACTGATGTGATGTGGGGGGGAGGGGACATTAGAGTGTAAGCTCCTCTGTATAGAGACTGATGTGATGTGGGGGGAGGGGACATTAGAGTGTAAGCTCCTCTGTATAGAGACTGATGTGATGTGGGGGGAGGGGACATTAGAGTGTAAGCTCCTCTGTATAGAGACTGATGTGATGTGGGGGGAGGGGACATTAGAGTGTAAGCTCCTCTGTATAGAGACTGATGTGATGTGGGGGGAGGGGACATTAGAGTGTAAGCTCCTCTGTACAGAGACTGATGTGATGTGGGGGGGAGGGGACATTAGAGTGTAAGCTCCTCTGTATAGAGACTGATGTGATGTGGGGGGGAGGGGACATTAGAGTGTAAGCTCCTCTGTATAGAGACTGATGTGATGTGGGGGGGAGGGGACATTAGAGTGTAAGCTCCTCTGTACAGAGACTGATGTGATGTGGGGGGAGGGGACATTAGAGTGTAAGCTCCTCTGTATAGAGACTGATGTGATGTGGGGGGAGGGGACATTAGAGTGTAAGCTCCTCTGTATAGAGACTGATGTGATGTGGGGGGGGGGGGAGGGGACATTAGAGTGTAAGCTCCTCTGTATAGAGACTGATGTGATGTGGGGGGAGGGGACATTAGAGTGTAAGCTCCTCTGCTATAGAGACTGATGTGATGTGGGGGGGAGGGGACATTAGAGTGTAAGCTCCTCTGTACAGAGACTGATGTGATGTGGGGGGAGGGGACATTAGAGTGTAAGCTCCTCTGTATAGAGACTGATGTGATGTGGGGGGAGGGGACATTAGAGTGTAAGCTCCTCTGTATAGAGACTGATGTGATGTGGGGGGAGGGGACAGTAGAGTGTAAGCTCCTCTGTACAGAGACTAATGTCTCCTCCCCCCACATCACATCAGTCTCTGTACAGAGGAGCTTACACTCTACTGTCTCCTCCCCCCACATCACATCAGAGTGTAAGCTCCTCTGGTACAGAGACTGATGTGATGTGGGGGGAGGGGACATTAGAGTGTAAGCTCCTCTGTACAGAGACTGATGTGATGTGGGGGGAGGGGACATTAGAGTGTAAGGTCCTCTGTATAGAGACTGATGTGATGTGGGGGGAGGGGACATTAGAGTGTAAGCTCCTCTGTACAGAGACTGATGTGATGTGGGGGGAGGGGACATTAGAGTGTAAGCTCCTCTGTATAGAGACTGATGTGATGTGGGGGGGGAGGGGACATTAGAGTGTAAGCTCCTCTGTATAGAGACTGATGTGATGTGGGGGGGAGGGGACATTAGAGTGTAAGCTCCTCTGTACAGAGACTGATGTGATGTGGGGGAGGGGACATTAGAGTGTAAGCTCCTCTGTATAGAGACTGATGTGATGTGGGGGGGAGGGGACATTAGAGTGTAAGCTCCTCTGTATAGAGACTGATGTGATGTGGGGGGAGGGGACATTAGAGTGTAAGCTCCTCTGTATAGAGACTGATGTGATGTGGGGGGGAGGGGACATTAGAGTGTAAGCTCCTCTGTACAGAGACTGATGTGATGTGGGGGGGAGGGGACATTAGAGTGTAAGCTCCTCTGTATAGAGACTGATGTGATGTGGGGGAGGGGACATTAGAGTGTAAGCTCCTCTGTATAGAGACTGATGTGATGTGGGGGGGAGGGGACATTAGAGTGTAAGCTCCTCTGTATAGAGACTGATGTGATGTGGGGGGGAGGGGACATTAGAGTGTAAGCTCCTCTGTACAGAGACTGATGTGATGTGGGGGGGGAGGGGACATTAGAGTGTAAGCTCCTCTGTATAGAGACTGATGTGATGTGGGGGGAGGGGACATTAGAGTGTAAGCTCCTCTGTATAGAGACTGATGTGATGTGGGGGGAGGTGACATTAGAGTGTAAGCTCCTCTGTACAGAGACTGATGTGATGTGGGGGGGAGGGGACATTAGAGTGTAAGCTCCTCTGTATAGAGACTGATGTGATGTGGGGGGAGGTGACATTAGAGTGTAAGCTCCTCTGTACAGAGACTGATGTGACTGTGGGGGGAGGGGACATTAGAGTGTAAGCTCCTCTGTACAGAGACTGATGTGATGTGGGGGGGAGGGGACATTAGAGTGTAAGCTCCTCTGTATAGAGACTGATGTGATGTGGGGGGAGGGGACATTAGAGTGTAAGCTCCTCTGTATAGAGACTGATGTGATGTGGGGGGAGGGGACATTAGAGTGTAAGCTCCTCTGTATAGAGACTGATGTGATGTGGGGGGAGGGGACATTAGAGTGTAAGCTCCTCTGTATAGAGACTGATGTGATGTGGGGGGAGGGGACATTAGAGTGTAAGCTCCTCTGTATAGAGACTGATGTGATGTGATGTGGGGGAGGGGACATTAGAGTGTAAGCTCCTCTGTATAGAGACTGATGTGATGTGGGGGAGGGGACATTAGAGTGTAAGCTCCTCTGGTACAGAGACTGATGTGATGTGGGGGGAGGGGACATTAGAGTGTAAGCTCCTCTGTACAGAGACTGATGTGATGTGGGGGGAGGGGACATTAGAGTGTAAGCTCCTCTGTATAGAGACTGATGTGATGTGTGGGGGAGGGGACATTAGAGTGTAAGCTCCTCTGTATAGAGACTGATGTGATGTGGGGGGGGAGGGGACATTAGAGTGTAAGCTCCTCTGTATAGAGACTGATGTGATGTGGGGGGGAGGGGACATTAGAGTGTAAGCTCCTCTGTATAGAGACTGATGTGATGTGGGGGGGGAGGGGACATTAGAGTGTAAGCTCCTCTGTATAGAGACTGATGTGATGTGGGGGGAGGGGACATTAGAGTGTAAGCTCCTCTGTATAGAGACTGATGTGATGTGGGGGAGGGGACATTAGAGTGTAAGCTCCTCTGTATAGAGACTGATGTGATGTGGGGGGAGGGGACATTAGAGTGTAAGCTCCTCTGTATAGAGACTGATGTGATGTGTGGGGGAGGGGACATTAGAGTGTAAGCTCCTCTGTATAGAGACTGATGTGATGTGGGGGGGAGGGGACATTAGAGTGTAAGCTCCTCTGTATAGAGACTGATGTGATGTGGGGGGAGGGGACATTAGAGTGTAAGCTCCTCTGTATAGAGACTGATGTGATGTGGGGGAGGGGACATTAGAGTGTAAGCTCCTCTGTACAGAGACTGATGTGATGTGGGGAAGGGGACATTAGAGTGTAAGCTCCTCTGTATAGAGACTGATGTGATGTGGGGGGAGGGGACATTAGAGTGTAAGCTCCTCTGTACAGAGACTGATGTGATGTGGGGAAGGGGACATTAGAGTGTAAGCTCCTCTGTATAGAGACTGATGTGATGTGGGGGAGGGGACATTAGAGTGTAAGCTCCTCTGTATAGAGACTGATGTGATGGGGGGGAGGGGACATTAGAGTGTAAGCTCCTCTGTATAGAGACTGATGTGATGGGGGGGAGGGGACATTAGAGTGTAAGCTCCTCTGTACAGAGACTGATGTGATGTGGGGGAGGGGACATTAGAGTGTAAGCTCCTCTGTATAGAGACTGATGTGATGTGATGTGGGGGAGGGGACATTAGAGTGTAAGCTCCTCTGTACAGAGACTGATGTGATGTGGGGGGAGGGGACATTAGAGTGTAAGCTCCTCTGTATAGAGACTGATGTGATGTGATGTGGGGGAGGGGACATTAGAGTGTAAGCTCCTCTGTACAGAGACTGATGTGATGTGGGGGGAGGGGACATTAGAGTGTAAGCTCCTCTGTATAGAGACTGATGTGATGTGGGGGAGGGGACATTAGAGTGTAAGCTCCTCTGTATAGAGACTGATGTGATGTGATGTGGGGGAGGGGACATTAGAGTGTAAGCTCCTCTGTACAGAGACTGATGTGATGTGGGGGGGAGGGGACATTAGAGTGTAAGCTCCTCTGTATAGAGACTGATGTGATGTGGGGGGAGGGACATTAGAGTGTAAGCTCCTCTGTACAGAGACTGATGTGATGTGTGGGGGAGGGGACATTAGAGTGTAAGCTCCTCTGTATAGAGACTGATGTGATGTGGGGGAGGGGACATTAGAGTGTAAGCTCCTCTGTACAGAGACTGATGTGATGTGGGGAAGGGGACATTAGAGTGTAAGCTCCTCTGTATAGAGACTGATGTGATGTGGGGGAGGGGACATTAGAGTGTAAGCTCCTCTGTATAGAGACTGATGTGATGTGGGGGGAGGGGACATTAGAGTGTAAGCTCCTCTGTATAGAGACTGATGTGACTGTGGGGGGGAGGGGACATTAGAGTGTAAGCTCCTCTGTATAGAGACTGATGTGATGTGGGGGGGAGGGGACATTAGAGTGTAAGCTCCTCTGTACAGAGACTGATGTGATGTGGGGGGAGGAGACATTAGAGTGTAAGCTCCTCTGTACAGAGACTGATGTGATGTGGGGGGAGGGGACATTAGAGTGTAAGCTCCTCTGTATAGAGACTGATGTGATGTGGGGGGAGGGGACATTAGAGTGTAAGCTCCTCTGTACAGAGACTGATGTGATGTGGGGGGAGGGGACATTAGAGTGTAAGCTCCTCTGTATAGAGACTGATGTGATGTGGGGGAGGGGACATTAGAGTGTAAGCTCCTCTGTATAGAGACTGATGTGATGTGGGGGGGAGGGGACATTAGAGTGTAAGCTCCTCTGTACAGAGACTGATGTGATGTGGGGGGAGGGGACATTAGAGTGTAAGCTCCTCTGTATAGAGACTGATGTGATGTGGGGGAGGGGACATTAGAGTGTAAGCTCCTCTGTATAGAGACTGATGTGATGTGGGGGGAGGGGACATTAGAGTGTAAGCTCCTCTGTACAGAGACTGATGTGATGTGGGGGGAGGGGACATTAGAGTGTAAGCTCCTCTGTATAGAGACTGATGTGATGTGGGGGAGGGGACATTAGAGTGTAAGCTCCTCTGTATAGAGACTGATGTGATGTGGGAGGAGGGGACATTAGAGTGTAAGCTCCTCTGTATAGAGACTGATGTGATGTGGGGGGAGGGGACATTAGAGTGTAAGCTCCTCTGTATAGAGACTGATGTGATGTGGGGGGAGGGGACATTAGAGTGTAAGCTCCTCTGTACAGAGACTGATGTGATGTGGGGGGAGGGGACATTAGAGTGTAAGCTCCTCTGTATAGAGACTGATGTGATGTGGGGGAGGGGACATTAGAGTGTAAGCTCCTCTGTATAGAGACTGATGTGATGTGGGGGGGAGGGGACATTAGAGTGTAAGCTCCTCTGTATAGAGACTGATGTGATGTGGGGGGAGGGGACATTAGAGTGTAAGCTCCTCTGTATAGAGACTGATGTGATGTGGGGGGAGGGGACATTAGAGTGTAAGCTCCTCTGTATAGAGACTGATGTGATGTGGGGGGGGGGGGGGACATTAGAGTGTAAGCTCCTCTGTATAGAGACTGATGTGATGTGGGGGGGGAGGGGACATTAGAGTGTAAGCTCCTCTGTATAGAGACTGATGTGATGTGGGGGGGGAGGGGACATTAGAGTGTAAGCTCCTCTGTATAGAGACTGATGTGATGTGGGGGGAGGGGACATTAGAGTGTAAGCTCCTCTGTATAGAGACTGATGTGATGTGGGGGGGGAGGGGACATTAGAGTGTAAGCTCCTCTGTACAGAGACTGATGTGATGTGGGGGGAGGGGACATTAGAGTGTAAGCTCCTCTGTATAGAGACTGATGTGATGTGGGGGGGAGGGGACATTAGAGTGTAAGCTCCTCTGTATAGAGACTGATGTGATGTGGGGGGAGGGGACATTAGAGTGTAAGCTCCTCTGTATAGAGACTGATGTGATGTGGGGGGAGGGGACATTAGAGTGTAAGCTCCTCTGTATAGAGACTGATGTGATGTGGGGGGGGAGGGGACATTAGAGTGTAAGCTCCTCTGTACAGAGACTGATGTGATGTGGGGGGAGGGGACATTAGAGTGTAAGCTCCTCTGTATAGAGACTGATGTGATGTGGGGGAGGGGACATTAGAGTGTAAGCTCCTCTGTACAGAGACTGATGTGATGTGGGGGGGGGAGGGGACATTAGAGTGTAAGCTCCTCTGTATAGAAACTGATGTGATGTGGGGGGAGGGGACATTAGAGTGTAAGCTCCTCTGTACAGAGACTGATGTGATGTGGGGGGGAGGGGACATTAGAGTGTAAGCTCCTCTGTACAGAGACTGATGTGATGGGGGGAGGGGACATTAGAGTGTAAGCTCCTCTGTATAGAGACTGATGTGATGTGGGGGGGAGGGGACATTAGAGTGTAAGCTCCTCTGTATAGAGACTGATGTGATGTGGGGGGAGGGGACATTAGAGTGTAAGCTCCTCTGTACAGAGACTGATGTGATGTGGGGGGAGGGGACATTAGAGTGTAAGCTCCTCTGTATAGAGACTGATGTGATGTGTGGGGGAGGGGACATTAGAGTGTAAGCTCCTCTGTATAGAGACTGATGTGATGTGGGGGGAGGGGACATTAGAGTGTAAGCTCCTCTGTATAGAGACTGATGTGATGTGGGGGGAGGGGACATTAGAGTGTAAGCTCCTCTGTATAGAGACTGATGTGATGTGGGGGGGGAGGGGACAATAGAGTGTAAGCTCCTCTGTACAGAGACTGATGTGATGTGGGGGGAGGGGACATTAGAGTGTAAGCTCCTCTGTATAGAGACTGATGTGATGTGGGGGAGGGGACATTAGAGTGTAAGCTCCTCTGTACAGAGACTGATGTGATGTGGGGGGGGGAGGGGACATTAGAGTGTAAGCTCCTCTGTATAGAAACTGATGTGATGTGGGGGGAGGGGACATTAGAGTGTAAGCTCCTCTGTACAGAGACTGATGTGATGTGGGGGGGAGGGGACATTAGAGTGTAAGCTCCTCTGTACAGAGACTGATGTGATGGGGGGAGGGGACATTAGAGTGTAAGCTCCTCTGTATAGAGACTGATGTGATGTGGGGGAGGGGACATTAGAGTGTAAGCTCCTCTGTATAGAGACTGATGTGATGTGGGGGGAGGGGACATTAGAGTGTAAGCTCCTCTGTATAGAGACTGATGTGATGTGGGGGGAGGGGACATTAGAGTGTAAGCTCCTCTGTATAGAGACTGATGTGATGTGGGGGGAGGGGACATTAGAGTGTAAGCTCCTCTGTATAGAGACTGATGTGATGTGGGGGGGAGGGGACATTAGAGTGTAAGCTCCTCTGTACAGAGACTGAGGTGATGTGGGGGGAGGGGACATTAGAGTGTAAGCTCCTCTGTACAGAGACTGAGGTGATGTGGGGGGAGGGGACATTAGAGTGTAAGCTCCTCTGTACAGAGACTGATGTGATGTGGGGGGAGGGGACATTAGAGTGTAAGCTCCTCTGTACAGAGACTGATGTGATGTGGGGGGGGAGGGGACATTAGAGTGTAAGCTCCTCTGTACAGAGACTGATGTGATGTGGGGGAGGGGACATTAGAGTGTAAGCTCCTCTGTACAGAGACTGTTGTGATGTGATGTGGGGGGAGGGGACATTAGAGTGTAAGCTCCTCTGTACAGAGACTGATGTGATGTGTGGGGGAGGGGACATTAGAGTGTAAGCTCCTCTGTACAGAGACTGATGTGATGTGGGGGGGGGGACATTAGAGTGTAAGCTCCTCTGTACAGAGACTGATGTGATGTGAGGGAGGGGACATTAGAGTGTAAGCTCCTCTGTACAGAGACTGATGTGATGTGATGTGGGGGGGGAGGGGACATTAGAGTGTAAGCTCCTCTGTATAGAGACTGATGTGATGTGGGGGGAGGGGACATTAGAGTGTAAGCTCCTCTGTATAGAGACTGATGTGATGTGGGGGGAGGGGACATTAGAGTGTAAGCTCCTCTGTATAGAGACTGATGTGATGTGGGGGGGAGGGGACATTAGAGTGTAAGCTCCTCTGTATAGAGACTGATGTGATGTGGGGGGGGAGGGGACATTAGAGTGTAAGCTCCTCTGTATAGAGACTGATGTGATGTGGGGGGGGAGGGGACATTAGAGTGTAAGCTCCTCTGTACAGAGACTGATGTGATGTGATGTGGGGGAGGGGACATTAGAGTGTAAGCTCCTCTGTATAGAGTCTGATGTGATGTGGGGGAGGGGACATTAGAGTGTAAGCTCCTCTGTACAGAGACTGATGTGATGTGGGGGAGGGGACATTAGAGTGTAAGCTCCTCTGTACAGAGACTGATGTGATGTGATGTGGGGGGAGGGGACATTAGAGTGTAAGCTCCTCTGTACAGAGACTGATGTGATGTGGGGGGGGGAGGGGACATTAGAGTGTAAGCTCCTCTGTATAGAGACTGATGTGATGTGGGGGGGGGGGGGGGACATTAGAGTGTAAGCTCCTCTGTATAGAGACTGATGTGATGTGGGGGGGAGGGGACATTAGAGTGTAAGCTCCTCTGTATAGAGACTGATGTGATGTGGGGGAGGGGACATTAGAGTGTAAGCTCCTCTGTACAGAGACTGATGTGATGTGGGGGAGGGGACATTAGAGTGTAAGCTCCTCTATACAGAGACTGATGTGATGTGGGGGGGAGGGGACATTAGAGTGTAAGCTCCTCTGTACAGAGACTGATGTGATGTGGGGGGAGGGGACATTAGAGTGTAAGCTCCTCTGTATAGAGACTGATGTGACTGTGGGGGGGAGGGGACATTAGAGTGTAAGCTCCTCTGTATAGAGACTGATGTGATGTGGGGGGGAGGGGACATTAGAGTGTAAGCTCCTCTGTACAGAGACTGATGTGATGTGGGGGGAGGGGACATTAGAGTGTAAGCTCCTCTGTATAGAGACTGATGTGATGTGGGGGGGAGGGGACATTAGAGTGTAAGCTCCTCTGTATAGAGACTGATGTGATGTGGGGGGGAGGGGACATTAGAGTGTAAGCTCCTCTGTACAGAGACTGATGTGATGTGGGGGGAGGGGACATTAGAGTGTAAGCTCCTCTGTATAGAGACTGATGTGATGTGGGGGGAGGGGACATTAGAGTGTAAGCTCCTCTGTACAGAGACTGATGTGATGTGGGGGGGAGTTGACATTAGAGTGTAAGCTCCTCTGTATAGAGACTGATGTGATGTGGGGGGAGGGGACATTAGAGTGTAAGCTCCTCTGTATAGAGACTGATGTGATGTGATGTGGGGGGAGGGGACATTAGAGTGTAAGCTCCTCTGTATAGAGACTGATGTGATGGGGGGGGGAGGGGACATTAGAGTGTAAGCTCCTCTGTACAGAGACTGATGTGATGTGGGGGGAGGGGACATTAGAGTGTAAGCTCCTCTGTATAGAGACTGATGTGATGTGGGGGAGGGGACATTAGAGTGTAAGCTCCTCTGTACAGAGACTGATGTGATGTGGGGGAGGGGACATTAGAGTGTAAGCTCCTCTGTATAGAGACTGATGTGATGGGGGGGAGGGGACATTAGAGTGTAAGCTCCTCTGTATAGAGACTGATGTGATGTGGGGGGAGGGGACATTAGAGTGTAAGCTCCTCTGTACAGAGACTGATGTGATGTGGGGGGAGGGGACATTAGAGTGTAAGCTCCTCTGTATAGAGACTGATGTGATGTGGGGGAGGGGACATTAGAGTGTAAGCTCCTCTGTACAGAGACTGATGTGATGTGGGGGAGGGGACATTAGAGTGTAAGCTCCTCTGTATAGAGACTGATGTGATGTGGGGGGGAGGGGACATTAGAGTGTAAGCTCCTCTGTATAGAGACTGATGTGATGTGGGGGAGGGGACATTAGAGTGTAAGCTCCTCTGTATAGAGACTGATGTGATGTGGGGGGGAGGGGACATTAGAGTGTAAGCTCCTCTGTACAGAGACTGATGTGATGTGTGGGGGAGGGGACATTAGAGTGTAAGCTCCTCTGTATAGAGACTGATGTGATGGGGGGGGGAGGGGACATTAGAGTGTAAGCTCCTCTGTACAGAGACTGATGTGATGTGGGGGGAGGGGACATTAGAGTGTAAGCTCCTCTGTATAGAGACTGATGTGATGTGGGGGAGGGGACATTAGAGTGTAAGCTCCTCTGTACAGAGACTGATGTGATGTGGGGGGGAGGGGACATTAGAGTGTAAGCTCCTCTGTATAGAGACTGATGTGATGTGGGGGGAGGGGACATTAGAGTGTAAGCTCCTCTGTATAGAGACTGATGTGATGTTGGGGGAGGGGACATTAGAGTGTAAGCTCCTCTGTATAGAGACTGATGTGATGTGGGGGGGAGGGGACATTAGAGTGTAAGCTCCTCTGTACAGAGACTGATGTGATGTGGGGGGAGGGGACATTAGAGTGTAAGCTCCTCTGTATAGAGACTGATGTGATGTGGGGGAGGGGACATTAGAGTGTAAGCTCCTCTGTACAGAGACTGATGTGATGTGGGGGGAGGGGACATTAGAGTGTAAGCTCCTCTGTATAGAGACTGATGTGATGTGGGGGAGGGGACATTAGAGTGTAAGCTCCTCTGTATAGAGACTGATGTGATGGGGGGGAGGGGACATTAGAGTGTAAGCTCCTCTGTACAGAGACTAATGTGATGTGGGGGGAGGGGACATTAGAGTGTAAGCTCCTCTGTACAGAGACTGTTGTGATGTGATGTGGGGGGAGGGGACATTAGAGTGTAAGCTCCTCTGTATAGAGACTGGTGTGATGTGTGGGGGAGGGGACATTAGAGTGTAAGCTCCTCTGTATAGAGACTGATGTGATTTGGGGGGAGGGGACATTAGAGTGTAAGCTCCTCTGTATAGAGACTGATGTGATGTGGGGGAGGGGACATTAGAGTGTAAGCTCCTCTGTACAGACACTGATGTGATGTGATGTGGGGGGAGGGGACATTAGAGTGTAAGCTCCTCTGTACAGAGACTGATGTGATGTGGGGGGGAGGGGACATTAGAGTGTAAGCTCCTCTGTACAGAGACTGATGTGATGTGGGGGGAGGGGACATTAGAGTGTAAGCTCCTCTGTACAGAGACTGATGTGATGTGGGGGGAGGGGACATTAGAGTGTAAGCTCCTCTGTACAGAGACTAATGTGATGTGGGGGGAGGGGACATTAGAGTGTAAGCTCCTCTGTACAGAGACTGTTGTGATGTGATGTGGGGGGAGGGGACATTAGAGTGTAAGCTCCTCTGTACAGAGACTGATGTAATGTGTGGGGGAGGGGACATTAGAGTGTAAGCTCCTCTGTATAGAGACTGATGTGATGTGGGGGGGAGGGGACATTAGAGTGTAAGCTCCTCTGTATAGAGACTGATGTGATGTGGGGGGAGGGGACATTAGAGTGTAAGCTCCTCTGTACAGAGACTGATGTGATGTGGGGGAGGGGACATTAGAGTGTAAGCTCCTCTGTATAGAGACTGATGTGATGTGGGGGGGAGGGGACATTAGAGTGTAAGCTCCTCTGTATAGAGACTGATGTGATGTGGGGGGGGGGACATTAGAGTGTAAGCTCCTCTGTACAGAGACTGAGGTGATGTGGGGGGAGGGGACATTAGAGTGTAAGCTCCTCTGTACAGAGACTGATGTGATGTGGGGGGGAGGGGACATTAGAGTGTAAGCTCCTCTGTACAGAGACTGATGTGATGTGGGGGGAGGGGACATTAGAGTGTAAGCTCCTCTGTACAGAGACTGATGTGATGTGGGGGGAGGGGACATTAGAGTGTAAGCTCCTCTGTACAGAGACTAATGTGATGTGGGGGGAGGGGACATTAGAGTGTAAGCTCCTCTGTACAGAGACTGTTGTGATGTGATGTGGGGGGAGGGGACATTAGAGTGTAAGCTCCTCTGTACAGAGACTGATGTAATGTGTGGGGGAGGGGACATTAGAGTGTAAGCTCCTCTGTATAGAGACTGATGTGATGTGGGGGGGAGGGGACATTAGAGTGTAAGCTCCTCTGTATAGAGACTGATGTGATGGGGGAGGGGACATTAGAGTGTAAGCTCCTCTGTACAGAGACTGATGTGATGTGGGGGGAGGGGACATTAGAGTGTAAGCTCCTCTGTATAGAGACTGATGTGATGTGGGGGAGGGGACATTAGAGTGTAAGCTCCTCTGTATAGAGACTGATGTGATGTGGGGGGGAGGGGACATTAGAGTGTAAGCTCCTCTGTACAGAGACTGATGTGATGTGGGGGAGGGGACATTAGAGTGTAAGCTCCTCTGTACAGAGACTGATGTGATGTGGGGGAGGGGACATTAGAGTGTAAGCTCCTCTGTATAGAGACTGATGTGATGTGGGGGGAGGGGACATTAGAGTGTAAGCTCCTCTGTATAGAGACTGATGTGATGTGGGGGGAGGGGACATTAGAGTGTAAGCTCCTCTGTATAGAGACTGATGTGATGTGGGGGGAGGGGACATTAGAGTGTAAGCTCCTCTGTATAGAGACTGATGTGATGTGGGGGGGAGGGGACATTAGAGTGTAAGCTCCTCTGTACAGAGACTGATGTGATGGGGGGAGGGGACATTAGAGTGTAAGCTCCTCTGTATAGAGACTGATGTGATGTGGGGGGGGAGGGGACATTAGAGTGTAAGCTCCTCTGTATAGAGACTGATGTGATGTGATGTGGGGGGGAGGGGACATTAGAGTGTAAGCTCCTCTGTATAGAGACTGGTGTGATGTGTGGGGGAGGGGACATTAGAGTGTAAGCTCCTCTGTATAGAGACTGATGTGATTTGGGGGGAGGGGACATTAGAGTGTAAGCTCCTCTGTACAGAGACTGATGTGATGTGGGGGGGAGGGGACATTAGAGTGTAAGCTCCTCTGTATAGAGACTGATGTGATTTGGGGGGAGGGGACATTAGAGTGTAAGCTCCTCTGTATAGAGACTGATGTGATGTGGGGGAGGGGACATTAGAGTGTAAGCTCCTCTGTACAGACACTGATGTGATGTGATGTGGGGGGAGGGGACATTAGAGTGTAAGCTCCTCTGTACAGAGACTGATGTGATGTGGGGGAGGGGACATTAGAGTGTAAGCTCCTCTGTATAGAGACTGATGTGATGTGGGGGGGAGGGGACATTAGAGTGTAAGCTCCTCTGTATAGAGACTGATGTGATGTGGGGGAGGGGACATTAGAGTGTAAGCTCCTCTGTATAGAGACTGATGTGATGTGGGGGGGAGGGGACATTAGAGTGTAAGCTCCTCTGTATAGAGACTGATGTGATGTGGGGGGAGGGGACATTAGAGTGTAAGCTCCTCTGTATAGAGACTGATGTGATGTGGGGGGAGGGGACATTAGAGTGTAAGCTCCTCTGTATAGAGACTGATGTGATGTGGGGGGAGGGGACATTAGAGTGTAAGCTCCTCTGTACAGAGACTGATGTGATGTGGGGGAGGGGACATTAGAGTGTAAGCTCCTCTGTATAGAGACTGATGTGATGTGGGGGGGAGGGGACATTAGAGTGTAAGCTCCTCTGTATAGAGACTGATGTGATGTGGGGGGGGGGACATTAGAGTGTAAGCTCCTCTGTACAGAGACTGAGGTGATGTGGGGGGAGGGGACATTAGAGTGTAAGCTCCTCTGTACAGAGACTGATGTGATGTGGGGGGGAGGGGACATTAGAGTGTAAGCTCCTCTGTATAGAGACTGATGTGATGTGGGGGGAGGGGACATTAGAGTGTAAGCTCCTCTGTATAGAGACTGATGTGATGTGGGGGAGGGGACATTAGAGTGTAAGCTCCTCTGTATAGAGACTGATGTGATGTGGGGGGGGGGGGGACATTAGAGTGTAAGCTCCTCTGTACAGAGACTGATGTGATGTGGGGAGGGGACATTAGAGTGTAAGCTCCTCTGTACAGAGACTGATGTGATGTGGGGGGGAGGGGACATTAGAGTGTAAGCTCCTCTGTATAGAGACTGATGTGATGTGGGGGGAGGGGACATTAGAGTGTAAGCTCCTCTGTACAGAGACTGATGTGATGTGGGGGGAGGGGACATTAGAGTGTAAGCTCCTCTGTACAGAGACTGATGTGATGTGATGTGGGGGGAGGGGACATTAGAGTGTAAGCTCCTCTGTATAGAGACTGATGTGATGTGGGGGGAGGGGACATTAGAGTGTAAGCTCCTCTGTACAGAGACTGATGTGATGTGGGGGGAGGGGACATTAGAGTGTAAGCTCCTCTGTATAGAGACTGATGTGATGTGGGGGGAGGGGACATTAGAGTGTAAGCTCCTCTGTATAGAGACTGATGTGATGTGGGGGGGGAGGGGACATTAGAGTGTAAGCTCCTCTGTATAGAGACTGATGTGATGTGGGGGGAGGGGACATTAGAGTGTAAGCTTCTCTGTATAGAGACTGATGTGATGTGGGGGGAGGGGACATTAGAGTGTAAGCTCCTCTGTATATAGACTGATGTGATGTGGGGGGAGGGGACATTAGAGTGTAAGCTCCTCTGTACAGAGACTGATGTGATGTGGGGGAGGGGACATTAGAGTGTAAGCTCCTCTGTATAGAGACTGATGTGATGTGGGGGGGGGTGGGGACATTAGAGTGTAAGCTCCTCTGTATAGAGACTGATGTGATGTGGGGGAGGGGACATTAGAGTGTAAGCTCCTCTGTATAGAGACTGATGTGATGTGGGGGGGGGTGGGGACATTAGAGTGTAAGCTCCTCTGTATAGAGACTGATGTGATGTGGGGGGGAGGGGACATTAGAGTGTAAGCTCCTCTGTATAGAGACTGATGTGATGTTGGGGGAGGGGACATTAGAGTGTAAGCTCCTCTGTATAGAGACTGATGTGACTGTGGGGGAGGGGACATTAGAGTGTAAGCTCCTCTGTATAGAGACTGATGTGATGTGGGGGGGGGGGTGGGGACATTAGAGTGTAAGCTCCTCTGTATAGAGACTGATGTGATGTGGGGGGGAGGGGACATTAGAGTGTAAGCTCCTCTGTATAGAGACTGATGTGATGTTGGGGGAGGGGACATTAGAGTGTAAGCTCCTCTGTATAGAGACTGATGTGACTGTGGGGGAGGGGACATTAGAGTGTAAGCTCCTCTGTATAGAGACTGATGTGATGTGGGGGGGGGGACATTAGAGTGTAAGCTCCTCTGTATAGAGACTGATGTGATGTGGGGGGGGGAGGGGACATTAGAGTGTAAGCTCCTCTGTACAGAGACTGATGTGATGTGATGTGGGGGGGAGGGGACATTAGAGTGTAAGCTCCTCTGTACAGAGACTGATGTGATGTGGGGGAAGGGGACATTAGAGTGTAAGCTCCTCTGTACAGAGACTGATGTGATGTGGGGGGGGAGGGGACATTAGAGTGTAAGCTCCTCTGTATAGAGACTGATGTGATGTGGGGGGAGGGGACATTAGAGTGTAAGCTCCTCTGTACAGAGACTGATGTGATGTGGGGGGGAGGGGACATTAGAGTGTAAGCTCCTCTGTATAGAGACTGATGTGATGTGGGGGGAGGGGACATTAGAGTGTAAGCTCCTCTGTACAGAGACTGATGTGATGTGGGGGGGAGGGGACATTAGAGTGTAAGCTCCTCTGTATAGAGACTGATGTGATGGGGGGGAGGGGACATTAGAGTGTAAGCTCCTCTGTACAGAGACTGATGTGATGTGGGGGAGGGGACATTAGAGTGTAAGCTCCTCTGTATAGAGACTGATGTGGTGTGGGGGGAGGGGACATTAGAGTGTAAGCTCCTCTGTATAGAGACTGATGTGACTGTAGGGGGAGGGGACATTAGAGTGTAAGCTCCTCTGTATAGAGACTGATGTGATGGGGGGGAGGGGACATTAGAGTGTAAGCTCCTCTGTACAGAGACTGATGTGATGTGGGGGAGGGGACATTAGAGTGTAAGCTCCTCTGTATAGAGACTGATGTGGTGTGGGGGGAGGGGACATTAGAGTGTAAGCTCCTCTGTATAGAGACTGATGTGACTGTAGGGGGAGGGGACATTAGAGTGTAAGCTCCTCTGTATAGAGACTGATGTGATGTGGGGGGGAGGGGACATTAGAGTGTAAGCTCCTCTGTATAGAGACTGATGTGATGTGATGTGGGGGGAGGGGACATTAGAGTGTAAGCTCCTCTGTATAGAGACTGATGTGATGTGGGGGAGGGGACATTAGAGTGTAAGCTCCTCTGTACAGAGACTGATGTGATGTGGGGGAGGGGACATTAGAGTGTAAGCTCCTCTGTACAGAGACTGATGTGATGTGGGGGAGGGGACATTAGAGTGTAAGCTCCTCTGTACAGAGACTGATGTGATGTGGGGGGGAGGGGACATTAGAGTGTAAGCTCCTCTGTATAGAGACTGATGTGATGTGGGGGGGGAGGGGACATTAGAGTGTAAGCTCCTCTGTATAGAGACTGATGTGACTGTAGGGGGAGGGGACATTAGAGTGTAAGCTCCTCTGTACAGAGACTGATGTGATGTGGGGGAGGGGACATTAGAGTGTAAGCTCCTCTGTATAGAGACTGATGTGATGTGGGGGGAGGGGACATTAGAGTGTAAGCTCCTCTGTATAGAGACTGATGTGATGTGGGGGGAGGGGACATTAGAGTGTAAGCTCCTCTGTATAGAGACTGATGTGATGTGGGGGGAGGGGACATTAGAGTGTAAGCTCCTCTGTATAGAGACTGATGTGATGTGGGGGGAGGGGACATTAGAGTGTAAGCTCTTCTGTATAGAGACTGATGTAATGTGGGGGGGGGGGAGGGGACATTAGAGTGTAAGCTCCTCTGTATAGAGACTGATGTGATGTGGGGGAGGGGACATTAGAGTGTAAGCTCCTCTGTATAGAGACTGATGTGATGTGGGGGAGGGGACATTAGAGTGTAAGCTCCTCTGTATAGAGACTGATGTGATGTGGGGGGAGGGGACATTAGAGTGTAAGCTCTTCTGTATAGAGACTGATGTAATGTGGGGGGGGGGGAGGGGACATTAGAGTGTAAGCTCCTCTGTATAGAGACTGATGTGATGTGGGGGAGGGGACATTAGAGTGTAAGCTCCTCTGTATAGAGACTGATGTGATGTTGGGGGAGGGGACATTAGAGTGTAAGCTCCTCTGTATAGAGACTGATGTGATGGGGGGAGGGGACATTAGAGTGTAAGCTCCTCTGTATAGAGACTGATGTGATGTGGGGGGGAGGGGACATTAGAGTGTAAGCTCCTCTGTATAGAGACTGATGTGATGTGGGGGGAGGGGACAATAGAGTGTAAGCTCCTCTGTATAGAGACTGATGTGATGTGGGGGGGGGGAGGGGACATTAGAGTGTAAGCTCCTCTGTATAGAGACTGATGTGATGTTGGGGGAGGGGACATTAGAGTGTAAGCTCCTCTGTATAGAGACTGATGTGATGTGGGGGGAGGGGACATTAGAGTGTAAGCTCCTCTGTATAGAGACTGATGTGATGTGGGGGGGAGGGGACATTAGAGTGTAAGCTCCTCTGTACAGAGACTGATGTGATGTGGGGGAGGGGACATTAGAGTGTAAGCTCCTCTGTACAGAGACTGATGTGATGTGGGGGAGGGGACATTAGAGTGTAAGCTCCTCTGTATAGAGACTGATGTGATGTGGGGGGAGGGGACATTAGAGTGTAAGCTCCTCTGTATAGAGACTGATGTGATGTGGGGGAGGGGACATTAGAGTGTAAGCTCCTCTGTACAGAGACTGATGTGATGTGGGGGGGAGGGGACATTAGAGTGTAAGCTCCTCTGTATAGAGACTGATGTGATGTGGGGGGAGGGGACATTAGAGTGTAAGCTCCTCTGTACAGAGACTGATGTGATGTGGGGGGGAGGGGACATTAGAGTGTAAGCTCCTCTGTATAGAGACTGATGTGATGTTGGGGGAGGGGACATTAGAGTGTAAGCTCCTCTGTACAGAGACTGATGTGATGTGGGGGAGGGGACATTAGAGTGTAAGCTCCTCTGTACAGAGACTGATGTGATGTGGGGGGGGAGGGGACATTAGAGTGTAAGCTCCTCTGTATAGAGACTGATGTGGGGGGGGGAGGGGACATTAGAGTGTAAGCTCCTCTGTACAGAGACTGATGTGATGTGATGTGGGGGGGAGGGGACATTAGAGTGTAAGCTCCTCTGTACAGAGACTGATGTGATGTGGGGGAAGGGGACATTAGAGTGTAAGCTCCTCTGTACAGAGACTGATGTGATGTGGGGGAAGGGGACATTAGAGTGTAAGCTCCTCTGTATAGAGACTGATGTGATGTGATGTGGGGGAGGGGACATTAGAGTGTAAGCTCCTCTGTATAGAGACTGATGTGATGTGAGGGGGGGGGGACATTAGAGTGTAAGCTCCTCTGTATAGAGACTGATGTGATGTGGGGGGAGGGGACATTAGAGTGTAAGCTCCTCTGTATAGAGACTGATGTGATGTGGGGGGAGGGGACATTAGAGTGTAAGCTCCTCTGTATAGAGACTGATGTGATGTGGGGGGAGGGGACATTAGAGTGTAAGCTCCTCTGTATAGAGACTGATGTGATGTGGGGAGGGGACATTAGAGTGTAAGCTCCTCTGTACAGAGACTGATGTGATGTGGGGGGAGGGGACATTAGAGTGTAAGCTCCTCTGTACAGAGACTGATGTGATGTGGGGGGGGAGGGGACATTAGAGTGTAAGCTCCTCTGTATAGAGACTGATGTGATGTGAGGGGGGGGGACATTAGAGTGTAAGCTCCTCTGTATAGAGACTGATGTGATGTGGGGGGAGGGGACATTAGAGTGTAAGCTCCTCTGTATAGAGACTGATGTGATGTGGGGGGAGGGGACATTAGAGTGTAAGCTCCTCTGTACAGAGACTGATGTGATGTGGGGGGTGGGGACATTAGAGTGTAAGCTCCTCTGTACAGAGACTGATGTGATGTGGGGGGAGGGGGACATTAGAGTGTAAGCTCCTCTGTATAGAGACTGATGTGATGTGGGGGGGGGAGGGGACATTAGAGTGTAAGCTCCTCTGTATAGAGACTGATGTGATGTGGGGGAGGGGACATTAGAGTGTAAGCTCCTCTGTATAGAGACTGAGGTGATGTGGGGGGAGGGGACATTAGAGTGTAAGCTCCTCTGTACAGAGACTGATGTGATGTGGGGGGAGGGGACATTAGAGTGTAAGCTCCTCTGTATAGAGACTGATGTGATGTGGGGGAGGGGACATTAGAGTGTAAGCTCCTCTGTACAGAGACTGATGTGATGTGGGGGGGGAGGGGACATTAGAGTGTAAGCTCCTCTGTATAGAGACTGATGTGACTGTGGGGGGGAGGGGACATTAGAGTGTAAGCTCCTCTGTATAGAGACTGAGGTGATGTGGGGGGAGGGGACATTAGAGTGTAAGCTCCTCTGTACAGAGACTGATGTGATGTGGGGGGAGGGGACATTAGAGTGTAAGCTCCTCTGTACAGAGACTGATGTGATGTGGGGGGGGAGGGGACATTAGAGTGTAAGCTCCTCTGTATAGAGACTGATGTGACTGTGGGGGGGAGGGGACATTAGAGTGTAAGCTCCTCTGTATAGAGACTGATGTGATGTGGGGGAGGGGGACATTAGAGTGTAAGCTCCTCTGTATAGAGACTGATGTGACTGTGGGGGGGGGGGGACATTAGAGTGTAAGCTCCTCTGTATAGAGACTGATGTGATGTGGGGGAGGGGGACATTAGAGTGTAAGCTCCTCTGTATAGAGACTGATGTGATATGGGGGGGAGGGGACATTAGAGTGTAAGCTCCTCTGTACAGAGACTGATGTGATGTGGGGGGAGGGGACATTAGAGTGTAAGCTCCTCTGTATAGAGACTGATGTGATGTGGGGGAGGGGACATTAGAGTGTAAGCTCCTCTGTATAGAGACTGATGTGATGTGGGGGGGGGACATTAGAGTGTAAGCTCCTCTGTATAGAGACTGATGTGATGTGGGGGGTGGGGGACATTAGAGTGTAAGCTCCTCTGTATAGAGACTGATGTGATGTGGTGGGGAGGGGACATTAGAGTGTAAGCTCCTCTGTAATAGAGACTGATGTGATGTGTGGGGGAGGGGGGACATTAGAGTGTAAGCTCCTCTGTATAGAGACTGATGTGATGTGGGGGGGAGGGGGACATTAGAGTGTAAGCTCCTCTGTATAGAGACTGATGTGATGTGGGGGCTGGGGGACATTAGAGTGTAAGCTCCTCTGTATAGAGACTGATGTGATGTGGGGGGAGGGGACATTAGAGTGTAAGCTCCTCTGTATAGAGACTGATGTGATGGGGGGGGGAGGGGACATTAGAGTGTAAGCTCCTCTGTATAGAGACTGATGTGGGGGGGAGGGAGGGGACATTAGAGTGTAAGCTCCTCTGTATAGAGACTGATGTGATGTGGGGGGGGAGGGGACATTAGAGTGTAAGCTCCTCTGTATAGAGACTGATGTGATGTGGGGGGGGAGGGGACATTAGAGTGTAAGCTCCTCTGTATAGAGACTGATGTGATGTGGGGGAGGGGACATTAGAGTGTAAGCTCCTCTGTATAGAGACTGATGTGATGGGGGGGGAGGGGACATTAGAGTGTAAGCTCCTCTGTATAGAGACTGATGTGATGGGGGGGGAGGGGACATTAGAGTGTAAGCTCCTCTGTATAGAGACTGATGTGATGTGGGGGGGAGGGGGACATTAGAGTGTAAGCTCCTCTGTATAGAGACTGATGTGATGTGGGGGGGAGGGGACATTAGAGTGTAAGCTCCTCTGTATAGAGACTGATGTGATGTGGGGGGGAGGGGACATTAGAGTGTAAGCTCCTCTGTATAGAGACTGATGTGATGTGGGGGGAGGGGACATTAGAGTGTAAGCTCCTCTGTATAGAGACTGATGTGATGTGGGGGGGAGGGGACATTAGAGTGTAAGCTCCTCTGTATAGAGACTGATGTGATGTGGGGGGGAGGGGACATTAGAGTGTAAGCTCCTCTGTATAGAGACTGGTTGTGATGTGGGGGGGGAGGGGACTTAGAGTGTAAGCTCCTCTGTACAGAGACTGATGTGATGTGGGGGGAGGGGACATTAGAATGTAAGCTCCTCTGTATAGAGACTGATGTGATGGGGGGGGGGGAGGGGATATTAGAGTGTAAGCTCCTCTGTACAGAGACTGATGTGATGTGGGGGGAGGGGACATTAGAGTGTAAGCTCCTCTGTATAGAGACTGGTGTGATGTGGGGGGGGAGGGGACATTAGAGTGTAAGCTCCTCTGTATAGAGACTGATGTGATGTGGGGGGGAGGGGACATTAGAGTGTAAGCTCCTCTGTATAGAGACTGATGTGATGTGGGGGGGGGAGGGGACATTAGAGTGTAAGCTCCTCTGTATAGAGACTGATGTGATGTGGGGGGGAGGGGACATTAGAGTGTAAGCTCCTCTGTATAGAGACTGATGTGATGTGATGTGGGGGAGGGGACATTAGAGTGTAAGCTCCTCTGTATAGAGACTGATGTGATGTGGGGGGGAGGGGACATTAGAGTGTAAGCTCCTCTGTATAGAGACTGATGTGATGTGGGGGGGAGGGGACATTAGAGTGTAAGCTCCTCTGTATAGAGACTGATGTGATGTGGGGGGAGGGGACATTAGAGTGTAAGCTCCTCTGTATAGAGACTGATGTGATGTGGGGGGGGGGGGGGGACATTAGACTGTAAGCTCCTCTGTACAGAGACTGATGTGATGTGGGGGGAGGGGACATTAGAGTGTAAGCTCCTCTGTATAGAGACTGGTGTGATGTGGGGGGGGGAGGGGACATTAGAGTGTAAGCTCCTCTGTATAGAGACTGATGTGATGTGGGGGGGAGGGGACATTAGAGTGTAAGCTCCTCTGTATAGAGACTGATGTGATGTGGGGGGGGGGAGGGGACATTAGAGTGTAAGCTCCTCTGTATAGAGACTGATGTGATGTGTGGGGAGGGGGACATTAGAGTGTAAGCTCCTCTGTATAGAGACTGATGTGATGTGATGTGGGGGAGGGGGACATTAGAGTGTAAGCTCCTCTGTATAGAGACTGATGTGATGTGGGGGGGGAGGGGACATTAGAGTGGTAAGCTCCTCTGTATAGAGACTGATGTGATGTGGGGGGAGGGGACATTAGAGTGTAAGCTCCTCTGTATAGAGGACTGATGTGATGTGGGGGGAGGGGACATTAGAGTGTAAGCTCCTCTGTATAGAGACTGATGTGATGTGGGGGGGGGGGGACATTAGACTGTAAGCTCCTCTGTATAGAGACTGATGTGATGGGGGGGGGGGGAGGGGACAGTAGAGTGTAAGCTCCTCTGTACAGAGACTGATGTGATGTGGGGGGAGGGGACATTAGAGTGTAAGCTCCTCTGTACAGAGAGTGATGTGATGTGGGGGGGGAGGGGACATTAGAGTGTAAGCTCCTCTGTACAGAGACTGATGTGATGTGGGGGGAGGGGGACATTAGAGTGTAAGCTCCTCTGTACAGAGACTGATGTGATGTGGGGGGGAGGGGGACATTAGAGTGTAAGCTCCTCTGTACAGAGAGTGATGTGATGTGGGGGGGAGGGGACATTAGAGTGTAAGCTCCTCTGTACAGAGACTGATGTGATGTGGGGGGGGAGGGGGACATTAGAGTGTAAGCTCCTCTGTATAGAGACTGATGTGATGTGGGGGAGGGGACATTAGAGTGTAAGCTCCTCTGTACAGAGACTGATGTGATGTGTGGGGGAGGGGACAATAGAGTGTAAGCTCCTCTGTATAGAGACTGATGTGATGTGGGGGGAGAGGGGACATTAGAGTGTAAGCTCCTCTGTATAGAGACTGATGTGACTGTAGGGGGAGGGGACATTAGAGTGTAAGCTCCTCTGTACAGAGACTGATGTGATGTGGGGGGGGGGAGGGGACATTAGAGTGTAAGCTCCTCTGTATAGGGGGGAGGGGACATTAGAGTGTAGCTCCTCTGTATAGAGACTGATGTGATGGGGGGGGAGGGGACATTAGAGTGTAAGCTCCTCTGTATAGAGACTGATGTGATGTGGGGGGGAGGGGACATTAGAGTGTAAGCTCCTCTGGTACAGAGACTGATGGGATGTGGGGGGAGGGGACAATAGAGTGTAAGCTCCTCTGTATAGAGACTGATGTGATGTGGGGGATGGGACATTAGAATGTAAGCTCCTCTGCATAGAGACTGATGTGATGTGGATGTGGGGGAGGGGACATTAGAGTGTAAGCTCCTCTGTACAGAGACTGATGTGATGTGGGGGGAGGGGACATTAGAGTGATAGCTCCTCTGTGCAGAGACTGATGTGATGTGGGGGGAGGGGACATTAGAGTGTAAGCTCCTCTGTATAGAGACTGATGTGATGTGGGGGGGGAGGGGACATTAGAGTGTAAGCTCCTCTGTATAGAGACTGATGTGATGGGGGGGGGAGGGGACATTAGAGTGTAAGCTCCCTCTGTATAGAGACTGATGTGATGTGATGTGGGGGAGGGGACATTAGAGTGTAAGCTCCTCTGTACAGAGACTGATGTGATGTGGGGGGGGGAGGGGGACATTAGAGTGTTAGCTCCTCTGTGCAGAGACTGATGTGATGTGGGGGGGGGAGGGGACATTAGAGTGTAAGCTTCTCTGTATAGAGACTGATGTGATGTGGGGGGGAGGGGACATTAGAGTGTTAGCTCCTCTGTGCAGAGACTGATGTGATGTGGGGGGGGGAGGGGACATTAGAGTGTAAGCTTCTCTGTATAGAGACTGATGTGATGTGGGGGGAGGGGACATTAGAGTGTAAGCTCCTCTGTACAGAGGACTGATGTGATGTGGGGGGAGGGGACATTAGAGTGTAAGCTCCTCTGTACAGAGACTGATGTGATGTGGGGGAGGGGACATTAGAGTGTAAGCTCCTCTGTATAGAGACTGATGTGGGGGGGGGAGGGGACATTAGAGTGTAAGCTCTCTGTATAGAGACTGATGTGATGTGGGGGAGGGGACATTAGAGTGTAAGCTCCTCTGTATAGAGACTAATGTCCCTCCCCCCCCCACATCACATCAGTCTCTATACAGAGGAGCTTACACTCTAATGTCCCCCCCCCACATCACATCAGTCTCTGTACAGAGGAGCTTACACTCTAATGTCCCCTCCCCCACATCACATCAGTCTCTATACAGAGGAGCTTACACTCTAATGTCCCCTCCCCCCCACATCACATCAGTCTCTATACAGAGGAGCTTACACTCTAATGTCCCCTCCCCCACATCACATCAGTCTCTGTACAGAGGAGCTTACACTCTGATGTGATGTGGGGGGGGAGGGGACATTAGAGTGTAAGCTCCTCTGTACAGAGACTGATGTGGGGGAGGGGACATTAGAGTGTAAGCTCCTCTGTATAGAGACTGATGTGATGTGGGGGGAGGGACATTAGAGTGTAAGCTCCTCTGTACAGAGACTGACACACAGACATAGAATTTGGTGTCGGCCATTTTGTTGGAGTCTTGTAGTGTGAGGTGGTCACAGGAAGATGGAGGTAGTGGGCGGGGCTGGGTGGAGTGAAGGATGATGGGAAAGTCTCCCTATATAAGGCCATGTGGCGGTGTGTTTGTCCTTTCGGATGAGGAGATCGGGGTGATCGGTCGGGTCCTGTCGGTCGGGTGAGTGGATTCGGGTGTCTTTATAGAAATATGTTTGGTGTTTGTGGAAGGAGATTGGACGGTGTGTGGTGATGTACGATTTGATGATCGATCCGACAAACACGAGAAAGTGAGTTTTGATTGGTCGGATTCCTCCATGTGATCTCATAACGTGTTCAAAATGCAATAAAGTTAAACCCCCCCCTCCCCCCCCCCCCCCCCCCCCATTATTTCCCATTTATTGATGAAATATTTTTGTGTTTTCCGGTCTCAGAATCTTTTATGTTTCTATTGGTGTGAAAATTATAAAAACGTCGTGTAATTGTTACATCTGTGTGGGGGGGGGAGGGGGGTCTGTGTGTGATATCTCTATATATATAATTATACCCCTCACATTATAGAGATAATTAGTGTGGGGGGGGGAGGGGTGTATAATATATATTTGGGGTATTTGTATTTTGTGGATTTTCACATATGGGGGGGGGGGGGGCGGTTACTGTATATAAAGTGTGGATAGAAGTCGATCGGGTTTCAGTAATTTTTTGTGTGAATTTGATGAGTTGGGAATCGAATTGCATGTTGATTGGGGGGAGGGGGTGGAATGGGTTTGGTGCGTTGATTGGCTGAGATTGGGGGGAGGGGGTGGAATGGGTTTTAGTTGCGTTGATTGGCTGAGATTGGGGGGAGGGGGTGGTATGGGTTTAGTTGCGTTGATTGGCTGAGATTGGGGGGGGGGGGGTGGAATGGGTCTGGTTGCGTTGATTGGCTGAGATTGGGGGGAGGGGGTGGAATGGGTTTGGTTGCGTTGATTGGCTGAGATTGGGGGGGGGGGGGGTGGAATGGGTCTGGTTGCGTTGATTGGCTGAGATTGGGGGGGGGGGGTGGAATGGGTTTGGTTGCGTTGATTGGCTGAGATTGGGGGGGGGGGGTGGAATGGGTTTGGTTGCGTTGATTGGCTGAGATTGGGGGGGGGGGGGGTGGGTGGAATGGGTTTGGTTGCGTTGATTGGCTGAGATTGGGGGGGGGGGGGTGGAATGGGTTTGGTTGCGTTGATTGGATGAGATTGGGGGGAGGGGGTGGAATGGGTTTGGTTGCGTTGATTGGATGAGATTGGGGGGAGGGGGTGGAATGGGTTTGGTTGCGTTGATTGGATGAGATTGGGGGGGTGTGGCCACCATTCGGGGTCGGTCCTCACAATTCTCCAATCAGGAAGATGGTTGCAGCACAGAGTAGTCAGGAGATCGTACAATCGGATTGTATGGTGTGTGGTCTTCCCGGCGATTTGTTTCCTGATCTCGGGATTTGTGAATCGTATATTTTGTTCCTTCGTCTCCCCAGATCTCCTTTCCTTGTTTTCCTCGGATTTGGGATGAGATTGGATCGGTACCGATCCCTCCGAGCTCTGCGATACACACCATACAATCTGATTGGACGATCGATGTCATGGAGGGGATTGATTGGATTGTGTGCGGGGTTTTCTTAGGAGATCGTTTTGGTAAATCTAAGATTGTACCCTAATTAGCTGGTGTAAGTTGCACCAGCGAATATGTAGGGGGTGCAGAAATCTGGGGGGACCCCCCCCCTCCCCCGTAGACACATTATATTTATATGGAGTGCAGCAGAATTATCCTCCAGACCTTTTCACACTCCAGCCGGCCGCATAATCGGTAAAGTGCTGCTAGTTTAGTGGCGCTATTTATTCATCTGCTGGAGGGGGGGGGAGGGGGAGGTAAAAAAACAGAAATTGGTAATCAGACAACGGAAGCTTTTACATGCCCTGCGCTTTGTCACAATGACTAAGCCCCTCCCCTTCATGACATTGTCAAAAAGGGGTGGAGCATGGCTGACCTTAAAATGATGCCCCTGTTGTGTCAGGGAGATGATGGATGGGATTGGGTGGTACATTCCAGCATGGGGGGGGGGGGAGGGGTGTTCTACTGGAGGTGTGACTAGTGTGATGCCCCTCCCCCTCTGGCAATCTCTTTACCGGGACAATGAAGTCCGCCCCCCCCCCCCCCAAATTTCGTCTCCCCGGCACCGCGCCTCCCGAGTCCTCGTCTGTGATAGGCGGAACACTCAATTTCACAGCAGGCAGTGTTCAGCCTATCACGGACATCCTCTCATCCTCGTCTGTGTTATGAGGATGACCATGATAGGCGGAACACTGAATGCTGGGAAATTGAGTGTTCCGCCTATCACAGACGAGGAGGAGGCGCGGCTTTTGAATACTGGAATGGCCACCGGTGTAGCAGTAAAATTCATATCCCATGAAAATCTGCATCAGGCACGGGCACAGTGATTGAAGCATGGGCACAGTGAAGCACGGGCACAGTGATTGAAGCATGGGCACAGTGAGACACAGGCACAGTGAGGCACGGGTACAGTGAGGCATGGACACAGTTCAATTCAACTAAGAGTAACCTCAGGATTTTTTGTTGTTTTATTGGCTAAATCCAAATACAGTATTAATAATTTGGATGTTTAACAATCTTTTGCACAGGGCAAAAAACAACAAAAGGTCACAAGCGCTAAATTGGTGGATAAAGAAAAAAATATAATGGATGATAATAATAATAATAAGAAAAAAATCCAAAATATTTTGGGAAGTACAAAGTATCCAAAAGGGGGGAAAAACAGGATCCAGCGCAGCAAGAAAAAATCTGTACCAGAAGTACAAAATACACAACATGCACACAATATAATCCAGCGCTCATGGAACATACATTATTAACTATTGAAAACTCTTGAAGAATTGATAAAAAAGCTTAGTCCATTTATCACAATAAAGAGAGGGATCCAATCCCAAATGAATCTTAACTCTCCAGTTGCCAGTGGTGACAAACTTGTTAAACTTGCAGTGACATCCGTGGAGCAAGGAGGGGTTAAAGTAAAAACAAAGCCTGTGGCATGATCTCGGTGTGAGGAGAGTACCTTGAATGATGGACAACAGGCAGACCAGCGTGTGGAGGGCCCTCCAACCCAAAAGGATGCAGAGCCAGGATGGCAGCAAGGCTGGGACAGAAGGAATCACACACAGAGTTTCAAGAGTTTTCAATAGTTAATAATGTATGTTCCATGAGCGCTGGAATATATTGTGTGTTTGTTGCACACTGACTTTGCAGTTAGAGAAAGGGTTTGCCTTTGCAATTTTGTTTGCTGATGCACTTTAATTATTATAATAAAAAAAATCACAGATTTTTGTTTGGGGGAAATCGCCCAGCCCTACCCACCACACACAGCTCACTCTCCCCTCCCCCACACCGTGCGCCTCTCCTCCCCAGCACCACACTCCCCCCCCCCCCCCCCCGTGGGTCTAACCAATTGTATTGTTTGTTTTTGTACAATTCTCCTTTAAAGGGGTGTGTCTTATGCCTGCATACTTGTGCTGATGGGTGTCCCTCATTCCCATCTCAGAAAGTTGGGGAGGTGTGAGATATGGGGGGGGGGTTGGGAAGTGTCGGGTGCAGGGCGTGGTCTTCTACAAATTACTCACTCCCCCTGTGCCACCCCTTCCCCCCCCCCGGCACCGCGCATGTTCTTCCTGTGATGAGAACTTCGTCCAGTTCTGCTACTGACTGACTGAGATGACACTAATGGATCTGAGGAAGATGGCGGCTGCCAGGGGGGAGGGGTCACCACCTGAACCTCCATCTGGAGGTCTGATCTGATTACACTCCGTATCCCCCGCAGCCTCGTTCCTCCTAGTACCCGCCCCCTCGTTCCTCCTAGTACCGCCCCCTCGTTCCTCCTAGTACCGCCCCCTCTCGTTCCTCCTAGTACCGCCCCCTCGTTCCTCCTAGTACCGCCCCCTCGTTCCTCCTAGTACCGCCCCCTCGTTCCTCCTAGTACCGCCCCCTCGTTCCTCCTAGTACCGCCCCCTCGTTCCTCCTAGTACGCCCCCTCGTTCCTCCTAGTAACCGCCCCCTCGTTCCTCCTAGTACCGCCCCCTCGTTCCTCCTAGTACCGCCCCCTCGTTCCTCCTAGTACCGCCCCCTCGTTCATCCTAGTACCGCCCCCCTCGTTCCTCCTAGTACCGCCCCCTCCCCCCCAGGCTCGTTCCTCCTAGTACCGCCCCTCCTCCCCAGGGTCGTTCCTGCTAGTACCGCCCCCCCCCCAGCTCTCGCTCGCACAGCTGTATTTATACTGGACTCTCTAGCTCAGTGGGGAATGCTGGATAGTTGAAGCTGATTGGACGGAAGGCTAACAAGTGGTTTTTTCTTTTTTCTTGCAGTAATGGTGACGCTCCAGAAGACGTGACGAGTGATGGATGGAAACTCGAGGTGAGAATCGGCAGATCTGGTGGGGGAGGGGAATTATCACTTGGCGCAGGGCGTGTTCTTCTACAAGTTGTCTCTTGGCCCCGCCCACAATGCTGGCAATTTGGTGTTCCCGTCCTTCAAAAGATTAGCAGCCGTTCCATGAAGAAATTGGGAACCAACCAACTGACTCCCCCCTGTTGCCTCCCCTCCCCCGACCCCCCCGGCACCGCGCATGTTCTTCCTGTGATGAGAACTTCGTCCAGTTCTGCTACTGACTGACTGAGATGACACTAATGGATCTGAGGAAGATGGCGGCTGCCGGGGGGAGGGGGCATTGAGGGTAGATGTGCCTCCATCTGGGTGTCTGATTACCCGCTACACTCCGTGTTCCATTGTATGGAGTAGTACCGCCCCCCCCCCCAGCCTCGGTCCTCCTAGTACCGCCCCCCCCCCCAGCCTCGGTCCTCCTAGTACCGCCCCCCCCAGCCTCGGTCCTCCTAGTAACGCCCCCAGCCTCGGTCCTCCTAGTACCGCGCCCCCCCCCCCAGCTCGGTCCTCCTAGTACCGCGCCCCCCCCCCCCAGCCTCGTTCCTCTAGTTCTATAGTTTTTTTTTTTTAGACTTCCCTTGGATAAAAACGAGGTTATAAACATTGAGTCATTGAAGATTTGAAGTGTCTGGTGGAGGAAGTCCTGAAAACACGACTTTGAGGGGCTCTAGGGGGACGGGGATTGGCTAAACTTGCTGCTTGTGTCCTGTAGGAGGCGCTGCCCCCCCCCCCAGCTATATTTATACTGGAATGAGGCATGCTGGGACTTGTAGTTGAAGCTGATTAGACGGTGGCTAACAAGTGTTTGTTTCTTTCTTGTAGTAATGATGACGCTCCAGAAGACATGACGAGTGATGGATGGAACTCGAGGTGAGAATCAGCCCCCCCCTCCGATCTGTGTCGTGCTCCCTCCGATCTGTGTCGTGCCCCCTCCCTCCCGATCTGTGTCGTGCCCCCCCCCTCCTCCGATCTGTGTCGCCCTCCCCGCCGTTCTGTCGTGCCCCCTCCCTCCGATCTGTGTCGTGCCCCCCCTCCCTCCCGCCGATCTGTGTCGCCCTCCCGCCGTTCTGTCGTGCCCCCTCCCTCCGATCTGTGTCGTGCCCCCCTCCCTCCCGCCGATCTGTGTCGCCCTCCCGCCGTTCTGTCGTGCCCCCTCCCTCCGATCTGTGTCGTGCCCCCCCCCTCCCTCGATCTGTGTCCCATGTGGGTCTGATCATTAGAGTCGTGTATAAAATTCACTTTTTTATATATCAGGAAGTGTTTCCCAGAGAAACTTCATCTGATTTCTAAATGGTTACATTTTGTAAATCCCGAGAGCCGATATAAAGGATATTAGAGGTATAAAAAGCCCCCCCCCCCCCCCCCCGTGGGTCTAACCAATTGTATTTATGTTTGTAGAATTCCTCTAAGGGGGTGTGTCTTATGCCTGCATACTTGTGCTGATGGGTGTCCCTCATTCCCATCTCAGAAAGTTGGGAGGTGTGAAATATGGGGGGAGGGGGGTTGGGAAGTGTCAGGTGCAGGGCGTGGTCTTCTACAAATTACTCACTCCCTCCCCCCCCCCCCAAGGCACCGCGCATGTTCTTCCTGTGATGAGAACTTCGTCCAGTTCTGCTTACTGACTGACTGAGATGACACTAATGGATCTGAGGAAGATGGCGGCTGCCGGGGGAGGGGGGCATTGAGGGTAGATGTGTCTGATCTCCTGCATTGGGATTTATACTTCATATTATAATGTATGGATTGGGGTCGGTTTTTGCTGCTTGGGCGGGGGGGGGGGCTCCCCCATATGTCCTGTTGGTGAGGAATGAACAGGAAGTCTCTACAATCTCAGGTCACATGTCTCCAGACCAGAGATCCCCATTGGAGGAACTTCCTGTCTCGGGGTACAAGCTGTACAGTTATAGACTTCCATCATTTTCATCCCCTGAAATAATGGGGGGGGGAAGGGCAGCAAAGACCTCCAGCTAGTGAGGAGCGCAGAGTTTCCAGAGGTGGATTTGATTGTCAGCTCTTGGGCTCCAGTCACATCTCCTCCTTGTATTGATCTTGAAGCCGTGGTCATCACCGCTCCTCAGAGGGGGGGGGGGGGGGGTGTATATTATAAAATATGACAGGATTTTTGTTCGGGTTTTACCCCATTAAATAGAATACAAAGTGGGGAAACACGGCTGATAATTTACTCTTCTTCTTCTTCTTCTTCTTGCAGTTTTGGTGAATGGAGGAGGAGGCGGCGGCTCCAGAATGGATCGGAATTTGAGGTAGAAATTGGCGGCCAGTTTTGGGAATCCTGTAAGTTTTGGGGGGGTCAGCATTCTAAGGTATACCCTCCCCCAGGCCACCAGGAGCAAATGTAAGTTTGGAGATGTACCCCCCCTCCCCCTTATTGGTGAATATTATTGTAAAGAAACTCAATGATTGGATCTTCATATGTTACATTCTATCAGGAACATTTGTACCCATCAATCCCCTCCCCCGGAGGTCATGCCTAGAACTCCCAGAGTTGCAGTGATTTGATTGGTCTGTGGAGTGCCGGGTCTCCCATCCCTGTGCGGGGGTCCCAGGAAACCCTTATTTGTAATGATCAATAAAAGGGATCCCAATATCTCCAAACTTCTTGAATCCATAGAGAATGAAGTAATCCGAGACGCATCAACGGGGGAGGGGGACGTGTTATCTCATTACTTCTGTTCAGCATTTCCTTGCTAGGAGATGAAATGGATACATGACCCCCTCCATATGGATACATGACCCCCTCCCCCCCCATATGGATACATGACCCCCTCCCCCCCCATATGGATACATGACCCCCCCCATATGGATACATGACCCCCCCCATATGGATACATGACCCCCCCCATATGGATACATGACCCCCCCATATGGATACATGACCCCCTCCCCCCCCATATGGATACATGACCCCCCCCATATGGATACATGACCCCCCCCATATGGATACATGACCCCCTCCCCCCCCCATATGGATACATGACCCCCCCATATGGATACATGACCCCCCCCATATGGATACATGACCCCCCCCATATGGATACATGACCCCCTCCCCCCCCATATGGATACATGACCCCCCCCATATGGATACATGACCCCCCCCATATGGATACATGACCCCCCCATATGGATACATGACCCCCTCCCCCCCCATATGGATACATGACCCCCTCCCCCCCCATATGGATACATGACCCCCCCATATGGATACATGACCCCCTCCCCCCCCATATGGATACATGACCCCCCCCATATGGATACATGACCCCCCCCATATGGATACATGACCCCCTCCCCCCCCCATATGGATACATGACCCCCCCATATGGATACATGACCACCTCCCCCCCCGGGTTATGTGACATTAGTAGGGGGTGGGGCAACGGTGTTGGTAATTTTCTGGTTCTATAATTTGGACTCGTTATGTGAAGTCTTCTTCTTCTTATGGAATAAAATTGTTACAAAGTTCTCAAATAAAATAATTTTGAATTGTTCCTCCTGGGTGTGTCTTATTTCTGGGTGTGTCTTATTTCTGGGTTAAAGATGTGGCACTGCCAAGGCCCCCCCCTGTCTTGTCTTGTGGCTCGGGGGGGTTTAATTCGGTGCCAGAATAATCCCCTCCTTGCAGAAAGGCCGGCCTCTTCTGTGGGCCAATCTTTCCGAAAGTTGGGAACAAATTTCATTGGCAGGAAGATGGATAATCCGATATCGGGGTTCATGAACAAAGCTCCGCCCACTTTAAGTAAGATTAGAACCTCTGCTAGGCTTTGATCTGTTGGGTTAAAAAGTTCCCGGGAAGAGGAGGAGACTTCCAATGGGGGGGGGGGGGGGGGGGGGTGAGATCGCTGCTGTAGGTTCCCCGGATTTCCTGTCCGGGGGGGAGGACCCGTCTCTCACAGAGTGATTATTTCAGCTTGGGGGAGGGGCATTGGGTGCCGGCAAGAGCTTATGGCTTTAACCCCCTGTGGACCGCTCCATGCACATGTGACCACCCCCCCCCCCGATCATGCGTGTGATGTGGGAGGGGCGTGCACCTCCTGCCCAGTCTGTGCTGTGATTGGTACATCGCAAGTCAGTCAGCAGGTCTCAGCCAATCATTTATGGGCGGGACCTGCTTGGTGGATCTACAAATGCCGCGCTCTGTAGAGGAGATTCTCCCTGATTGGTAAGTCGCACACCGGCCCCCCTAATTGCCCCCTGATGGTAAAGTGGGGGGTAAAATCCCTCGTATGATTGTTCACCCTACAGGTGAGACTTATCGATCGGTACAGAAAATGTCAAACTTTCACCTTTTTAGGTATTTACTGTATGATGACATCACCGGCGCATGCGCTCTGAAGGCACAGCGGCTCTGGAGTGACATCATCACTGGCTCGGCCATTCATATTGCTGAAGTGCGTTCGGTGGTGACGGAGGAATTAATGTGCTAGTATGCCATGCACCCCCCCCCCCCCCCCCCCTTATTGTGGTTTATCACTTGACCCCCTTCCCAGCCGGTGTTCTCAGTACAGTGACAGTGCAGAGGATATACACTGGGGATGTTGGCCAGTTCCCCTCCCCCCCCAGGGTCAGATTTTACACTGCCCTATCACAATGACATTATAAGTTGCTGATCACCTCCATTACTTTATTTATAAATAGTCCCACGATTTGTAGACGCTGAACCAATCGCAACGCTTCTTATAGGATTGTGGATTTTATTTTTATTTTTTTCACATATTGTCCTAATTATTGTATTGGATGTTTTATAACAAAATAAAAATGTTTTTCAAACTCTGACTTTTTTTTTTTACTAAAGCAGTGATCAAATATCACAGCTTTATTTTGGGGGGGAAAAATTGATGTAGATTTAATTTGGGCACAGCGGGTGTACAGACCCAGGAACTCAGCACAGGGATGGTGGGAACCCCTCATAATGGGCACAGCGGGTGTACAGACCCGGGAACTCAGCACAGGGATGGTGAGAACCCCTCATAATGGGCACAGCGGGTGTACAGACCCGGGAACTCAGCACAGGGATGGTGGGAACCCCTCATAATGGGCACAGCGGGTGTACAGACCCGGGAACTCAGCACAGGGATGGTGGGAACCCCTCATAATGGGCACAGCGGGTGTACAGACCCAGGAACTCAGCACAGGGATGGTGGGAACCCCTCATAATGGGCACAGCGGGTGTACAGACCCAGGAACTCAGCACAGGGATGGTGGGAACCCCTCATAATGGGCACAGCGGGTGTACAGACCCGGGAACTCAGCACAGGGATGGTGAGAACCCCTCATAATGGGCACAGCGGGTGTACAGACCCGGGAACTCAGCACAGGGATGGTGGGAACCCCTCATAATGGGCACAGCGGGTGTACAGACCCGGGAACTCAGCACAGGGATGGTGGGAACCCCTCATAATGGGCACAGCGGGTGTACAGACCCAGGAACTCAGCACAGGGATGGTGGGAACCCCTCATAATGGGCACAGCGGGTGTACAGACCCAGGAACTCAGCACAGGGATGGTGGGAACCTCTCATAATGGGCACAGCGGGTGTACAGACCCCGGAACTCAGCACAGGGATGGTGGGAACCCCTCATAATGGGCACAGCGGGTGTACAGACCCCGGAACTCAGCACAGGGATGGTGGGAACCTCTCATAATGGGCACAGCGGGTGTACAGAAAACTATCGGACTTTTGCCTGATGTACAAACACGCATGCCCACAACCAATGTTAAAATCAACAATAGCAGAAGTTGACCAAAGGGTGGCGGTAAAGAGCAGAAAAACCACGTGATGTTGGGAAGGTTTGCAGAAAAGTCCTGCCGGTCTGTATGCTATGGGTGTTCCCGGCCAATGCCCTTCGGACAAAAATCCACGGAAAAGTTTGAAGTCCGATCGTGTGTACGAGGCTTTAGACCTGCTGATCCTCGGAGTCCCCCTGAAGTATGTTAGAAGACGATCGTTATCAGGTTTAATTGTTCACATCCGATCGTTTTCTAAACTCTAAAGCCTCGTTGCACACGATTGGATTTTCCGCAGACTTTTATCCGAAGGGCGTCGGCCGTGAACCTGTCTTGCACACAATTGTCAGCCAACAAACACAAACGTAGTTTTTCAGCGCTTTAGCGCCACCTTTTGGGCACCTTCTGCTAATGTTGTGTTTGGTGAGCATGCGTGTTTGGACTTGTGTGTTGTCTGATTTTTTCCAATCGTGAGTACACAATTGTTGGTGGAAATCTTTTTATATCCGTTTTTTTATTGAGCTTTTCAGAAAAAAAGTACAAAGTATTCGGTAATTCTAAGATAACAAGTGACAGAATCTTCACCTCAAGCAGATTGGATTCCTTTGTGTAGAATGAGGAGTTTTGAAACCATGTCCTCTGTCTATTTATTGTGACCCCGACACCCTATCTGGGGTCACACTGTGTCTGGGGGGGAAGTTCTGTATCTGGAAGGGGGGGTGGGGAAGTTCTGTATCTGGAAGGGGGGGTGGGGAAGTTCTGTATCTGGAAGGGGGGGTGGGGAAGTTCTGTATCAGAGGGATACAGAACCCCCCCCCCCCCCAATCACAGAGCTTCAGGCATTCTATAACGTACGGCGTTCCTCCATCTCGCGGGTTCAAGTCGTTGTTTTGAGTGAGAAGATGAAGAGTCTGAGAAACATTCCAATGGATAAAAAGAAACAAAACGGACGATTGGCGTTCTTCTTCTGCCAGTTGAATGGATGGAAGTCATGAGGATTCAGTTGGTGGAAAATTTTAAAGCGCGGCTTCCCACATTTGTCTGCGGAAAATCCGACAACAATTGTCCGATGGAGCGCACAAGCGGGAGGATTTTCCGACAACATCCCGTCAGATAATCCGATCGTCTGGGCGGGGCTTTACTTTCCGCCAGACTTTGGAATACGTTGAAGTTTGGTGGTCCGGCGGTGATTATCCTCAGACCAGCAATGGCGGCCCGCCGCTCCCCCTCCCCCCCTCCCCCACATCTATCATTGGTGTAAAATAAGAGGCTCAAGAACCTACGAGACGTCTCCTTTATTATAGAATACGAGGTTTGAGGTACATTTATAAAACAAAGACAGTAAAGTGAGTCTCTCACACACGGGGGGGTTGCATTTTACAGTATATTGTACAGCTTGGAATAATGAGGTGAGACCCCGTTGATTTGATGGGTCTGAGTGGAAGGGTGAGAAGAACGTATCATATGGAGACCCAGTACGGGGCGGGGGGCTTATGGAGGAGAAAGATGATTGGAGGAAAGAGTCCAATCTGATCACAACCTGGCTGTCGGCCTAAAGCCGGCCACAGAGGGTTTGAATCTTGGCCGGTTGCTGCTGAGGAATGTACCCAAGCTTATCGATCGATCGATCAACTAGGGTACAACCAGCCTGCTGGATTTTACATGCGATTGTTGCTAGCGGCTGCTATCAATATAACATCCAGCAAGTTGAAGTTCAATATTAAGGTATCAGAGTCACTATCTCCACATATTATGCTGCCCTTATGACTGATGTTGTGCTTTTTAAGGGACAGTTTTGCCGCACAATATATTAATTTTAAGTTCTTTTTAACGAGAGATATTTTTGAATACAAGTCAATCTATGTGATACAGTCTATAATATGAAACTTATTCACGGAGACGTGCGATCATACAAAATAGCTACATTTATTGGTTGACAAAACGCAAATATTTACATGAAATTAGAATACCAATTCTGTTACATGAATGACTACAAAATCAATACAATTACCCGCAAAATGGGCATCCAGTCCCTCTGACATAATGCTGTCATGATAAATTCTCAGAAGGTCCAACAACCTCGTATAACTGACAATGGAACAGAACGTCTGTATTTCACACATCCAACCGTTACTATACTGCAGGGAAGTAAGTGGTGAACAATGTGAAATAAATTGGACGCTTGTTTTGTCACTAAGATTGGAACTATGCAAAAAGAAAAATATAGTGAAAAATTGAATCTTTAACCAACAACTGGTAGATGTTTTTGTAATGAGAATAAATCATAATTGCAGAATGTTCAATACTTCAATATTATTGAGAACAACAATGAATTCAAGATAAAATCAAAATGTCATAATTACTAGTGTTGAGCGAATCCGAATTGTAAAGTTCGGGTCCGTACCGAACTTTAGCTTTTTCCCGAACCCGGACTTTGCACAAAAGTCCGGGTTCGGGTTCGGCAATCTAATAACGCATTTAGAAATGCTTCAGGGGCCAGCCAATCACCTTTTGATTAGCTGGTGTGCCCTTAGAGGCCATCATAGCCATGCCTACTAATGGCATGGCTGTGATTGGTCAGTGCAACATGTGACCCAGCTTCTATATAAGCTAGAGGCACACAGCACACACGTCACTCTGCTTCAGAATAGATAGGGAGAGGATCTAGTCTGCTGCTGTTGCTAATAGGGAGAGATTGCAGAATCAGGACTACCTCATCTATTTTACAATCTGAGGGAAAAGATAGAGAGATAGTGTAGTGTAGGGCCAGGTTCCTGTTGGTGCTTTCAGGGAGAGAGAATATTATATAGGAGTCCAGATTCAGAGATTAAAATCAGCGATCTGCATAGATTTACCTGTTTGTGTTGCAGTGCAGTCTTTTTACACTGCCATGAGCCCAGTGTCAGAGAAAATCTAACTTTTAGGGGGGAAAAAAAAAGGCACTTTATTGTTCTCTTTTCCAAAAGACCCATAGGGCAAAAAAAAGCGCATTTTTTTTTGCTCGTGCAAAAAAAGACCCGTTTAGGGCAAAAAAAAAAACCAACTGCACTTTAATGTACGCTTGCAAAAAACGCCGTTTAGTGGCACCAAAAAAAGTTTGCAGTGTGTTATACATATTTTGAGGTGTTTGAAATAAACAATTTCTTTATAGTTTTCTCCTACGTTGCTATACTAAAAAAACCAACTTTTTTTTGGAATAGCATTTTCTGCAGTTCTGTAGCTGTGCGATTCAGCGGTTACGTACTGTGGGTGTGTTCTGCGCTTCCAAAAACACCCATTTAGGGCAAGATCCTAAATTTGGAAAATATGAGGAGAAGGTCAAAGGGACGTGGTGGCCCCGGTCGAGGTGCTGCTGGTAGAGCTCCTGTTGCAGGGAGAGGGCGTGGTGGATCTGTGTCAGCTACACGCACAAGTGAAACACCTTCCTCAGGTGCGAGTAGGCGACCGAGCCTGCGGCGGTATTTTGTCGCGCCTAATGAGGCTGTACGAATGTTTAGGCCAGGACAAGTACAGACGATAGTAGATTGGGTTGCTGACAGTGCCTCGGGTTCCTTCACATTGTCTCCCACCCACTCTTCTGATGAAAGATCAGAGTTGGCACCTGAAACCCATGTCCATCAGTCTTTCACCTCACCCCCCTTGCAAATCAGCCAAGCAGTCTGAGCCCCAAATCATGCAGCAGTCTCTTCTGCTTTTCAATAACTCTGTTAGCAGGGTTTCCCAGGGCCATCCACCTAGCCCTGCCCCAGAAGTGGAAGAGATTGAGTGCACCGATGCCCAACCACTTATGTTTCATGATGGGTACATGGGAGGACCATCGCAGTACGTCTCGGATGATGACGAAACACAGGTGCCAACTGCTGCTGCTTTCGCAATTGTGCAGACAGACATGGAGGGCAGGGGTGAAGACTGGGTGGAAGATGATGTGGAGGACGATGAGGTCCTCGACCCCACATGGAATGAACGTTATGCAGGTGACCAGTGTAGTTTGGAGGAAGAGGCGGTGGTCGCACAGAGCCACCAGCACAGCAGAAGAGGGAGCAGGGTGCAAAAGCGGAGCGTCTGTCAGCTAGACAGTATGTCTGCTACTGCCCAACGCAGCAAGGGACCGAGCACACCAAAGCCAGGTCCAAGGACTTCCCTAGCGTGGCAGTTCTTCACACAATGTGCTGATGACAAGACACGAGTGGTTTGCACGCTGTGCAATCAGAGCCTGAAGCGAGGCATAAACGTTCTCAACCTGAGCACAACCTGCATGACCAGGCATCTAAGTGCAAAGCACGAGCTGCAGTGGAGTAGACACCTCAGAAACCAAGAAAGGTCTCTGGCTCCTCCTGCTTCCTCTTCTGCTGCAGTCTCGGCCTCTTCATCCACCTCTGTAGTGACAGTGGCACCTGCCACCCCGCAAACAGAGGATCTGCCAGCAACACTACCACCTGGGTCACCAACCATCTCCACAATGTCCCATGGAAGCGTTCAGCTCTCTATCTCCCAAACATTGGAGCGGAAGAGGAAGTACCCCCCTAGCCACCCGCGATCCCTGGCCCTGAATGCCAGCATTTCAAAATTCCTGGCCTTTGAAATGCTGTCATTCCGTCTGGTGGAGACGCAGAGTTTTAAAAGCCTGATGGCATTGGCTGCCCCACAGTACGTCGTGCCCAGCCGCCACTATTTTTCCAGGCGAGCCATCCCTTCCCTGCACAACCAGGTGGGGGACAAAATCAGGTGTGCACTGCGCAACGCCATCTGTGGCAAGGTCCACCTAACTACGGATGCGTGGACCAGTAAGCACGGTCAGGGACGTTATATCTCCCTAACAGCACACTGGGTAAATGCAGTGGCGGCTGGGCCTGAGGCAGATAGCAGTTTGGCGCATGTCCTTCCACCACCGAGGATTGCAGGGCGCTTCAGTTTGCCTCCTGTTGCTAACTCCTCCTTCTCCGCTTCCTCATCCTCTACCGCCTCCTCCTCCGGTCAGCGTAACACCTTCACCACCAACTTCAGCACAGCCAGGGGTAAACGACAGCAGGCAGTTTTAAAACTTTCCTGCTTGGGGGAAAACCCCCACACCGCGCAGGAGTTGTGGAGGGACATGGAACAACAGACCGATGAGTGGTTGCTGTCAGTGAGCCTCAAGCCCGGCCTGGTGGTGTGCGATAATGGGCGAAATCTCGTAGCAGCTCTGGGTCTAGCCGGTTTGACGCACATCCCTTGCCTGGCGCATGTGCTGAACTTGGTGGTCCAGAGGTTCCTTAAAAATTACCCCAATATGCCAGAGCTGCTGCAGAAAGTGCGGGCTGTCTGTGCGCACTTTTGGCGTTCTCACCCTGCTGCTGCTCGCCTGTCAGCGCTGCAGCGTAACTTCGGCCTTCCCGCTCACCGCCTCATATGTGACGTGCCCACAAGGTGGAACTCCACCTTGCACATGCTGGCCAGACTGTGCGAGCAGCAGCAGGCAATAGTGGAGTTTCAGATGCAGCAATCACGCGTGAGTCGCTCTGCGGAACAGCACCACTTCACCACCAATAACTGGGCCTTCATGCGAGACCTGTGTGCCTTGTTGCGCTGTTTCGAGTACTCCACCAACATGTCCAGTGCCAATGACGCCGTTCTTAGCGTTACTATCCCAGTTCTATGCCTCCTTGAAAAAACGCTTCGGGCGATGATGGAAGAGGATGTGGCACAGGAGGATGAGGAGGAGGAAGCGGGATCATTTCAAAGGCTTTCAGGGCAGTCTTTCACAAGTGGCTACGAGGGTGGGTTCCTGCACCAACAAACGCCAGGTACACAATTGTCCGGCAGAAAGGGAACAGTTCTGGAGGATGACGAGGTGGAGGAGGCATTTTCACAGCAGGGTGGCACACAGACCAGCTCGTGGCCATCACTGGTGCGTGGCTGGGGGGATACAGAGGACACAGACGATACACCTCCCACAGAGGACAGCTTTTCTTTGCCTCTGGGCAGCCTGGCACACATGAGCGATTACATGCTGCAGTGTTTCCGCAATGACCGCCGAGTTGCCCACATTTTAACTGGTGCTGATTACTGGGTGGCCACCCTGCTGGATCCCCGTTACAAGGACAACGGACCGTCCTTAATTCCCTCACTGGAGCGGGATCGTAAGATGCGCGAGTACAAGCGCACGCTGGTAGACGCGCTGCTGGTGGCATTCCCACCTGACAGCGGGCGTACGGTGGAAGCACAAGGCGAAGGCAGAGGAGGAGGAAGAGGTCGCCAACGCAGCCGGGGCACCGGCAGCACCTCAGAAGGCAGGGTTAGCATGGCTGAAATGTGGAAAAGCTTTGTCAGCACGCCACAACAACCAGCACCACCAGCTGAGATGGAACGTCTTAGCAGGAGGCAGCATTTCACCAACATGGTTGAGCAGTATGTGTCCACAGGCCTACACGTACTGGATGACGGGTCTGCCCCCTTTAACTTCTGGGTCTCCAAATTGGGCACATGGCCTGAGCTTGCCCTTTATGCCTTGGAGGTGCTGGCCTGCCCTGCAGCCAGTGTATTATCTGAACGTGTATTTAGCACGGCAGGGGGCGTTATCACAGACAAGCGCAGCCGCCTGTCCAGAGCCAATGTGGACAAGCTCACGTTCATTAAGATGAACCAGGCATGGATCCCACAGGACTTGTCCGTACCTTGTGCAGAATAGACATGTATACCGGTGTTGTGACAAAAACTGTCCGGCCATCGGATTGTGTCCGGCCCATACTGCGAAGGCGCAGCGCTTGCGCAGTACAGAGGACAAGGAGATTCACAAAATCTCCGAAGATGAACGGCGCCTGCGCTGTGAGTGCAGGTTCAAGCCCCACCATCCAAGTGGACATACGGTAGCACATAGTAACAGGGCCCCTCACGGGTTCGCTTCGATCGCCACGCTTCGGGCACGGCCTCACTTGGCTCGTCTTGAACCACGGATGGTGTGGCCTTCACCTGAACTCACCACGCAGGCGCCGTTCGTCTTGGGAGATTTTAGAAATCCCCTTGTCCTACATACTGAGCAAGCGCAGTACAGGGTGGACACTATTTGACGGGGGACAGAATTCGACACATCACCGGCCTTACCCAGCCATTGTTGTATTTTTGAATCAGTGTTGGCTACCTCGTCCTCCTCCACCACCGCTTCCACCTACACAGCCACATCCACCGCCACTTCAACCTCCTACTCCATATGGACCTTGTCCTCCTAGGTCAAGATTTTTATTTTTTTAGGTTATTTTAAGTTATTTCCCTATCCACATTTGTTTGCAGAGCACTTGCCATGCTCTTAACAACATTTTGCTGCCATTTGCAGCCCTCTAGCCCTTTCCATTACCTTTTTAGAGCCTTTTTAGTCCTTAGAAGTCCGGGTCCCCATTGACTTCAATGGGGTCCGGGTTCGGGTTAAAGTTCGGTCCCGAACCCTAACTTTTTTCCGAAGTTCGGTCGAACCTGAACATCTAGGTGTCCGCTCAACTCTAATAATTACCCATTCCATAATGGCAATTTCCTACTGGCAAGTGACCAGAGTTAAGATGGCTGCCATGGCTTTCAGGATTCGGGTGTCTAGGAATCTTCATGAGTGTAAGAAGATGTCTTCATGCATGGTGCATGGGTGTCAGTCTGTCTGAGAGTGTGGATCTCCCAGTGTGCCCCTCAGGGTGGGTCCCTGAGTGTCCCTCCCCGGCCGGTGGGAGTGACTGGCTGTCTGGGAGTCCTCGTGAGTGATGTCAGTGTGTGTTAAGTGTCTCCCCCTGTCTCCCCTTAAATATTGTCTCTGGACAATAAGATTATAAAAATTATCCTAAGTTCTTCCCAAAGGAGGTGGTTCTTCCACTCATTGGTGGCTGCAGTTAGGGGCGTTACTGTCCAAGGATCTCTGGTTTCTATAGGTTGGTAATTTAATAATTAACTGTTCTCTGAATTTTTGGGAACCTCAAGTAATACCACTTTCAGCCACTGGAGCATCAATTCTTTAAATTTATATATTCTATTCTCAGAATGTGTAAATTTTGTAAAGAATATATGTGGGTTTTAATCTTCTGGTAATCCGGTATATATAACATACTTCTAATATACTTCTTGATTCATTCACATAACATAATTTGTTTTATATTCCTGTCTAAAAATATATCTATAAGCTGTTTTTTCTTAACAGGTTACAGATTATAGGTCAATCAATATAACATTTAATATTTATCTGTATATTTTGAATATGTGGTCATTTCTAAACGTAGACTCCTTTTGTATTCTATAATCACAATTTGACGTATTTCATAATGCTAATTAACTCTTTATGACACTTATAGATACCAGTGTGACTTTATATATAGATTTATTCTTCTAACACAGTCCCTAGGTCAACAGATACTAAAATCATAATTTCCCTATGGCTTAACATGTCGTTTGGTAATCTAAACATAATTTTTCATTTATTCCCGACCTATATTTATATAGGCAGATATATAGGAAAAGCTATACCTGGTTTGATTTGTTTATGGTTTGTAAGAAGGCATCCCGATTGACCTAACTTCCTCCATCACTACTATGTGCTAGGACGCTCTAATAAGCAGTATACAAAATGTATGGCATGTTGTAATATACATTTATATATGTATATTTATATGAACCGTAATGTCATTTTTTTATTCCAGTTTCAGTTGCTTGTTAATAATGGACTGGGTTTTCCTTAAGACAAGATACCAGTTCAGCTATATAAACAAATCCTTCACATGGATCCTTCTTGGTCAACATCATCCTTTGTCCCCATACGGCTAGTATTGTCCTTTCTGTGTACTAAAAAGCCTTTCTCACAATGGGTGAGTTTAGAGAGAGAGTTTACTTCCCGGTGATAAATGTTTAGTTAGTTATCTGTGGAAATTGTCCTCTATGGCAAAACTTAAACAAACAAGAAATGTTTAATATATGGGTTAGTTGATTAAAACTGGGGCAACATCCCTTTGTTTTGTGACGAAAGTCACCATTGTTTCTGAAGTCTCAAAGTAGGCTCGTAAATGTTGGGGATGACTTATCCATTGACCATGGGAAAAACGTGTTCCTGTGTTCTTCTCTGAAAGGTTCACAAGTTACAGGCCAATAATGGCGCATCCTGGGTTATCAGCTTTTGAGGCCTAAGTAAACTTTCAAGTCTCTGAAGTAAATATTAAAATATTAATAATAATAATAATAATTATTATTAAGGAAACCCACAACACTGACTACAACCCTAGATTTCAAGTGGCCCCGATAAAATGGGCCTCTGGACTCTTCACTCAGAGAGGAGGACTGGTCAGAATTCAGTGATACATCCAAAGACCTCGGAAACACCAAAGACCTCAGAAACATCCAAAGACCTCAGAAATATCCAAAGACCTCAGAATCAGAAATATCCAAAGACGTATCATTAACATTAAACATTTTCCTCTGTCCCACGTAACCCCTCTGCTAGGTTACAGAAAATGGGCTTGGCTCCCACAGCGGACTGGTTTAGAGGTTGTGGCCCAGCGGCAGACTTTATATACGATGTTTCTGGACCTGTCCAATAGTTCAGAACTTTTGGATAGAAATGGGGGTCTTTCATTTCATCAGCAATGGGGGCCCCCAAACATTCTCCACCCCAAAAACTGCCTCCTAGGCATTTTTGGGGATCTTCACATTTCAACTCGTGCAAAGAGACTTCTTCGTATATCAGGCCCAGGCATTTTAGACTGAGTAGTTGGGGGGGGGGGGGGGGGCGGCGCAGTGGTGGTAAATGATGGGATGTGGAGTTCCAGCACCTGGTACCTCTGGACCCCTTTACATTACACAGCCCCCCACAGTTTGTTACACGGACACCCCTATAACAGTTCTGGACCCCCTGCATGTTACACAGACCTCCCTACATTACAGACCCCCCTACATTACAGACCCCCCTACAATACAGAACCCCCCTACAATACAGAACCCCCCTACATTACAGACCCCCCTACATTACAGACCCCCCTACAATACAGAACCCCCCTATGTTTCAGACCACCCCCTACAATACAGACCCCCCCTACAATACTGAAACCCCCCTACAATACAGGTATGTACCTCAGATCAGCGCGGGACTGCATGTCGGGTCCCCTCAAGTGCGGCTCCGACTCGCAGCTGAGAGTGCACTGGGGTGAGACGTGACATACGGCCCACCGGGCGTATGCTCTGTATGCCCTATAGCCAGTCCGGGTCTGTAAGAAATCCATTCTATTGTCCTGGAAAGGATCACAAGTACCTCTAAAATCCCTTTGGTTAAAACTGATTAATGACTCGATACCTCTACACCAGGGGTGCCCAACCAGTGGCCAGCAGAGCCCTCTGATGTGGCCCGCGGAACCCTCTGATGGGGCCAGCGGGGTCCTCTGATGTGGCCCGCGGAGCCCTCTGATGTGGCCAGCGGAGCCCTCTGATGTGGCCAGCGGAGCCCTCTGACGTGGCCCGCGGAACCCTCTGATGGGGCCAGCGGGGTCCTCTGATGTGGCCAGCGGAGCCCTCTGATGTGGCCCGCGGAGCTCTCTGTCGTGGCCCGCGGAGCCCTCTGATGTGGGATGTAATAGAATAGAATTCTGTTATTAAAGGTACATTTTTATTACTAAAATCACAGTGTGTGTATATCTGGGCATATCTGTTCTGCAGGGGTTACTGGGTGGCTTTCAAACTGATCCGCAGGTACAGAGCAGCGCCCCTGTGTGTTACCTGCACTGAGCCATAGACTTCTATTACCTGCGAGTTTGGTGAGCTTTCTGCAAGTGCACCCCACCTGCAGGATATAATAGAAGTCTATGGCAAAGTGCAGCTAATCGCAGGAAAGCCAGAGGTGAAGTGCGCTGCCCCCGTGAGGCGGGAAAACAACTGCAGAGCATCAGAGTGAAAGCTGCCTTGGGCCCCTTTCACACGATCAGTCCCACCCAATCGGACCCTTCATTCACCTCTAAGGAGTGGAAGATGTAAATGGACTTGTGTCCTTCCTCCAATCCGATCCACAAAAAAAAAAAGAGACTAGATTGGGCTTCTATCCACCCGCTCCGCTCATTGTGGCCCACAGCCGGTTACCAAGTCGCTTAAGTGGTCCCCGGTCTACACCCCCAGCTCTATACAATCTCACGTCTGAGGTTCGGAAAAGAACCAAAACCTTTCACAAAATATGGGGCAGATGGCTGGTCAGCCCTTTAACCCCTTAACGACCGCCACTGTATATATACGTCGGCAGAATGGCACGGACAGGCACAATCACGTACCGGTACGTGACTGCCTTCGTATAGTTGGGGGGTCCCATCGGACCCCCCTCTGGTACAGTGAGCGGTAGTTATCTGTCTGGGAGCGATCCGTGATGAGGGGACGGCCATTCGTTTCCGGCCACCCCCTCGCGATCGCTCCCAGCGAATGAGAATCTTCCTCTGCCTGTGTAATGTAAACACAGGCAGAGGAAGTGATGTCATCTCTCCTCGTGGCGGTCTTTTCGGTCCGGCGCGAGGAGAGAAGACATCTCACAGTAAGTGCACCAACACTACACTAACATTAGTACACGTAGGCACACTTACACCCCCCAGTCACCCCCAGATCACCCCCAGTACCCCCAGTTACAGTGCACCGTTTGTAGTGGTCATTTTTATACTGATCACTGCAATCAGTGTCATTTGTGACAGTAAAAAGTTGCAGGGCAGTTAGGTTTAGGCCCCTTTAGGTCCAGGGTAGCCCCCTAACCCCCCTAATAAAGGTTTAACCCCTTGATCGCCCCCCGGGTAACCCTTTCACCCCCTAACGCCAGCGTCACTAAGCGATCGTATTTCCGATCGCTGTATTTAGTGCCGGTGGTGCCCTAGATAGCCAGTTATTTATTTTTAGTTTCGCCGCAGATTTTTATAGCGTCAGGTACCCCCATATATTATTTTAACCCCCTGATTTCCCCAAGAGTTATACAGTGATCACTGGTGAAAGGGTTAAGTTTTACTGGTGACACTGGTTAGCCAGTTAGTTATTTAGGTTCCCCGTCAGGTTTTTATATAGCGTCGGGTACCCCCATATATAACCTAATAAAGGTTTTAACCCCCTGATTGCCCCTAGTTCACCCTTTCACCAGTGATCACCATATAAGTGTTACGGGTGACGCTGGTTGGTTAGTTTGCTTTTTATAGCATCAGGGCACCCGCCGTATATAACCCAATAAAGGTTTAACCCCCTGATTGCCCGGCGGGTGATATCAATTAGGTTTTAGCGTCAGAGAGGGTCTGCGTCACACCCCAGGCAGCGTCAGGTTAGTGCCAGTAGCGCTAACACCCACGCGTGAAGCATACACCTCCCTTAGTGGTATAGTATCTGAACAGATCAATATCTGATCTGATCAGATCTATACTAGCGTCCCTAGCGGTTTAGGGTTCCCAAAAACGCAGTGTTAGCGGGATCAGCCCAGATACCTGCTAGTACCTGCGTTTAGCCCCTCCGCCCAGCCCAGCCCACCCAAGTGCAGTATCGATCAATCACTGTCACTTACCAAACACAAAACACATAACTGCAGCGTTCGCAGAGACAGTCCTGATCCCTGCGACCGCTAACAGTTATTTTGGTAGCGTTTGATACATTTGGTAACAATCAGGTGCTTTTTTACCTGTGAATCTTACTAGTGTACCCCTAAATTTAGAGCCCAAAATGGCAAGACGAAGGTACACTAGTAAAGAGGCCTACGAGATTCTGAGCATGACAGATAGTGAAGAGGAGGTCACGTATCTGTCAGATTCAGGCTCAGAATATCTTCCCGTAGAAGACAGTGACGTCAGCGGCCCCACATCAGATAGCTCTGACGACGAAGTTGAGGTCCCTGCTAAGGTCAGGCGTACCCGATCCCGATCTTCTGAGGTTGTTGAGGAGCAAGAACCGCAGGGCTCTTGTATCATGGAGCAGAGGAGTACTAGCGCCGCTATTCCTTCTGGTGAATTGGCAAGCACCAGTGTTGTGGAATTTTAGGCTGCTGTTTACAGAGCACACAGCCTATAATTCCTGTGCTATCTAAGCACACATCAGATTTAATCTTTTTGAAGTAATGCTATCGTTAAATTAAGTTTGCTAAAGTCCACTCACCGTTCATCCCCATTCATTCAAGGAAACCACCAACACAGGTCTTCTTATCAGGCCATCCCAGCATAGACTGCCTCGCCATAGCCTCATCATAGGCTTTTATTAAACTCACAACAGGAAGTCACCAACAGGAAGTGATGTCACAGCATGTGATCCTCACTCAAGAAGTCACCAACAGGAAGTGATGTCACAGACAAGGACATCCCTTCAAACAGATACAATGTACATTTAAATTGACTAGCGTTGACATACACCAATGACGGGAACTATAAAATAATTATGCCTCAAATGGACCACAATTATTTTATAGTTAGAGCGCACAGATCTGTGTCCACAGGAACAGTAGCATAAGTCATTCAACACCCCCCGCCAGGGGCCGGCCAGTTCCCCCAACGGGGCGCAAAACAACATCTCTAAATGGAGCAAACTTCGCTGTCTCCATAGGAAGATTTTCCCGTCATTTGTCTTCCACCAACGTCTGTATGTGCAAATACGCTCAGATGAGCGCATTACAGCTAAACTGACACTGGGGGGACATCTGACAACATACATTAATACATTTCCATAAAAATCTCCACAACAGTCCTCCCTTTTTTGTCATATGCACCCCACGTGTCCCTCGATGAAAGTTGATCTGCTTCTTACACCCGGAAATGAATCAGTCCTTAGTCCATAAAAAGGAAAACACGGCTTGACATGTAGACTCTACTCTTCAGGGGCATGACTTATAAAGGAGGACACCACATGGTGAGCTGTAGTAATCGCCGATCCGTCTGTGATTCTCTGTCTTGTATGTGGGTCCGGCTTCGGGGCGTCTCATCAAGGAAACTCTGGTCACGCGTCAAATCAGGCAACAGGAGCCTCTCGTCACGACATAGAAAGAATAGAAATAAAACTACATGAGTATATATATTCCCACTTCCTTTAACCACGATCCGCTGTAAAATAAAAAATTAGATCCCCAAAGATTCCCAGACCCTTAAAAAGGACTCCCAACCTTCACTTAGCTACAGCTCTGGCTTCAACAATTACATGAAGAACCCTATCCTTAACGGATGAGAATTGTTCAATCGTATCCCAAGCCCGAGCCCCCCCCCACCTTGTACATGCAGGACCCCATGCCCAGACCTGGTCGGGGTTGGTGAACAAATCCCTTCTAGCTGTCCCTGCCATTCTTAATTTCCTGCGCCATCAGATCCTCGCGATCGGCCGCGACATAAGATGCTGGGACAGCTTCACCATCACGCATGAACCTCTTGCTTTGGGGGAATTACCTTTATAAGCTGCAGATCCACATAAACACCAAACTAAAGTTCAAACACACTTGTGGGCTGCCTAGATACCCAAACCGACAAGAGGCAGAGCCATTAAAACTAAAACCAATTTTACCCTCCAAAAATACATCGTTAGGTTCCATTGACAAGTGTCTGTCTGGAGTCTTCACTAGTTTGTCAAAAACTCCTCATACCCATAATAACATCATAAATGTCATGTACCTCTGTCATCACTGGGGACTAAAACTCCTCATACCCATAATAACATCATAAATGTCATGTACCTCTGTCATCGCTGGGGACTAAAACTCCTCATACCCATAATAACATCATAAATGTCATGTACCGCTGTCATCGCTGGGGACTAAAACTCCTGATACCCATAATAACATCATAAATCTCATGTACCGCTGTCATCGCTGGGGACTAAAACTCCTCATACCCATAATAACACCATAAATGTCATGTACCTCTGTCATCACTGGGGACTAAAACTCCTCATACCCACAATAACATCATAAATGTCATGTACCGCTGTCATCGCTGGGGACTAAAACTCCTCATACCCATAATAACATCATAAATGTCATGTACCGCTGTCATCGCTGGGGACTAAAACTCCTCATACCCATAATAACATCATAAATGTCATGTACCGCTGTCATCGCTGGGGACTAAAACTCGGTGAAGACTCAGAACAGACCATCGGTCCTGTTCGCTTTCTGAGCTAGTCAGGACATACACTTTACATAATAACTTGGGATGCTTTTCATCGTTACCCTCGCTAAAATTTACTAAACAACAAAAATATAAATAAACAAAGATACTCCTCATTCTTTGGTGTGGTTGAGCCGCTTCTTGCAGTGGCTGGCGTGGTCTCATCCCTCAAGCTTCTTTACAACGACCCAGTCACCTGGTTGGAAAGAATGTAAACTGATTATTGAGTCGGGTTCAGGAGGGACTCGTGAAAACCTTTTGGTGGACATTTTGAAGTTGATGTCACAACGATCGCACCTCCCCCATCAGCCGAGAATATAAGTGACAGCTAATGAGGAAAGTACGACCCTGATTTTGATTGACCTCCAAACATCCCTCATATGACAATAACCCAGACATCGGGACTGTGGTCACTGCATAACCTGGGCGTGGCTTACAATACCTGGAACCATTGACAAGGTTCTTAGCCTCTGGGATGGGAACCTACTTCACCAGACTGCTGCTCGCCGATTCCAATTCTATTAAAGAAAGACAGTCTTGGCACAAACTTGGTTAGAATTACAGAGGTTATTATTAGTTTGACAAAAAAACTGTCACTCTTACATTTATCATTCTCCCCCCTTTTCTTCCTCATTACAGACTGAAGGAAGAAATGCGTGGTGCAGGAAAAAAGAAACAATGAAATAGCCTGTGATACTTTTACCTCCTTAGACTCATATTTATCCATATGTACCGCTGTCTACATACACCTGTTCTCTGTGTACAAACTCCTTGGACCTGAAAAATACTTATAAGCAAAATCATTACTCTATCCTTCATATTTAACCTGCAAAGAATGGAAAATAATAATGACATTCCTGTACATTGGTAAATTGTCAATGACATTCTTTCAAAACTGATTCAAACAAAACCCTCTGTAACCCTTACTTTTCCCGTTCCTACAAACATACAACAGCCGCGACGCATTGAAGGATCGCCGCGGTAAGTTCGAACATATTCACCTTACTACATACAAACATTCCGATACAAACGTGGGGGAAATACTTCCCAGTTTCCAAAACCACAAATGAAAAAAACAAAAAACAGCCAGAATTCTACCTTCACTCTTTCAGCAATAGGAAAAAATACAATGGGAACATGAGAGCAGCTCGAGAACCTTCATGGACCAGCCATACAAAGTTCAAACAAACAGGCATGAGACTACACCTCCATCAACACTCATCATTACAGATTTCTGAAGCCGCAGCTCAACTACATCCATTCCAGAGGGATACCCAAAATAGTATCCTTGGACCACCTATGTTAATCTTTTTGGGGTTCAAAGGCCTTTGCCCCAAAACTAGGCTTCGTGCACTGTGTGACCGTCTGACTATGGGAAGCCTCCATTCCTTCCCTTTTCACAGACCTCCTTGTGTCCATGGCGATTCGAATCGGCTTATCGTCTTAAACCTGCGTCCAGGTTAAACCGTTGCACCCATTTTCAGAGATCACCGCCCGGTGTCTTCTTATACGGTGAATTGCAGAACTACAACCACTATATGGTCAAGTCCTCCAACTAGAAACCCTAACGAGGCATCAACTCTATGGCTTGTTGTCCCAACACTTTTGGAACTACAGCAACAACCACAGATCAACCCCCGAATTAGGCCTCTACCCCTCACAGTGTATGCATACACAAGCGTTTTCCGCTATACACCCATACACTGCGTTGTCAGACTAAACCTCACAGAACACTTACGCCAGTTTACCACCTGCAGAACAATGTGGCTTCTCTCTGTATCTAGATGATAAAATAATGGTGATACCCCCTGTTTTTCTCTCTACCCAAAACTGTATTACAGTACAAAACTTCACAAAACTGGAACAAAATATAAAACACTTTTAAACGCCAAAATGCTTTCCATTTTCCTTCCAGACAAATCTCATTTCTCACCTTTAAAAACCCCAAGCTCCTCCCACCAACTTTCTGCTGATATATAAATGCTGAAAAGAAACTTCCGGTTATGCTCAGCTCTTAAAAAAACCAAACTGGTTTATTTACATATCAATTGTTCAGGAAGAGGGAGGGGGAGGGGGGAGTCCAGCCACATTGCTGTGTCTATCAAGACTCCAAAAAAATCCATGGCTACACATTATATATTTCAACAATTTAAAACCTTGTCAAGAAGATGGTGGAATAAAACCCCCCTTTGCAAATGAGGGTCCTGACCCAAACATCCCCTGCAAGCAAAACCACAAGTTGACTCAAATGCAAAACTCCTGCAAAAAGATGGCTCTAGGGGTTTCAACCAAAACCCCCACTCCTCCTCTACAGGCTATACAATACAAGCTTCAAAACATATGAATTGCCTTCTGGGAAGGAAATATTTAAACATAAAAACACATCATTGTACAAAAACTCTGTTAGTCTTACAATCCATCAAAATTCAGTGTAAAGTGAAGTTTTTCTTAAAACCAAAATCCAATGCAAAGTCAGCTGACCCTGCAATAGCTTACATTCACTTAAATGAAAACAGAGAAATCCCCAACCTAACATCATCTGCATGGAGTTTGCATGTTGTCCCTGTCTCTGCGTTGGCCTCCTCCCACACTCCAACTACTGGTAGGTCAGTCAGATCCCATCCATAGATAGGCCCCAGCATGTGCGTGTGTCCGCAAGCACGTCGTGGCCCCTCGGGGTAAGACCGCGCTATTTCAAGATACCACTTTACTCAACTCAAAAGGCGATGCTTAGAAAACTATTTAATCTAGCAAATTTAACATTAAACAAAAACCAGTCTCTCAGTATGTCACTCTGGTGTCTCACTACTCTCCCCAGCAGTGCACAGGTCAAACTGTAAACGCATAAAACAGAAGAAAACTGCGCCAATCAACAAATGCCAATACAGCATATTCAGGAGCTGTGTTTGCTAAACTGGAACTTCCTATCTCAAACTGTAAACGTCTCAAAATGTCCGACAAGCCAGGATAACAAAATGGTGGATGACCACCACCCCCACCTCATGGACAACAACAAAAATGGCGCCATTGACGCATGCAATTTTTCCCGCCAAAACCAGCATGGGACGTCACAATGAACACCACATTGGTTCCCCTACACAAAGAAAAACACAAATTGCCTCTAACAGGTTCCAACGCAGAAAAGATCGCACTATATTCGCACCAAACATCAAAATCTGCCCCAAAGGCGGAGAAATTCCACCAGCGAAATAGCAGACGAATGTCACATGGTAAAGTGCCCAAAAGAAAGGTGGCTGCACCTTCCCTTATAGGATACCCACAGGCTAAGGAAAAACTGTGCCTCAAAATGGCAGACAAACCTGCAAGGCTAACAAAAGCCAAGAATGGCGCCATTACTTTTTCCCGCCAAAACCAGCATCTCTTTAAAAGAAAATCAAAAATGTTTTTCTCCACAAAGACTGACTACACCATTGAAACTTTTCTAAATTATCATCAAAATCCACTGAAAAAGGTGTCAGCTACACTCTACAAGGACCACATGTACACTTACAAACTTAGCCTCCCTTTGGCCAACTAAACAGCACATTCAATAAATGTAAGTTACATGACAATATTAAAAACATATTCATTTCTCTACATAAAGTTCATATACTCTGAGATATTCACCACGTCTCTACCTAAAGTTCACACACAGTGGCCTCAGCCTGGCCACTTGGCAGGAACTTTCAACTCAAAAACCAAACATTTAATATTTTTACACTTATGGGGACATGTGTCTTTGTCCCCTATAAAGGCAAAAATCACAATCTAACCATTTCTATTTTTCATAGAAATCACAAACACCACACACATACAGTATATTGTTGCTTGTAACATCTGCTCAGAGTTTCTTTCCCTCAGGGCACAGCCATTGCAACACAAAACAGTGGGCAAGCCCTTCCCCCATTCAAGCACATGGCAGCCAAACAATCTACTTACAAACTTCTCAGTGCACTAAATACCACATCTATACCTTCATTTCATACACAATATACAGTCTATATTTCTCGCTTAGTTACACTCTTACAGCCCACAGTTTCCATCAGATCATCTCTCAGGGCCCTCCCACTACAAAACGTGCTATTTACAGAAAGTCACCAACTTTTACCAGTGTACCTGAGATGCTTCCTGCCCCACCCCCACTAAACCTCATGGCTCAAGGACCAGAACAATGCAGCAGCCATTGCTGGCAGCCAACTGCTCAATACATCGCACAATCTAATCACACAGACACATGCAGGCATACCCACACACAATCAAATTCACAGGCATACGATCCATGACAAAATCACACACACACATGCGATTCGCAGACATACACACACACACATACACACACTGCAAACTTGAAACGTTATTTCAAAAAGACAAAAAATGTTCTTTTAAAGAGTAGAGCCCCCCCACATCGGAACGTAGATCCACACTTCCCCCCATCTCGATCCGATGTCCAAAGGGACTCCATCTATTCCCAAAATCCTGGCCCGCCATTAACTGTTGTGGAATTTTAGGCTGCTGTTTACAGAGCACACAGCCTATAATTCCTGTGCTATCTAAGCACACATCAGATTTAATCTTTTTGAAGTAATGCTATCGTTAAATTAAGTTTGCTAAAGCCTGGGCGTACATCCAGCACTGCAGTATCACGTGGTGACGTGGCGAGTCCCATAAGTGTAGTTCAAGCTGGCGAGGTGGCAAGCACAAGTAGTGTCCCGCTGCCACCAATAAGAAGACAAAGGCAGGCCCGTCGTGCCCATAGTGCCCTTCCTGCAGAATTCGCCTATCCTGATTCGGTCCCCACCACTTCTGCAGAACCCGTACTTCCCCCATTCACTGCCCAACCCGGTATTCAGGTGGAAACAGCTGATTTTATGCCAATTGATTATTATTCGCTGTTTTTCACGGAAGATCTCTATAGATCTATTGTGGACCAGAGTAATTTATATGCTGGTCAATTTATCGCCGCTAACCCCCAGTTGCCTTCCATTGCCAAAGATTGGAAACCAATTACGGTTTCCGAATTTAGGACCTTTCTGGGCCTTTCCCTCAACACGGGCACACAAATTCCCGTCATTGCGTGCTTATTGGTCCACGCACCCAATTGACCACATTCCCGTGTTCTCTGCCTCCATGCCCAGGAAACGATACGAGCAGATTTTGCGGTTCATGCATTTCAAGGACAATGAACTTTGTCGTCCACGTGGGGACCCTGAATACGACCGGCTCTACAAAATTCGGCCCCTCATAAACCACTTCAACGAACGTTTTGCAGCCTTGTTTACTCCCGATCAAGTTGTCTGCGTTGATGAGTCCCTGATTAAATTTTCTGGCCGCTTGGCTTTCAAGCAGTACCTTCCCAGCAAGCGTGCCAGATACGGGGTCAAGCTCTATAAGTTCTGTGACAGGGCAACAGGCTATGTATGGAGCTTTATGGTTTATGAGGGAAAAGACAGTCAGATTGAGTCGGTCAACTGCCCGGATTACATAGGGAGCGCTGGCAAGATAGTGTGGAACTTGGTGTCACCCTTATTCGGAAAGGGGTACCACTTGTATGTGGACAATTATTACACGAGCGTGCCACTGTTTAGTCACTTGTTTGATCATAAGATTGGAGCATGTGGCACCGTGCGACCTAATCGCCGGGGCTTTCCCCAGCGGCTTGTAGATGCCCGTCTTAGGCTGGGGGAGAGAGCCTGCGTAAAGTGTAATAACTTGCTCGCTATGAAGTGGAGGGACAATAATGTTTTCCTTCTTACCTCCCTTCATGCAGACACGACAGTCCAAATTCCTACGGCAACTGGTGTTGTGGAGAAACCCCTCTGTGTCCACGAATATAACCAAAATATGGGAGGGGTGGACCTCAACAACCAGTTGTTGGCGCCGTATCTAATTGACCGTAAGGCGAGACGCTGGTACAAAAAAGTGTCTCTATCCTTATTCCAATTGGCTTTGCTGAACGCTCATGTGCTATACAGAGCTTCAGGCGGGACTTTATCTCTCCTAAAATTCCAGGATGAGATAGTCACAGAACTCCTGTATCCAGGCGGTTCTGCACCTCACCATCCCCAAACAAATGCAGTAAGCCGGCTGCATGAGAGGCATTATCCGTATGCCCTCCCGAGTACCCCTACCCAACAAACCCCCCAAAAAGATGTCGTATCAGTAGCAAGCGCGGATTTAGGCGTGACACCCCTGTTTTTTTTCCCACTCTGTCCTGACAATCCTGGTCTTTGCATTGGTGAATGTTTTGAACGCTACCACTCAAAAGTGAAGTTTTAGCGTAGGGTACAGCATTTCACAGACTAGGACACACTTACACAGGGTCTCCCAAGAATAGGGTGACCAGACGTCCCCGATTTCCGGGGACAGTCCCCGGATTGAGGACACTGTCCCCTGAACCTGAGTGTCCCCGAATTTGTCCCCGGATTCATTGGTGGCACCCAAACCCATTGCTGACATTATCTAGCTAGCTAGCAGGACGTGCAGCAGTGTGACCAATGACCATGGATCCAGCGATCCAGTGATTGGGGGGTAAGCTGGGGGCGTATGGATGCAGGGAGAGTGAGTGGACCTGTCAGATTGAAGGTCTGATGTCGGGATGGGCGGGCCAATATCCGGAGCTCCGCCCCCTTTGTTGGACAACCCAAAGCATAGTGAGCGAGAAGAACAGGAAGTGAAGGGGCCCAGCACTGCAGCTGACAAGCGTCTCTCTCCTTCTGCCTTTCTGCTACAATAGCAGCGATCCCCAGTCTCCTGGTGTTCTCTCTGCACTCAGCTCAGTGCTCTGATGTCAGCTCTCCTTCCCTGCATGATCTTCTATTTACCTTGTAAGTTTTGTTATGCCTCCCCCTTCTAGATACTTGTCCTGCTTACATTCTTCCTTCTTTGTCCCACTGATAGTGCCCAGGTCAGTCTCCATACAGTCACTTCTGTGCTCTCCTTCTCTGTCTCACAGTAGATCTCATTCCTCCAACTCACTGCCCCAAGCCTGTGTATTCTTTTCTGCTCTCCTCCTGCCCCAGCCTGTGTATTCTTTTCTGCTCTCCTCCTGCCCCAGCCTGTGTATTCTTTTCTGCTCTCCCCCTGCCCCCAGCCTGTGTATTCTTTTCTGCTCTCCCCCTGCCCCAGCCTGTGTATTCTTTTCTGCTCTCCCCCTGCCCCAGCCTGTGTATTCTTTTCTGCTCCCCTCCTGCCCCCAGCCTGTGTATTCTTTTCTGCTCTCCCCCTGCCCCAGCCTGTGTATTCTTTTCTGCTCTCCCCCTGCCCCAGCCTGTGTATTCTTTTCTGCTCCCCTCCTGCCCCCAGCCTGTGTATTCTTTTCTGCTCTCCCCCTGCCCCCAGCCTGTGTATTCTTTTCTGCTCTCCCCCTGCCCCCAGCCTGTGTATTCTTTTCTGCTCTCCCCCTGCCCCCAGCCTGTGTATTCTTTTCTGCTCTCCCCCTGACCCAGCCTGTGTATTCTTTTCTGCTCTCCCCCTGCCCCAGCCTGTGTATTCTTTTCTGCTCTCCCCCTGCCCCCAGCCTGTGTATTCTTTTCTGCTCTCCCCCTGCCCCAGCCTGTGTATTCTTTTCTGCTCTCCCCCTTACCCCCAACCTGTGTATTCTTTTCTGCTCTCCCCCTGACCCAGCCTGTGTATTCTTTTCTGCTCTCCTCCTGCCCCCAGCCTGTGTATTATTTTCTGCTCTCCTCCTGCCCCAGCCTGTGTATTCTTTTCTGCTCTCCTCCTGCCCCAGCCTGTGTATTCTTTTCTGCTCTCCTCCTGCCCCCAGCCTGTGTATTCTTTTCTGCTCTCCCCCTGACCCAGCCTGTGTATTCTTTTCTGCTCTCCTCCTGCCCCCAGCCTGTGTATTCTTTTCTGCTCTCCTCCTGACCCAGCCTGTGTAATTTTTTCTGCTCTCCCCCCGACCCAGCCTGTGTATTCTTTTCTGCTCTCCTCCTGACCCCAGCCTGTGTATTCTTTTCTGCTCTCCCCCTGACCCCAGCCTGTGTATTCTTTTCTGCTCTCCCCCTGACCCCAGCCTGTGTATTCTTTTCTGCTCTCCTCCTGCCCCAGCCTGTGTATTCTTTTCTGCTCTCCCCCTGACCCCAGCCTGTGTATTCTTTTCTGCTCTCCCCCTGACCCAGCCTGTGTATTCTTTTCTGCTCTCCTCCTGACCCAGCCTGTGTATTCTTTTCTGCTCTCCCCCTGACCCAGCCTGTGTATTCTTTTCTGCTCTCCCCCTGCCCCAGCCTGTGTATTATTTTCTGCTCTCCCCCTGACAAAGCCTATCTTATCCAGCATGGCTTCTCACTCCTCTTCTAGTGTCATTCTTCCTCAGTTCTGATACAAATCTCCCATCCCCCTATCTAATGTAATTTCTACTCCCCCTCTACACAATCATCACCCCTTACACACCCCATTCCCCTCTATAAATCCATGTATTACACTGCTCAGACACCACTATGTAACCCTTTACTGACTGATCTGGTTAATGTGTCTCATTTTCTTTCCCCCATAGCTTAGATCTGTCATTATGGGATTCTTAATGGAATCTGAGCAATAGTCCAATTGTATCCATAACTCCAGGTCAGTCCTGTTTCCTCACCTATAATAACCTTCTGGCTGGGTTCACACTTGTGCGATCACAGACACTGCATGTGATCCGCACCGCATTGCTGTGCACATCACATGCGATGTCTGTGCGATGCAAGTTCAGCCATACAAACTGTATACAAACTGTATGGCTGAAATCGCATCACATTTACACCAGAATGGTGCAGGACTCCTTTTGTTCCGCACTATGGGTGTGAACACTTCTGGATGTGAATATCCATGCGATCCGATTCCTGCACCATTTTACAGTTCACACTGCGATCTGAGAACCGATCTGGGGGTGTCATTGGCTTTCTATTGACACCCGCAGCGATTCACAGATGTCAGTGTGAACCGTCTGAGTCAGGTGTGATGCAGGAACCCGCACAGGATTCGCAGGGTTTCTCACATCACACCAGTGTGAACCCAGCCTTAATCATTTCACTATATTTCTATTTTTTATTTATTTTGTCAATTTTTAAAACATTTTTTTAATGAATATTGAGCCCAGGTTCACACTGACAGGAGGAATTAAATCGTGCGAGTTCAGCTGAACTCGCACGATTTCATTCCCATAGGTCAGTCCCGACTTCAGAGGCGATTTAAGAGACATCTGTGTCTATGGAAATTGCACCCCGAAGTCGGCAAAAGTAAAGAAACTACTTTTAGGAATCAGTGCAGCGCCGCAAATGCGGCATCGCAACGATTTGGACGGTGCCATTGCTGCCGATTTGGCATGCAATTTAACATGTCAAATCACATGCCAAATCGCTTCAATGCGAACCTAGGCTGAATAATCATTAATCTGTGGGGGGGGGGGGGGGGGTAGCAGAAATGTTGTAAGTTATGTTGTGTTTGTGTCAGCTAATAATGCATTTAATGTATTTTTAGCAAAATATTGCTTCAATATTTTCTGTGGGGGGATCCATCTGACCCTGCCATTCTTGCCTCGGCTCTTATATGCTGGTAATCAAGATTTTAGAAGATAAGTGTGCTATGTTTAATTAATTGGTATCTTTGCAGTTTAACTAATTCCTGAACCTTGCACTCTGTGTAATGCATTCCTGAACCTTGCACTCTGCGCCTAGCATGCTCCTGAGCCCTGCACTCTGCGCCTAGCATGCTCCTGAGCCCTGCACTCTGCGCCTAGCATGCTCCTGAGCCCTGCACTCTGCGCCTAGCATGCTCCTGAGCCCTGCACTCTGCGCCTAGCATGCTCCTGAGCCCTGCACTCTGCGCCTAGCATGCTCCTGAGCCCTGCACTCTGCGCCTAGCATGCTCCTGAGCCCTGCACGTAGCACCAGCATACAGGGGGCACACTAACCACCAGCATACAGGGGGCACACTAACCACCAGCATACAGGGGGCACACTGACCACCAGCATACAGGGGGGAACACTGACCACCAGCATACAGAGGGGAACACTGACCACCAGCATACAGAGGGGGGCACATTGACCACCAGCATACAGAGGGGGGAACACTGACCACCAGCATACAGAGGGGAACACTGACCACCAGCATACAGAGGGGGGCACATTGACCACCAGCATACAGAGGGGGGAACACTGACCACCAGCATACAGAGGGGAACACTGACCACCAGCATACAGAGGGGGGCACATTGACCACCAGCATACAGAGGGGGGAACACTGACCACCAGCATACAGAGGGGAACACTGACCACCAGCATACAGAGGGGGGGCACATTGACCACCAGCATACAGAGGGGGGAACACTGACCACCAGCATACAGGGGGGGGGAACACTGACCACCAGCATACAGGGGGGGGAACACTGACCACCAGCATACAGAGGGGGGGCACACTGACCACCAGCATACAGAGGGGGGCACATTGACCACCAGCATACAGAGGGGGGCACATTGACCACCAGCATACAGAGGGGGGGGGAATACTGACCACCAGCATACAGAGGGGGGGGAACACTGACCACCAGCATACAGAGGGGGTTGAACACTGACCACCAGCATACAGGGGGGGGAACTGACCACCAGCATACAGGGGGGGGAACTGACCACCAGCATACAGAGGGGGGGAACACTGACCACCAGCATACAGAGGGGGGAACACTGACCACCAGCATACAGGGGGGGGAACACTGACCACCAGCATACAGGGGGGGGAACACTGACCACCAGCATACAGGGGGGGAACACTGACCACCAGCATACAGAGGGGGGGCACACTGACCACCAGCATACAGAGGGGGGAACACTGACCACCAGCATACAGGGGGGGGAACACTGACCACCAGCATACAGGGGGGGAACACTGACCACCAGCATACAGAGGGGGGGCACACTGACCACCAGCATACAGAGGGGGGAACACTGACCACCAGCATACAGAGGGGAACACTGACCACCAGCATACAGAGGGGGGCACATTGACCACCAGCATACAGAGGGGGGAACACTGACCACCAGCATACAGGGGGGGGGGAACACTGACCACCAGCATACAGGGGGGGAACACTGACCACCAGCATACAGAGGGGGGGCACACTGACCACCAGCATACAGAGGGGGGCACATTGACCACCAGCATACAGAGGGGGGGGGGGGAATACTGACCACCAGCATACAGAGGGGGGGGAACACTGACCACCAGCATACAGAGGGGGTTGAACACTGACCACCAGCATACAGGGGGGGGAACTGACCACCAGCATACAGAGGGGGGGGAACACTGACCACCAGCATACAGAGGGGGTTGAACACTGACCACCAGCATACAGGGGGGGGAACTGACCACCAGCATACAGAGGGGGGGAACACTGACCACCAGCATACAGAGGGGGGAACACTGACCACCAGCATACAGAGGGGGGAACACTGACCACCAGCATACAGGGGGGGGAACACTGACCACCAGCATACAGGGGGGGGAACACTGACCACCAGCATACAGGGGGGGAACACTGACCACCAGCATACAGAGGGGGGGCACACTGACCACCAGCATACAGAGGGGGGCACATTGACCACCAGCATACAGAGGGGGGGGAATACTGACCACCAGCATACAGAGGGGGGGAACACTGACCACCAGCATACAGAGGGGGGCACATTGACCACCAGCATACAGAGGGGGGAACACTGACCACCAGCATACAGGGGGGGGGAACTGACCACCAGCATACAGGGGGGGGGAACTGACCACCAGCATACAGAGGGGGGGAACTGACCACCAGCATACAGAGGGGGGGAACACTGACCACCAGCATACAGAGGGGGGCACATTGACCACCAGCATACAGAGGGGGGAACACTGACCACCAGCATACAGAGGGGGGAACACTGACCACCAGCATACATGGGGGGGAACTGACCACCAGCATACATGGGGGGGAACACTGACCACCAGCATACAGAGGGGGGAACACTGACCACCAGCATACAGGGGGGGAACACTGACCACCAGCATACAGAGGGGGGGCACACTGACCACCAGCATACAGAGGGGGGCACATTGACCACCAGCATACAGAGGGGGGGGAATACTGACCACCAGCATACAGAGGGGGGGAACACTGACCACCAGCATACAGAGGGGGGCACATTGACCACCAGCATACAGAGGGGGGAACACTGACCACCAGCATACAGGGGGGGGAACTGACCACCAGCATACAGGGGGGGGGAACTGACCACCAGCATACAGAGGGGGGGAACTGACCACCAGCATACAGAGGGGGGGAACACTGACCACCAGCATACAGAGGGGGGCACATTGACCACCAGCATACAGAGGGGGGAACACTGACCACCAGCATACAGAGGGGGGAACACTGACCACCAGCATACATGGGGGGGAACTGACCACCAGCATACATGGGGGGGAACACTGACCACCAGCATACAGAGGGGGGAACACTGACCACCAGCATACAGGGGGGGAACACTGACCACCAGCATACAGGGGGGGAACACTGACCACCAGCATACAGAGGGGGGAACACTGACCACCAGCATACAGAGGGGGGAACACTGACCACCAGCATACAGAGGGGGGAACACTGACCACCAGCATACAGAGGGGGGGAACACTGACCACCAGCATACAGAGGGGGGAACACTGACCACCAGCATACAGAGGGGGGGCACACTGACCACCAGCATACAGGGGGGGGAACACTGACCACCAGCATACAGAGGGGGGGAACACTGACCACCAGCATACAGAGGGGGGAACACTGACCACCAGCATACAGAGGGGGGGCACACTGACCACCAGCATACAGGGGGGGGAACACTGACCACCAGCATACAGAGGGGGGGAACACTGACCACCAGCATACAGAGGGGGGAACACTGACCACCAGCATACAGAGGGGGGGCACACTGACCACCAGCATACAGGGGGGGGAACACTGACCACCAGCATACAGAGGGGGGAACACTGACCACCAGCATACAGAGGGGGGGCACACTGACCACCAGCATACAGGGGGGGGGAACACTGACCACCAGCATACAGAGGGGGGGAACACTGACCACCAGCATACAGAGGGGGGGAACACTGACCACCAGCATACAGAGGGGGGGAACACTGACCACCAGCATACAGGGGGGGGGAACACTGACCACCAGCATACAGAGGGGGGAACACTGACCACCAGCATACAGAGGGGCACACTGACCACCAATATGCTGGGCCAGTGGTTACCAGTATACAGAGGAAATAACAAATCAAGTAAAATAACTAACATACAACCAAAAAAAATCTCAAAAGCAATAAGAGAATCTTGTTAGCTGGTTCCCTCATCTAATGCACAAATCCATAAAAAGCAAAAAATGCAGCACTGCCCTACACTTCATCTTTAAAATTGTACAAATGGACTTATAAGTGTCATGGTAAAACCTATAAATGAATATCCAGTGCAAATCAATCAATATATTGCAATATAGTAGTGATGGTGTCACCCCCTCTGCAAATGGTAGAAAATATTGCTGAGCTGCAATGTGCAAATAGTGGTGAAACCCCCGATATATAATCCTAATAAAATATAAAATATGTACATCAATTGTACATTTTATTATGATTTTGCACATTTGCAGCTCTGCATTAAGTCCTACCTTTTGCAGAGAGGGTGACACCATCACTACTATGTCCTAATACACGGCTTGATTTGCATCTCTGTTGTTATTATTGTATGCAGGGGGTTTCACCATTATTTGCACATTGAAGCGCTGCAATTTCTCTAAATATTTTTGCAGAGGGGGTGACACCATCACTACTATATTGCAATACATTGGTTGATTTGCACTGGATATTCATTTCTAGGTTTTACCATTGCACTTATAAGTCCATTTGTAGAATTGTATAAAGGAAGTGTAGAGTTGTGTATTGGTCGACAGAGGCCAGGATCACTATTGTACGCCATGAAGAAACCTCTGCTTTCAGGCCACGCCCAGTTGCTGGGCAAACCAACTTTTTGGCCACATCCACAGGTGTGCGGTAGCCCGCTGCATTAGCACCCTCACTTTTACCTCAAGCACCACCATAGCACCCCCAAAAAAATGGTCTGGAGCCGCCCCTTCCTGGATTAGATTTGAATTTTTCCGCCCCATCCCTCCCTCCAAGTTTCTTATTTTCTTAGCATTTAGTAGTCCTATCCCCAAAAATTCTAAGAAGCATCTTTTATTTATCTCATGGAGGAAATGTGAGAAATAACATATATATCATACAATCATTCCATACACTGCATATATCATTGGTGGAAAATATACTTATAAAATAGTTTTACCATTTTCCAATAAAAAAAAAAAAAAAAAAATGTCCCCGGATTTCATTTTAAAAATCTGGTCACCTTACCCAAGATGCCATTACATTTTGAGAGACCCGAACCGTTACAGTTGGTAAAGTTACAAAAAAAAGTTTAAAAAAGAAAAAAAAAACGTAAAAAAACAAAACACAAAAAAAAAAAAAAAAATAGTTGTTGTTTTATTGTTCTCCCTCTCCCTCCCCCCCCCCCCCTCTCTCTATTGTTCTGCTCTTTTTTACTGTATTCTATTCTGCAATGTTTTATCATGCTTGCTTTTCAGGTATGTATTTTTTTCTTTTCAGGTGCGCCATTCAACTGCAGCGCGGAATTATTTATCTTGACAGCAACAGCGTTTGCTCCCACGATACATAAAGCCGTGACTCCAGTGCTGTAGGAGGTGATTTCACCACCACAGTTAAAAAAAAAGCAAATATGCCGAAGCATTGGGGCAGCAGGGGCGGAGGAGAGATTTTGCTCCTAATGCCGCGTACATACGGTCGAAATTCCGACGGAAGCTTGCCCGTGGAAAAGTCTAACCATGTGTGTGCGGCATAACTTTTGCGGGAGGATGCCCCCATGCTTCGGCATATATAAATGGTGCGTGTATGCCCATCATTAGAAGTGGGTGGATGAAGGGCGGTATTCTAATGGTGGGCATACCCACCGATCAATCTTTTTTTTTCGTTCAGCCAACAGGCTGCATCAAAAAAAAGATTACAATACATGTCCAACAAGGACCAGCAACGTACTGGTATGTTGCTGGACTTTGAATGGTTATACCAGATTGATGCCTGCGGGTTTAGGTATCATATTGGTATCATTCTTTTCAGCCAGCGGTCGGCTTTCATGTAAAAGCAATACTAGTGGCTAATTAGCCTCTAGACTGCTTTTACAAGCAGTGGGAGGGAATGTCCCCCCCCCCCCCGGATATAAAAAGCGCCATTGGGAAAGCATTTTATCACACCGATCTTGGTGTGGTCAGATGCTTTGAGGGCAGAGGAAAGATCTAGGGTCCAATAGACCCCAGTTTTTTTTTTAAAAAGAGTACCTGTCACTACCTATTGCTATCATAGGGGATATTTACATTCCCTGAGATAACAATAAAAATGATAAAAATAAATAAATATGGAAGGAACAGTTTAAAAATAAAATAAAAAAGCAAAATGAATAATAAAAAAAATAAAAAAAAGCACCCCTGTCCCGCCCTGCTCTTGCGCAATGGCGAACGCAAGCGTCGGTCTGGCGTCATATGTAAACAGCAACTGCACCATGCATGTGAGGTATCACCGCGAAGGTCAGATCGAGGGCAGTAATTTTAGCAGTAGACCTCCTCTGTAAATCTAATGTGGTAACTTGTAAAGGCTTTTAAAGGCTTTTAAAAATGTATGTAGTTTGTCACCACTGCGCGTTTGTGCGCAATTTTAAAGCATGTCGTGTTTGGTATCTATGTACTCGGCCTAAGATAATCTTTTTTATTTCATCAAACATTTGGGCAATATAGTGTGTTTTAGTGCATTAAAAATAAAAAAAGTGTATTTTTTCCCCAAAAAATTCACAAATACTGTGTGGAAAAAAAAAATGCAAGACCCACTATTTTAATCTGTAGGGCCTTTGCTTTAAAAAAATATATAATGTTTGGGGGTTCAACGTAATTTTCTTGCAAAAAAAAAATGTTTTCATGTAAATGTAGCGGGGTCTCCTTTAAGACTCTCAGGACTACCTTACCCAGAACCCCATTCGGCACCCAGGATGCAATGTTTCCACCCCAGAGACTCATTGGAGGGGTTATATAAGGAGTAGGCAAGGCTGAGCTCGGCCTCTTTGGGACACGAGACTTCAGTGGAGAGATCTTCCTGTGCGGATCCACCGTGGTGCAAGGGCTGAAGCCTGGGGCCTTGCGCTGCTACCCAAAAGAGCCTTCCACCCCCATTGCGAGCCTGGGTGGCATCTGACTCGGTGTCCTCAACTGCTGCTGAGCCGGAGACCAGACTGCTGCAAACGCTGTGTGAGGAGACACAGCAGGTGGAAGTTCCCGGACTGGGATCGCGTCCGGAGGGGTGAGCGAGCACATGCTCAATCCATATACTGTACCATATTGTTAGGCCTACAGACTGCTGTGGCCCACCAGTTCATATTTAAGTCCCCACTGGAGATCCATAGCAGAACTGAGTCAAACGGATCTCTAGTGGAGTGTTCTGTGTTGGCATTTTTTACCCTTTGGATTACAAATGTGTTCCTGAAATGTGCACCACCGTTTAAAGACTTGCATGCGAAGAATTCATCCCCTAGAGACTGAGTTATAAGGTCAGGCCTGGCCGGCCAGATAGTTTATTTAGTTGCTGCGCCATAGGGCGCATAGTGAAGTACAGTTACACGTGGCGCGTGTGCGCCATATCTTACTAGTTGTAGTGTGACTATTGCTGCAGGGCTCTGCAGACAGACTCCTGTGATCTGTTATCACTGTTGATTTTATTGCCAGTAGAAAGTAAACTCGTTATTCTCCTATCACTGCCTTGGTGTTTGCATTTAACCATAGAGCATAAGATATAGATATTACCCTAGACTAACTGTGCCAGGGGGGGGTCGAGTAAATTGTCGGGGGTTGGCAGAGCTGTCTTCAGGGCCTAAACTAAACCTGCGGCCCTCTTAGCTGAAGGTATCGCTACAGAAACAAAAAGTGTCAGAAAGGGCTTTGTCTTCAAGTGGTTTCCTAATGTTGTGTATAAAATGCCAGGACAGTTCAAAACCCCCCCAAATGACCCCATTTTGGAAAGTAGACACCCCAAGCTATATACTGAGAGGCATGTCAAGTCCATGGAATATTTTTATTTTTTTGTCCCAATAATGACAAAAAGAAAAAAAAAAATGTACAAAAAGTTGTCACTAAATGATATATTGCTCACACATGCCATGGTTATATGTGGAATTTCACCCCAAAATACATTCTGCTGCTTCTCCTGAGTACGGGGATATCACATGTGTGGGACTTTTTGGGAGCCTAGCCGCGTACGGGACCCCAAAAACCAAGCACCGCCTTCAGGATTTCTAAGGGTGTAAATTTTTGATTTCACTTCTCACTGCCTATCACAGTTTCGGAGGCCATGGAATGCCCAGATAGCACAAAACCCCCCCAAATGACCCTATTTTGGAAAGTAGACACCCCAAGCTATTTGCTGAGAGGTATGGTGAGTATTTTGCAGATCTCGCTTTTTGTCACAAAGTTTTGAAAATTGATAAAAAAAAAATTTTCTTTCTTCATTTTCAAAAACAAATGAGAGCTGTAAAATACTCACCATGCCTCTCAGCAATTTCCTTGGGGTGTCTACTTTCCAAAATGGGGTCATTTGGGGGGGTTTGTCATTTTAGCACCTCAAGAAATGAGATAGGCAGTCATAAATTAAAAGCTGTGTAAATTCCAGAAAATGTACCCTAGTTTGTAGACGCTATAACTTTTGCGCAAACCAATAAATATACGCTTATTGACATTTTTTTACTAAAAACATGTGGCTGAATACATTTTGGCCTAAATGTATGACTAAAATTGAGTTTATTCCATTTTTCTTATAACAAAAAGTAGAAAATATCATTTTTTTTCAAAATTTTCGGTCTTTTTCCATTTATATCGCAAAAAAAAAACAAAAATCGCAGAGGCAATCAAATACCATTAAAAGAAAGCTCTATTTGTGGGAAGAAAAGGACGCAAATTTCGTTTGAGTACAACATTGCATGTCCGCACAATTACCAGGTAAAGCAGCGCAGTGCCAAATTGTGAAATCACCTCTGGTCTTTATGGTGTGTATTGGTCCGGGGCTTAAGTGGTTAACCTGAACGCCAAATGGATAACCTGCTGTATAATGTGCCTACAGATGCACCCAACCCATGTGCTGTACACCCTGAATGAACTCACTCATTCATGTTCTGTACACTAGGGGTGTCGAATTTAATCGCGGCATCGATGCTGCGACCACAAATAATCGATTATGGTGGGGGGTTAACTGCGCGCCACACTGTGCCCTGCCTCTCTGAATGAACACCTAAGCAGCCGAAGGCGCTGTGCCCTGCCTCTAAGCCGTGGGCATTAGCCGCGCCCTCCCGCTGACGTCATCCCCAGCCGCGTCGCCGTCAGATGAGCTGCCTGCTACAGGAGAGGAGACATGTGGAGCGAGTGTCCCCGACTCCCGGTCTCCAGAGAGTCCTCCTCGGCTCTCTGTCACACAGGCTGCTGCGGGACACCTGAGCCAGCGTCCCGCGCTTGTCCTCACAACAGGCTCCTTCGGGCAGTGGGAGACCCGAGCGAGCCAGAAGAATACTGGATGGCCGCGCTTGTCCTCCTCACAGGCTGCAGCAGGAAACCAGTGCACTCTGTCCTCATCATCATCAGGTACAATACTGAAGTCACACTAATTATGGTTTATGTGTCTAATTGTAGCCATGCATTTCATGTGTGGGGTCAGTGATGAGCAAAATCATAAATCATACAGAAAAAAAAGGTATCAATGAAGCTGTGATGTAAATCAATCACTAAGACAATTAGACACTTAAATCATAATTAATTAAATGGCATACATTGTCGTTTGGGGGGATGGGGACATTGTCCGCAGTCTCTGACCCTCTCTTGCATCATGTCCGCAGTCTCTGACCCTCTCTTGCATCATATCCGCAGTCTCTAACCCTCTCTTGTTTTATATCCGCAGTCACTGACCCTCTCTTGTTTTATATCCGCAGTCTCTGACCCTCCCTTGTATCATATCCGCAGTCTCTGACCCTCCCTTGTATCATATCCGCAGTCTCTGACCCTCGCTTGTATCATATCCGCAGTCTCTGACCATCTCCTGTAGTAGGCCTGCAGTCTCTGACCATCTCCTGTAGTAGGCCTGCAGTCTCTGACCATCTCCTGTAGTAGGCCTGCAGTCTCTGACCATCTCCCGCAGTAGGCCTGCAGTCTCTGACCATCTCCTGTAGTAGGCCTGCAGTCTCTGACCATCTCCTGTAGTAGGCCTGCAGTCTCTGACCATCTCCTGTATCAGGTCTGCAGTCTCTGACCCTCTCTTGCATCATATCCGCAGTCTCTGACCCTCTCTTGTTTTATATCCGCAGTCTCTGACCCTCCCTTGTATCATATCCGCAGTCTCTGACCCTCCCTTGTATCATATCCGCAGTCTCTGACCCTCCCTTGTATCATATCCGCAGTCTCTGACCATCTCCTGTATCAGGTCTGCAGTCTCTGACCATCTCCTGTATCAGGTCTGCAGTCTCTGACCATCTCCTGTATCAGGTCTGCAGTCTCTGACCATCTCCTGTATCAGGTCTGCAGTCTCTGTAAGTAATTTGGGGGCAGTCTGGAGCTCTTCTTTAAGTTGTCTGCTGTGTTTATACTTTTCTACATGCAGGGAATGTTTCGTTTTTAAAAAAAAGACAATTTTTTGGATGAAAACCATACGCAGTAATCGTGATGCATCGCGGAATCGAATCGTGAGGCCAGTGAAGATGCGCACCCCTACTGTACACCCTGAATGAACTCATTCATTCATCTACTGTACACCCTGAATGAACTCATTCATCATCTACTGTACACCCTGAATGAACTCATTCATCATCTACTGTACACCCTGAATGAACTCATTCATCATCTACTGTACACCCTGAATGAACTCATTCATCATCTACTGTACACCCTGAATGAACTCATTCATCATCTACTGTACACCCTGAATGAACTCATTCATCCATCTACTGTACACCCTGAATGAACTCATTCATCATCTACTGTACACCCTGAATGAACTCATTCATTCATCTACTGTACACCCTGAATGAACTCATTCATCATCTACTGTACACCCTGAATGAACTCATTCATTCATCTACTGTACACCCTGAATGAACTCATTCATTCATCTACTGTACACCCTGAATGAACTCATTCATCATCTACTGTACACCCTGAATGAACTCATTCATTCATCTACTGTACACCCTGAATGAACTCATTCATCATCTACTGTACACCCTGAATGAACTCATTCATTCATCTACTGTACACCCTGAATGAACTCATTCATCATCTACTGTACACCCTCCTGGTGACTCTGTACTAGAGAAATACATACCGACTTCTCCTTGTAACTTTACATTGAATGACTGCCAGAGACGTGTAACATGGAATCAGTTTATTCACCACTCTGGTTATTCTTTGCACCGTAATATTGCAGAAATACAAAATAAAAACTTAGGTGTATGTTGAAGCAAAAAAAGAAAAAGTATAAAAAAAAAGAAAAAGGTATCAAAGTCACAGAGAATGCCTGGGGGGGGGGAGTTCCAAGACCTTATTCTTCGCTTTCTCTACCAGCTTGGCTGTCTGACACCCTGACACCCTAACACTCTGACACTCTGACACCCTGACACCCTGACACTCTGACACCCTGACACCCTAACACCCTGACACCCTGACACTCTGACACTCTGACACCCTGACACTCTGACACCCTGACACCCTAACACCCTGACACCCTGACACTCTGACACCCTGACACCCTGACACCCTGACACTCTGACACTCTGACACCCTGACACCCTGACACCCTGACACCCTGACACCCTGACACTCTGACACCCTGACACTCTGACACCCTGACACTCTGACACCCTGACACCCTAACACCCTGACACCCTGACACTCTGACACTCTGACACCCTGACACCCTGACACCCTGACACTCTGACACTCTGACACCCTGACACCCTGACACCCTGACACCCTGACACCCTGACACTCTGACACCCTGACACTCTGACACCCTAACACCCTAACACCCTGACACCCTGACACTCTGACACTCTGACACCCTGACACCCTAACACTCTGACACCCTGACACCCTGACACCCTGACACTCTGACACCCTGACACTCTGACACCCTGACACCCTGACACCCTGACACTCTGACACCCTGACACCCTGACACTCTGACACTCTGACACCCTGACACCCTGACACTCTGACACCCTGACACCCTGACACCCTGACACCCTGACACTCTGACACCCTGACACTCTGACACTCTGACACCCTGACACTCTGACACCCTAACACCCTGACACCCTGACACCCTGACACCCTAACACCCTGACACCCTGACACTCTGACACTCTGACACTCTGACACCCTGACACCCTGACACTCTGACACCCTGACACCCTGACACTCTGACACTCTGACACTCTGACACTCTGACACCCTGACACCCTGACACCCTGACACCCTGACACCCTGACACCCTGACACCCTGACACCCTGACACCCTGACACCCTGACACCCTGACACTCTGACACCCTGACACTCTAACACTCTGACACTCTGACACTCTGACACCCTGACACCCTGACACTCTGACACTCTGACACCCTGACACCCTGACACCCTGACACCCTGACACCCTGACACTCTGACACCCTGACACTCTGACACCCTGACACTCTGACACCCTGACACTCTGACACCCTGACACTCTGACACCCTAACACCCTAACACCCTGACACCCTGACACTCTGACACTCTGACACCCTGACACCCTAACACTCTGACACCCTGACACCCTGACACCCTGACACTCTGACACCCTGACACTCTGACACCCTGACACCCTGACACCCTGACACTCTGACACCCTGACACCCTGACACTCTGACACTCTGACACCCTGACACCCTGACACTCTGACACCCTGACACCCTGACACCCTGACACCCTGACACTCTGACACCCTGACACTCTGACACTCTGACACCCTGACACTCTGACACCCTAACACCCTGACACCCTGACACCCTGACACCCTAACACCCTGACACCCTGACACTCTGACACTCTGACACTCTGACACCCTGACACCCTGACACTCTGACACCCTGACACCCTGACACCCTGACACTCTGACACCCTGACACCCTGACACCCTGACACTCTGACACCCTGACACCCTGACACTCTGACACCCTGACACCCTGACACTCTGACACCCTGACACTCTGACACTCTGACACCCTGACACTCTGACACCCTAACACCCTGACACCCTGACACCCTAACACCCTAACACCCTGACACCCTGACACTCTGACACTCTGACACCCTAACACCCTGACACTCTGACACTCTGACACCCTGACACCCTAACACCCTAACACCCTGACACTCTGACACTCTGACACCCTAACACCCTAACACCCTAACACCCTGACACTCTGACACTCTGACACCCTAACACCCTGACACCCTGACACCCTGACACCCTAACACCCTAACACCCTGACACCCTGACACTCTGACACTCTGACACCCTAACACCCTGACACTCTGACACTCTGACACCCTGACACCCTAACACCCTAACACCCTGACACTCTGACACTCTGACACCCTAACACCCTAACACCCTAACACCCTGACACTCTGACACTCTGACACCCTAACACCCTGACACCCTGACACCCTGACACTCTGACACCCTAACACCCTGACACTCTGACACTCTGACACTCTGACACCCTAACACCCTAACACTCTGACACTCTGACACTCTGACACCCTAACACCCTAACACCCTGACACTCTGACACCCTGACACTCTGACACCCTAACACCCTAACACCCTGACACTCTGACACCCTGACACTCTGACACCCTAACACCCTGACACTCTGACACCCTGACACTCTGACACCCTGACACCCTGACACTCTGACACCCTAACACCCTGACACCCTGACACCCTGACACTCTGACACCCTAACACCCTGACACTCTGACACTCTGACACTCTGACACCCTAACACCCTAACACTCTGACACTCTGACACTCTGACACCCTAACACCCTAACACCCTGACACTCTGACACCCTGACACTCTGACACCCTAACACCCTAACACCCTGACACTCTGACACCCTGACACTCTGACACCCTAACACCCTGACACTCTGACACCCTGACACTCTGACACCCTGACACCCTGACACTCTGACACCCTGACACCCTGACACTCTGACACCCTGACACCCTGACACTCTGACACCCTGACACCCTGACACTCTGACACCCTGACACTCTGACACTCTGACACCCTGACACTCTGACACCCTAACACCCTGACACCCTGACACCCTAACACCCTAACACCCTGACACCCTGACACTCTGACACTCTGACACCCTAACACCCTGACACTCTGACACTCTGACACCCTGACACCCTAACACCCTAACACCCTGACACTCTGACACTCTGACACCCTAACACCCTAACACCCTAACACCCTGACACTCTGACACTCTGACACCCTAACACCCTGACACCCTGACACCCTGACACTCTGACACCCTAACACCCTGACACTCTGACACTCTGACACTCTGACACCCTAACACCCTAACACTCTGACACTCTGACACTCTGACACCCTAACACCCTAACACCCTGACACTCTGACACCCTGACACTCTGACACCCTAACACCCTAACACCCTGACACTCTGACACCCTGACACTCTGACACCCTAACACCCTGACACTCTGACACTCTGACACTCTGACACCCTAACACCCTAACACCCTGACACTCTGACACTCTGACACCCTGACACCCTAACACTCTGACACCCTGACACCCTGACACCCTGACACTCTGACACCCTGACACTCTGACACCCTGACACCCTGACACCCTGACACTCTGACACCCTGACACCCTGACACTCTGACACCCTGACACCCTGACACCCTGACACCCTAACACCCTGACACTCTGACACTCTGACACTCTGACACCCTAACACCCTAACACCCTGACACTCTGACACTCTGACACTCTGACACCCTGACACCCTAACACTCTGACACCCTGACACCCTGACACCCTGACACTCTGACACCCTGACACCCTGACACCCTGACACTCTGACACCCTGACACCCTGACACTCTGACACCCTGACACCCTGACACCCTGACACTCTGACACCCTGACACCCTGACACCCTGACACCCTGACACCCTGACACTCTGACACCCTGACACTCTGACACTCTGACACCCTGACACTCTGACACCCTAACACCCTGACACCCTGACACCCTGACACCCTAACACCCTGACACTCTGACACTCTGACACTCTGACACCCTGACACCCTAACACCCTAACACCCTGACACTCTGACACTCTGACACCCTAACACCCTGACACCCTGACACCCTGACACTCTGACACCCTGACACCCTGACACTCTGACACTCTGACACTCTGACACCCTAACACTCTGACACCCTGACACCCTGACACTCTGACACCCTGACACCCTAACACCCTGACACCCTGACACTCTGACACTCTGACACTCTGACACTCTGACACCCTGACACCCTAACACCCTAACACCCTGACACTCTGACACTCTGACACTCTGACACCCTGACACCCTAACACTCTGACACCCTGACACCCTGACACTCTGACACCCTGACACCCTAACACCCTGACACTCTGACACTCTGACACTCTGACACCCTAACACCCTGACACTCTGACACCCTGACACTCTGACACCCTAACACCCTGACACTCTGACACTCTGACACTCTGACACCCTGACACCCTGACACTCTGACACCCTAACACCCTAACACCCTGACACTCTGACACTCTGACACCCTGACACCCTAACACCCTAACACCCTGACACTCTGACACTCTGACACCCTAACACCCTAACACCCTAACACCCTGACACTCTGACACTCTGACACCCTAACACCCTAACACTCTGACACCCTGACACTCTGACACCCTGACACCCTGACACCCTAACACCCTGACACCCTAACACTCTGACACACTGACACCCTGACACCCTGACACCCTGACACTCTGACACCCTGACACCCTGACACTCTGACACTCTGACACTCTGACACCCTAACACTCTGACACCCTGACACCCTGACACTCTGACACCCTGACACCCTAACACCCTGACACCCTGACACTCTGACACTCTGACACTCTGACACTCTGACACCCTGACACCCTAACACCCTAACACCCTGACACTCTGACACTCTGACACTCTGACACCCTGACACCCTAACACCCTGACACCCTGACACCCTGACACTCTGACACCCTGACACCCTAACACCCTGACACTCTGACACTCTGACACTCTGACACCCTAACACCCTGACACTCTGACACCCTGACACTCTGACACCCTAACACCCTGACACTCTGACACTCTGACACTCTGACACCCTGACACCCTGACACTCTGACACCCTAACACCCTAACACCCTGACACTCTGACACTCTGACACCCTGACACCCTAACACCCTAACACCCTGACACTCTGACACTCTGACACCCTAACACCCTAACACCCTAACACCCTGACACTCTGACACTCTGACACCCTAACACCCTAACACTCTGACACCCTGACACTCTGACACCCTGACACCCTGACACCCTAACACCCTGACACCCTAACACTCTGACACACTGACACCCTGACACCCTGACACTCTGACACCCTGACACCCTGACACCCTAACACCCTAACACCCTGACACCCTAACACTCTGACACCCTAACACTCTGACACCCTGACACTCTGACACCCTGACACTCTGACACTCTGACACTCTGACACCCTGACACCCTAACACCCTGACACTCTGACACTCTGACACCCTAACACCCTAACACCCTGACACTCTGACACCCTGACACCCTGACACCCTAACACCCTAACACCCTGACACTCTGACACTCTGACACCCTGACACCCTAACACCCTAACACCCTGACACTCTGACACTCTGACACTCTGACACCCTGACACCCTAACACCCTAACACCCTGACACCCTGACACCCTGACACCCTGACACCCTAACACCCTAACACCCTGACACTCTGACACTCTGACACCCTAACACCCTGACACTCTGACACTCTGACACTCTGACACTCTGACACCCTGACACCCTGACACTCTGACACCCTAACACCCTAACACCCTGACACTCTGACACTCTGACACCCTGACACCCTAACACCCTAACACCCTGACACTCTGACACTCTGACACCCTAACACCCTAACACCCTAACACCCTGACACTCTGACACTCTGACACCCTAACACCCTAACACTCTGACACCCTGACACTCTGACACCCTGACACCCTGACACCCTAACACCCTGACACCCTAACACTCTGACACACTGACACCCTGACACCCTGACACTCTGACACCCTGACACCCTGACACCCTAACACCCTAACACCCTGACACCCTAACACTCTGACACCCTAACACTCTGACACCCTGACACTCTGACACCCTGACACTCTGACACTCTGACACTCTGACACCCTGACACCCTAACACCCTGACACTCTGACACTCTGACACCCTAACACCCTAACACCCTGACACTCTGACACCCTGACACCCTGACACCCTAACACCCTAACACCCTGACACTCTGACACTCTGACACCCTGACACCCTAACACCCTAACACCCTGACACTCTGACACTCTGACACTCTGACACCCTGACACCCTAACACCCTAACACCCTGACACCCTGACACCCTGACACCCTGACACCCTAACACCCTAACACCCTGACACTCTGACACTCTGACACCCTAACACCCTGACACTCTGACACTCTGACACTCTGACACTCTGACACCCTGACACCCTGACACTCTGACACCCTAACACCCTAACACCCTGACACTCTGACACTCTGACACCCTGACACCCTAACACCCTAACACCCTGACACTCTGACACTCTGACACCCTAACACCCTAACACCCTAACACCCTGACACTCTGACACTCTGACACCCTAACACCCTAACACTCTGACACCCTGACACTCTGACACCCTGACACCCTGACACCCTAACACCCTGACACCCTAACACTCTGACACACTGACACCCTGACACCCTGACACTCTGACACCCTGACACCCTGACACCCTAACACCCTAACACCCTGACACCCTAACACTCTGACACCCTAACACTCTGACACCCTGACACTCTGACACCCTGACACTCTGACACTCTGACACTCTGACACCCTGACACCCTAACACCCTGACACTCTGACACTCTGACACCCTAACACCCTAACACCCTGACACTCTGACACCCTGACACCCTGACACCCTGACACCCTAACACCCTAACACCCTGACACTCTGACACTCTGACACCCTGACACCCTAACACCCTAACACCCTGACACCCTGACACCCTGACACCCTGACACCCTAACACCCTAACACCCTGACACTCTGACACTCTGACACTCTGACACCCTAACACCCTGACACTCTGACACTCTGACACTCTGACACTCTGACACTCTGACACCCTAACACCCTAACACCCTGACACTCTGACACCCTGACACCCTGACACCCTGACACCCTAACACCCTAACACCCTGACACTCTGACACTCTGACACTCTGACACCCTAACACCCTGACACTCTGACACTCTGACACTCTGACACTCTGACACTCTGACACCCTAACACCCTAACACCCTGACACTCTGACACCCTGACACTCTGACACCCTGACACTCTGACACCCTGACACTCTGACACCCTAACACCCTAACACCCTGACACTCTAACACCCTAACACCCTGACACTCTGACACCCTAACACCCTAACACCCTGACACTCTGACACCCTGACACTCTGACACCCTAACACCCTAACACCCTGACACTCTGACACCCTGACACCCTGACACCCTGACACCCTAACACCCTGACACTCTGACACTCTGACACTCTGACACCCTAACACCCTGACACTCTGACACTCTGACACTCTGACACTCTGACACCCTAACACCCTAACACCCTGACACTCTGACACCCTGACACTCTGACACCCTGACACCCTGACACTCTGACACTCTGACACCCTGACACTCTAACACCCTAACACCCTGACACTCTGACACCCTGACACCCTGACACTCTGACACTCTGACACTCTGACACTCTGACACCCTAACACCCTAACACCCTGACACTCTGACACCCTGACACTCTGACACCCTGACACTCTGACACCCTGACACTCTGACACCCTAACACCCTAACACCCTGACACTCTGACACCCTAACACCCTAACACCCTGACACTCTGACACCCTAACACCCTAACACCCTGACACTCTGACACCCTGACACTCTGACACCCTAACACCCTAACACCCTGACACTCTGACACCCTGACACCCTGACACCCTGACACCCTAACACCCTAACACCCTGACACTCTGACACTCTGACACTCTGACACCCTAACACCCTGACACTCTGACACTCTGACACTCTGACACTCTGACACTCTGACACCCTAACACCCTAACACCCTGACACTCTGACACCCTGACACTCTGACACCCTGACACCCTGACACTCTGACACTCTGACACCCTGACACTCTAACACCCTAACACCCTGACACTCTGACACCCTGACACCCTGACACTCTGACACTCTGACACTCTGACACTCTGACACCCTAACACCCTGACACTCTGACACCCTGACACTCTGACACCCTAACACCCTAACACCCTGACACTCTGACACTCTGACACCCTGACACCCTAACACTCTGACACCCTGACACCCTGACACCCTGACACTCTGACACCCTGACACTCTGACACCCTAACACTCTGACACCCTAACACCCTGACACCCTGACACCCTGACACTCTGACACCCTAACACCCTGACACTCTGACACTCTGACACTCTGACACCCTAACACCCTAACACTCTAACCCTAACATACTACAATGAGGCTCCTCCAACTCTTGGTGAAGCGGAAGTCTCCTCATTCCAGGGCTGTTGGGGTCACAAGAGTTGTAGTTCTTCTTCTGTCTCCTGATTATTCCTCATCACTCGGCCGGCTCCGGCTCCATGTTCTCCTCGGAAGGCTCATCCACGGTGATGAGGATTGGGCACGGCCTCGGCTGCTCCATCTTCTTTTGTTTCTCTGAGGCCTCCAGTCTGCGAGGAACTCGAGAGGTAACTTTAGGCGTGGGCGGTTCACTCGCCCTGCTCTCCTTCTCGTCCTCTGTGGTCTCCTCCTCGTCTATCCGGTGCTCCGGGTCAATCTCGCTGTAGTGGACATTGTTGGGAGATCCTTCTCCTCTGAGGCGGACCAGGGGATTGCGTGGACCTCGGCCCATGAGGTTTTTCATGCCGATGGCGGGGGAAGGGGCGGAGGAGAGGAAGCGGCTGAGCATGGGGGTGCGAGCACGGGGAAGGTTGGGGGTGGCGGCCACTTGTTGGTGTTGATCTGGATCCCCATCGATGCTGAAAGGGAAGGAGAGGCTTGTTACCTATGATGGGGCCACGAGGGCCACGGGTGTGGTGAACCCCCTTCCAGGAGTCAAGTGCCACGTCTGAACGCAGGGAAAGCTCATTGGTTATACTTCAAACTGAACGCATCAAATAAACAAACATGTTATACTTACCGACTCTGTGTCATAGTTTTACCACCCCCCATCCTCTTCTTCTCAGGACCCTCTTGGCTCCCCCCCCCCTTGTCCCCGCCCCTCCTTTGGCTCCCGCTGCTGTCAATCAGAGCCAGTAACAATGTATATGTGAGGGATTATTTTACGTTAAATTTTTACTGCTTGTTAACAATGGCAAGAAGCCAAATACACATACAGGATCTGACAAAAGTAAGTACACCCCTGTCACATTCATGTGACAACACTGAAGAAATGACACTTTACATTGTAGCAAAGTAGTGAGTGTACACAGGGGAGGAGTGTACACGGGGGGGAGGAGTGTACAGGGGGGAGGAGTGTACACAGGGGGGAGGAGTGTACAGCTTGTATAACGGTGTAAATTTCCTGTCCCCTCAAAATAACTCAACACACAGCCATTAATGTCTAAACCGCTGGCAACAAAAGTCAGTACACCCCTAAGTGAAAATGTCCAAATTGGGCCCAAAGTGTCAATATTTTGTGTGGCCGCCATTATTTTCCAGCACTGCCTTAACCCTCTTGGGCATGGAGGTCACCAGAGCTTCACAGGTTGCCACTGGAGTCCTCTTCCCCTCCCCCATGACGACATCACGGAGATGGTGGATGTTGGAGACCTTGCGCTCCTCCCCCTTCCGTTTGAGGATCCCCCACAGATGACCAATAGGGTTTAGGTCTGGAGACATGATTGGCCAGTCCATCACCTTTACCCTCAGCTTCTTTAGCAAGGCAGTGGTGGTCTTGGAGGTGTTTTTGGGGTGATTATCATGTTGGAATACTACCCTGCGGTCCAGTCTCTAAAGGGAGGGGATCATGCTCTGCTTCAGTATGTCACAGTACATGTTGGCATTCATGGTCCCCTCAATGATCTGTAGCCCCCCCAGTGCCGGCAGCACTCATGCAGCCCCAGACCATGACCCTCCCCCCACCATGCCTGACTGTAGGGAAGACACGCTTCCCTTAGTCCTCCTCACCTGGTTGCCATGCAGACCAATTTGATGCAGTGTGCGGCGTGTGGTCTGAGCACTGACAGGCTGACCCCTCCCCCACCCCTTCACCCTCTGCAGCAATGCTGGCAGCACTCATACGTCTATTTCCCAAAGACAACCTCTGGATATGACGCTGAGCACGTGACCTCAACTTCTTTGGTGGACCATGGCGAGGCCTGTTCTGAGGGGAACCTGTCCTGTTATACCGCTGGATGGTCTTGGCCCCCGTGCTGCAGCTCAGTTTCAGGGTCTTGGCAATCTTCTTATAGCCCCGCCCATCTTTATGTAGAGCAACAATTCTTTTCTTCAGATCCTCAGAGAGTTCTTTGCCATGAGGTGCCATGTTGTACTTCCAGTGACCAGTATGAGAGAGTGAGAGCGATAACACCAAATTTATCACACCTGCTCCCCATTCACACCTGAGACCTTGTAACACTAACGAGTCACACGACACCGGGGAGGGAAAATGGCCAATTGGGCACCCAATTTGGACATTTTCACTTAGGGGTGTACTGACTTTTGTTGCCAGTGGTTTAGACATTAATGGCTGTGTGTTGAGTTATTTTGAGGGGAGAGGAAATTTACACTGTTATACAAGCTGTACACTCCTCCCCCCCTGTGTACACTCCTCCCCCTGTGTACACTCCTCCCCCCTGTGTACACTCCTCCCCCCTGTGTACACTCACTACTTTACATTGTAGCAAAGTGTAATTTCTTCAGTGTTGTCACATGAATGGGACTGAGGGGTGTACTTACTTTTGTCACATCCTGTATATGAGAGCTCGTCTATGTAATCTTTTTCTGCTGCAGGTTCACTTTTTCTTACAAGTCTCACTTTGTGACTGGACAGTGAAATGAGAAGCAGCGGTCTTTTAGGAGAGGTGCAGTCTGCAGGTGACGCTCCACCGCAGCGGCATTCCTGGGGGAGAGGAACATAGCTTCCCCAGTGACCCAGGAAAACATAGAGGTGGCAGCATCCAATCAGATGGTTTCTCTATGTGACTAGCGACCATTTTGGGTCAGGCACAGCATATTTAGGGCCCTGGCTCCCAGGCTTGGCGTGCATTTGGTGTGTGGGTAGTGTAGGGACAGGTCACCCGCCTGGCAGGGACAGTGATTAGTAGTAGGGAGAGGATCAGGATGAGTAGGGAGAGGATCGGGATGAGTAGGGATAGGATCGGGATGAGTAGGGAGAGGTTCGGGATGAGTAGGGAGAGGATCGGGATGAGTAGGGAGAGGATCGGGATGAGTAGGCAGAGGATCGGGATGAGTAGGGAGAGGTTCCGGATGAGTAGGGAGAGGTTCCGGATGAGTAGGGAGAGGATCGGGATGAGTAGGGAGAGGTTCCGGATGAGTAGGGAGAGGATCGGGATGAGTAGGCAGAGGATCGGGATGAGTAGGGAGAGGTTCCGGATGAGTAGGGAGAGGATCGGGATGAGTAGGGAGAGGTTCGGGATGAGTAGGGAGAGGATCGGGATGAGTAGGGAGAGGATCGGGATGAGTAGGCAGAGGATCGGGATGAGTAGGGAGAGGTTCCGGATGAGTAGGGAGAGGTTCCGGATGAGTAGGGAGAGGATCGGGATGAGTAGGGAGAGGTTCCGGATGAGTAGGGAGAGGATCGGGATGAGTAGGCAGAGGATCGGGATGAGTAGGGAGAGGTTCCGGATGAGTAGGGAGAGGATCGGGATGGATAGGGAGAGGATCGGGATGAGTAGGGAGAGGTTCCGGATGAGTAGGGAGAGGTTCCGGATGAGTAGGGAGAGGATCGGGATGAGTAGGGAGAGGTTCCGGATGAGTAGGGAGAGGTTCCGGATGAGTAGGGAGAGGATCGGGATGAGTAGGGAGAGGTTCCGGATGAGTAGGGAGAGGTTCCGGATGAGTAGGGAGAGGTTCCGGATGAGTAGGGAGAGGATCGGGATGAGTAGGGAGAGGTTCCGGATAAGTAGGGAGAGGATCGGGATGAGTAGGGAGAGGATCGGGATGAGTAGGGAGAGGTTCCGGATAAGTAGGGAGAGGATCGGGATGAGTAGGGAGAGGATCGGGATGAGTAGGGAGAGGTTCCGGATGAGTAGGGAGAGGATCGGGATGAGTAGGGAGAGGATCGGGATGAGTAGGGAGAGGATCGGGATGAATAGGGAGAGGATCGGGATGAGTAGGGAGAGGATCGGGATGAGTAGGGAGAGGATCGGGATGAGTAGGGAGAGGTTCCGGATGAGTAGAGAGAGGTTCCGGATGAGTAGGGAGAGGATCGGGACGAGTAGGGAGAGGTTCCGGATGAGTAGGGAGAGGATCGGGATGAGTAGGGAGAGGATCGGGATGAGTAGGGAGAGGTTCAGGATGAGTAGGGAGAGGATCGGGATGAGTAGGGAGAGGTTCCGGATGAGTAGGGAGAGGATCGGGATGAGTAGGGAGAGGATCGGGATGAGTAGGGAGAGGTTCCAGATGAGTAGGGAGAGGTTCCAGATGAGTAGGGAGAGGATCGGGATGAGTAGGGAGAGGTTCCAGATGAGTAGGGAGAGGATCGGGATGAGTAGGGAGAGGTTCCGGATAAGTAGGGAGAGGATCGGGATGAGTAGGGAGAGGTTCCGGATAAGTAGGGAGAGGATCGGGATGAGTAGGGAGAGGTTCAGGATGAGTAGGGAGAGGATCGGGATGAGTAGGGAGAGGTTCCGGATGAGTAGGGAGAGGATCGGGATGAGTAGGGAGAGGATCGGGATGAGTAGGGAGAGGTTCCAGATGAGTAGGGAGAGGATCGGGATGAGTAGGGAGAGGTTCCGGATAAGTAGGGAGAGGATCGGGATGAGTAGGGAGAGGATCGGGATGAGTAGGGAGAGGTTCAGGATGAGTAGGGAGAGGATCGGGATGAGTAGGGAGAGGTTCCGGATGAGTAGGGAGAGGATCGGGATGAGTAGGGAGAGGATCGGGATGAGTAGGGAGAGGTTCCAGATGAGTAGGGAGAGGTTCCGGATGAGTAGGGAGAGGTTCCGAATGAGTAGGGAGAGGATCGGGATGAGTAGGGAGAGGTTCCGGATAAGTAGGGAGAGGATCGGGATGAGTAGGGAGAGGATCGGGATGAGTAGGGAGAGGTTCAGGATGAGTAGGGAGAGGATCGGGATGAGTAGGGAGAGGTTCCGGATGAGTAGGGAGAGGATCGGGATGAGTAGGGAGAGGATCGGGATGAGTAGGGAGAGGTTCCAGATGAGTAGGGAGAGGTTCCGGATGAGTAGGGAGAGGTTCCGAATGAGTAGGGAGAGGATCGGGATGAGTAGGGAGAGGTTCAGGATGAGTAGGGAGAGGATCGGGATGAGTAGGGAGAGGTTCAGGATGAGTAGGGAGAGGATCGGGATGAGTAGGGAGAGGTTCCGGATGAGTAGGGAGAGGATCGGGATGAGTAGGGAGAGGATCGGGATGAGTAGGGAGAGGTTCCGGATGAGTAGGGAGAGGATCGGGATGAGTAGGGAGAGGTTCCAGATGAGTAGGGAGAGGTTCCGGATGAGTAGGGAGAGGTTCCGAATGAGTAGGGAGAGGATCGGGATGAGTAGGGAGAGGATCGGGATGAGTAGGGAGAGGATCGGGATGAGTAGGGAGAGGATCGGGATGAGTAGGGAGAGGTTCCGGATGAGTAGGGAGAGGTTCCGGATGAGTAGGGAGAGGATCGGGAGGAGTAGGGAGAGGTTCAGGATGAGTAGGGAGAGGATCGGGATGAGTAGGGAGAGGTTCCGGATGAGTAGGGAGAGGATCGGGATGAGTAGGGAGAGGATCGTTATGAGTAGGGAGAGGTTCTGGATGAGTAGGGAGAGGTTCCGGATGAGTAGGGAGAGGTTCCGGATGAGTAGGGAGAGGATCGGGATGAGTAGGGAGAGGTTCCGGATGAGTAGGGAGAGGATCGGGATGAGTAGGGAGAGGTTCCGGATGAGTAGGGAGAGGTTCGGGATGAGTAGGGAGAGGATCGGGATGAGTAGGGAGAGGATCTGAATGAGTAGGGAGAGGATCGGGATGAGTAGGGGGAGGTTCCGGATGAGTAGGGAGAGGATCGGGATGAGTAGGGAGAGGATCGGGATGAGTAGGAAGAGGTTCCGGATGAGTAGGAAGAGGTTCGGAATGAGTAGGGAGAGGATCGGGATGAGTAGGGAGAGGATCGGGATGAGTAGGGAGAGGTTCCGGATGAGTAGGGAGAGGATCGGGATGAGTACGGAGAGGTTCAGGATGAGTAGGGAGAGGATCGGGATGAGTACGGAGAGGTTCAGGATGAGTAGGGAGAGGATCGGGATGAGTAGGGAGAGGATCTGGATGAGTAGGAAGAGGATCGGGATGAGTAGGGGGAGGTTCCGGATGAGTAGGGAGAGGATCGGGATGAGTAGGGAGAGGATCGGGATGAGTAGGGAGAGGTTCCAGATGAGTAGGGAGAGGATCGGGATGAGTAGGGAGAGGTTCCGGATAAGTAGGGAGAGGATCGGGATGAGTAGGGAGAGGATCGGGATGAGTAGGGAGAGGTTCAGGATGAGTAGGGAGAGGATCGGGATGAGTAGGGAGAGGTTCCGGATGAGTAGGGAGAGGATCGGGATGAGTAGGGAGAGGATCGGGATGAGTAGGGAGAGGTTCCAGATGAGTAGGGAGAGGTTCCGGATGAGTAGGGAGAGGTTCCGAATGAGTAGGGAGAGGATCGGGATGAGTAGGGAGAGGTTCAGGATGAGTAGGGAGAGGATCGGGATGAGTAGGGAGAGGTTCAGGATGAGTAGGGAGAGGATCGGGATGAGTAGGGAGAGGTTCCGGATGAGTAGGGAGAGGATCGGGATGAGTAGGGAGAGGATCGGGATGAGTAGGGAGAGGATCGGGATGAGTAGGGAGAGGTTCCAGATGAGTAGGGAGAGGTTCCGGATGAGTAGGGAGAGGTTCCGAATGAGTAGGGAGAGGATCGGGATGAGTAGGGAGAGGATCGGGATGAGTAGGGAGAGGATCGGGATGAGTAGGGAGAGGATCGGGATGAGTAGGGAGAGGTTCCGGATGAGTAGGGAGAGGTTCCGGATGAGTAGGGAGAGGATCGGGAGGAGTAGGGAGAGGTTCAGGATGAGTAGGGAGAGGATCGGGATGAGTAGGGAGAGGTTCCGGATGAGTAGGGAGAGGATCGGGATGAGTAGGGAGAGGATCGTTATGAGTAGGGAGAGGTTCTGGATGAGTAGGGAGAGGTTCCGGATGAGTAGGGAGAGGTTCCGGATGAGTAGGGAGAGGTTCCGGATGAGTAGGGAGAGGTTCCGGATGAGTAGGGAGAGGTTCCGGATGAGTAGGGAGAGGATCGGGATGAGTAGGGGGAGGTTCCGGATGAGTAGGGAGAGGATCGGGATGAGTAGGGAGAGGATCGGGATGAGTAGGAAGAGGTTCCGGATGAGTAGGAAGAGGTTCGGAATGAGTAGGGAGAGGATCGGGATGAGTAGGGAGAGGATCGGGATGAGTAGGGAGAGGTTCCGGATGAGTAGGGAGAGGATCGGGATGAGTACGGAGAGGTTCAGGATGAGTAGGGAGAGGATCGGGATGAGTACGGAGAGGTTCAGGATGAGTAGGGAGAGGATCGGGATGAGTAGGGAGAGGATCTGGATGAGTAGGAAGAGGATCGGGATGAGTAGGGGGAGGTTCCGGATGAGTAGGGAGAGGATCGGGATGAGTAGGGAGAGGTTCCGGATGAGTAGGGAGAGGTTCCGGATGAGTAGGGAGAGGATCGGGATGAGTAGGGAGAGGATCGGGATGAGTAGGGAGAGGTTCCAGATGAGTAGGGAGAGGATCGGGATGAGTAGGGAGAGGATCGGGATGAGTAGGGAGAGGTTCAGGATGAGTAGGGAGAGGATCGGGATGAGTAGGGAGAGGTTCCGGATGAGTAGGGAGAGGATCGGGATGAGTAGGGAGAGGATCGGGATGAGTAGGGAGAGGTTCCAGATGAGTAGGGAGAGGATCGGGATGAGTAGGGAGAGGTTCCGGATAAGTAGGGAGAGGATCGGGATGAGTAGGGAGAGGATCGGGATGAGTAGGGAGAGGTTCAGGATGAGTAGGGAGAGGATCGGGATGAGTAGGGAGAGGTTCCGGATGAGTAGGGAGAGGATCGGGATGAGTAGGGAGAGGATCGGGATGAGTAGGGAGAGGTTCAGGATGAGTAGGGAGAGGTTCCGGATGAGTAGGGAGAGGATCGGGATGAGTAGGGAGAGGATCGGGATGAGTAGGGAGAGGTTCCGGATGAGTAGGGAGAGGTTCCGGATGAGTAGGGAGAGGATCGGGAGGAGTAGGGAGAGGTTCAGGATGAGTAGGGAGAGGATCGGGATGAGTAGGGAGATGTTCCGGATGAGTAGGGAGAGGATCGGGATGAGTAGGGAGAGGATCGGGATGAGTAGGAAGAGGTTCCGGATGAGTAGGAAGAGGTTCGGAATGAGTAGGGAGAGGATCGGGATGAGTAGGGAGAGGATCGGGATGAGTAGGGAGAGGTTCCGGATGAGTAGGGAAAGGATCGGGATGAGTAGGGAGAGGTTCAGGATGAGTAGGGAGAGGATCGGGATGAGTAGGGAGAGGATCTGGATGAGTAGGAAGAGGATCGGGATGAGTAGGGGGAGGTTCCGGATGAGTAGGGAGAGGTTCTGGATGAGTAGGGAGAGGTTCCGGATGAGTAGGGAGAGGTTCCGGATGAGTAGGGAGAGGATCGGGATGAGTAGGGAGAGGTTCCGGATGAGTAGGGAGAGGATCGGGATGAGTAGGGAGAGGTTCCGGATGAGTAGGGAGAGGTTCGGGATGAGTAGGGAGAGGATCGGGATGAGTAGGGAGAGGATCTGAATGAGTAGGGAGAGGATCGGGATGAGTAGGGGGAGGTTCCGGATGAGTAGGGAGAGGATCGGGATGAGTAGGGAGAGGATCGGGATGAGTAGGAAGAGGTTCCGGATGAGTAGGAAGAGGTTCGGAATGAGTAGGGAGAGGATCGGGATGAGTAGGGAGAGGATCGGGATGAGTAGGGAGAGGTTCCGGATGAGTAGGGAGAGGATCGGGATGAGTACGGAGAGGTTCAGGATGAGTAGGGAGAGGATCGGGATGAGTAGGGAGAGGATCTGGATGAGTAGGAAGAGGATCGGGATGAGTAGGGGGAGGTTCCGGATGAGTAGGGAGAGGATCGGGATGAGTAGGGAGAGGTTCCGGATGAGTAGGGAGAGGTTCCGGATGAGTAGGGAGAGGATCGGGATGAGTAGGGAGAGGATCGGGATGAGTAGGGAGAGGTTCCAGATGAGTAGGGAGAGGATCGGGATGAGTAGGGAGAGGTTCCGGATGAGTAGGGAGAGGATCGGGATGAGTAGGGAGAGGTTCAGGATGAGTAGGGAGAGGATCGGGATGAGTAGGGAGAGGTTCCGGATGAGTAGGGAGAGGATCGGGATGAGTAGGGAGAGGATCGGGATGAGTAGGGAGAGGTTCCAGATGAGTAGGGAGAGGATCGGGATGAGTAGGGAGAGGTTCCGGATAAGTAGGGAGAGGATCGGGATGAGTAGGGAGAGGATCGGGATGAGTAGGGAGAGGTTCAGGATGAGTAGGGAGAGGATCGGGATGAGTAGGGAGAGGTTCCGGATGAGTAGGGAGAGGATCGGGATGAGTAGGGAGAGGATCGGGATGAGTAGGGAGAGGTTCCAGATGAGTAGGGAGAGGTTCCGGATGAGTAGGGAGAGGTTCCGGATGAGTAGGGAGAGGATCGGGATGAGTAGGGAGAGGATCGGGATGAGTAGGGAGAGGTTCCGGATGAGTAGGGAGAGGTTCCGGATGAGTAGGGAGAGGATCGGGAGGAGTAGGGAGAGGTTCAGGATGAGTAGGGAGAGGATCGGGATGAGTAGGGAGATGTTCCGGATGAGTAGGGAGAGGATCGGGATGAGTAGGGAGAGGATCGGGATGAGTAGGAAGAGGTTCCGGATGAGTAGGAAGAGGTTCGGAATGAGTAGGGAGAGGATCGGGATGAGTAGGGAGAGGATCGGGATGAGTAGGGAGAGGTTCCGGATGAGTAGGGAAAGGATCGGGATGAGTAGGGAGAGGTTCAGGATGAGTAGGGAGAGGATCGGGATGAGTAGGGAGAGGATCTGGATGAGTAGGAAGAGGATCGGGATGAGTAGGGGGAGGTTCCGGATGAGTAGGGAGAGGATCGGGATGAGTAGGGAGAGGTTCCGGATGAGTAGGGAGAGGTTCCGGATGAGTAGGGAGAGGATCGGGATGAGTAGGGAGAGGTTCCGGATGAGTAGGGAGAGGAGCGGGATGAGTAGGGAGAGGTTCCGGATGAGTAGGGAGAGGATCGGGATGAGTAGGGAGAGGATCGGGATGAGTAGGGAGAGGTTCAGGATGAGTAGGGAGAGGATCGGGATGAGTAGGGAGAGGTTCCGGATGAGTAGGGAGAGGATCGGGATGAGTAGGGAGAGGATCGGGATGAGTAGGGAGAGGTTCCAGATGAGTAGGGAGAGGATCGGGATGAGTAGGGAGAGGTTCCGGATGAGTAGGGAGAGGATCGGGATGAGTAGGGAGAGGATCGGGATGAATAGGGAGAGGTTCAGGATGAGTAGGGAGAGGATCGGGATGAGTAGGGAGAGGTTCCAGATGAGTAGGGAGAGGTTCCGGATGAGTAGGGAGAGGTTCCGGATGAGTAGGGAGAGGATCGGGATGAGTAGGGAGAGGATCGGGATGAGTAGGGAGAGGTTCCGGATGAGTAGGGAGAGGTTCCGGATGAGTAGGGAGAGGATCGGGAGGAGTAGGGAGAGGTTCAGGATGAGTAGGGAGAGGATCGGGATGAGTAGGGAGAGGTTCCGGATGAGTAGGGAGAGGATCGGGATGAGTAGGGAGAGGATCGGGATGAGTAGGAAGAGGTTCCGGATGAGTAGGAAGAGGTTCGGAATGAGTAGGGAGAGGATCGGGATGAGTAGGGAGAGGATCGGGATGAGTAGGGAGAGGTTCCGGATGAGTAGGGAGAGGATCGGGATGAGTAGGGAGAGGTTCAGGATGAGTAGGGAGAGGATCGGGATGAGTAGGGAGAGGATCTGGATGAGTAGGAAGAGGATCGGGATGAGTAGGGGGAGGTTCCGGATGAGTAGGGAGAGGATCGGGATGAGTAGGGAGAGGTTCCGGATGAGTAGGGAGAGGTTCCGGATGAGTAGGGAGAGGATCGGGATGAGTAGGGAGAGGTTCCGGATGAGTAGGGAGAGGATCGGGATGAGTAGGGAGAGGTTCCGGATGAGTAGGGAGAGGATCGGGATGAGTAGGGAGAGGATCGGGATGAGTAGGGAGAGGTTCAGGATGAGTAGGGAGAGGATCGGGATGAGTAGGGAGAGGTTCCGGATGAGTAGGGAGAGGATCGGGATGAGTAGGGAGAGGATCGGGATGAGTAGGGAGAGGTTCCAGATGAGTAGGGAGAGGATCGGGATGAGTAGGGAGAGGTTCCGGATGAGTAGGGAGAGGATCGGGATGAGTAGGGAGAGGATCGGGATGAATAGGGAGAGGTTCAGGATGAGTAGGGAGAGGATCGGGATGAGTAGGGAGAGGATCGGGATGAGTAGGGAGAGGATCGGGATGAGTAGGGAGAGGTTCCAGATGAGTAGGGAGAGGATCGGGATGAGTAGGGAGAGGATCGGGATGAGTAGGGAGAGGATCGGGATGAGTAGGGAGAGGATCGGGATGAGTAGGGAGAGGTTCCGGATGAGTAGGGAGAGGATCGGGATGAGTAGGGAGAGGATCGGGATGAGTAGGGAGAGGTTCCGGATAAGTAGGGAGAGGATCGGGATGAGTAGGGAGAGGATCGGGATGAGTAGGGAGAGGTTCAGGATGAGTAGGGAGAGGATCGGGATGAGTAGGGAGAGGATCGGGATGAGTAGGGAGAGGATCGGGATGAGTAGGGAGAGGTTCCGGATGAGTAGGGAGAGGATCGGGATGAGTACGGAGAGGTTCAGGATGAGTAGGGAGAGGATCGGGATGAGTAGGGAGAGGATCTGGATGAGTAGGAAGAGGATCGGGATGAGTAGGGGGAGGTTCCGGATGAGTAGGGAGAGGATCGGGATGAGTAGGGAGAGGTTCCGGATGAGTAGGGAGAGGTTCCGGATGAGTAGGGAGAGGATCGGGATGAGTAGGGAGAGGTTCCGGATGAGTAGGGAGAGGATCGGGATGAGTAGGGAGAGGTTCCGGATGAGTAGGGAGAGGATCGGGATGAGTAGGGAGAGGTTCCGGATGAGTAGGGAGAGGATCGGGATGAGTAGGGAGAGGATCGGGATGAGTAGGGAGAGGTTCAGGATGAGTAGGGAGAGGATCAGGATGAGTAGGGAGAGGTTCCGGATGAGTAGGGAGAGGATCGGGATAAGTAGGGAGAGGATCGGGATGAGTAGGGAGAGGTTCCAGATGAGTAGGGAGAGGATCGGGATGAGTAGGGAGAGGTTCCGGATGAGTAGGGAGAGGATCGGGATGAGTAGGGAGAGGATCGGGATGAATAGGGAGAGGTTCAGGATGAGTAGGGAGAGGATCGGGATGAGTAGGGAGAGGATCAGGATGAGTAGGGAGAGGATCGGGATGAGTAGGGAGAGGTTCCAGATGAGTAGGGAGAGGATCGGGATGAGTAGGGAGAGGTTCCGGATGAGTAGGGAGAGGATCGGGATGAGTAGGGAGAGGATCGGGATGAGTAGGGAGAGGTTCCGGATGAGTAGGGAGAGGATCGGGATGAGTAGGGAGAGGATCGGGATGAGTAGGGAGAGGTTTCGGATAAGTAGGGAGAGGATCGGGATGAGTAGGGAGAGGATCGGGATGAGTAGGGAGAGGTTCAGGATGAGTAGGGAGAGGATCGGGATGAGTAGGGAGAGGTTCCGGATGAGTAGGGAGAGGATCGGGATGAGTAGGGAGAGGATCGGGATGAGTAGGGAGAGGTTCCAGATGAGTAGGGAGAGGATCGGGATGAGTAGGGAGAGGTTCCGGATGAGTAGGGAGAGGATCGGGATGAGTAGGGAGAGGATCGGGATGAATAGGGAGAGGATCGGGATGAGTAGGGAGAGGTTCAGGATGAGTAGGGAGAGGATCGGGATGAGTAGGGAGAGGATCGGGATGAGTAGGGAGAGGTTCCGGATGAGTAGGGAGAGGATCGGGATGAGTAGGGAGAGGTTCCGGATGAGTAGGGAGAGGATCGGGATGAGTAGGGAGAGGATCGGGATGAGTAGGGAGAGGATCGGGATGAGTAGGGAGAGGTTCCGGATGAGTAGGGAGAGGATCAGGATGAGTAGGGAGAGGATCGGGATGAGTAGGGAGAGGATCGGGATGAGTAGGGAGAGGTTCAGGATGAGTAGGGAGAGGATCGGGATGAGTAGGGAGAGGATCGGGATGAGTAGGGAGAGGTTCCGGATGAGTAGGGAGAGGATCGGGATGAGTAGGGAGAGGTTAAGGATGAGTAGGGAGAGGATCGGGATGAGTAGGGAGAGGATCGGGATGAGTAGGGAGAGGTTCCGGATGAGTAGGGAGAGGATCGGGATGAGTAGGGAGAGGATCGGGATGAGAAGGGAGAGGTTCCGGATGAGTAGGGAGAGGATCGGGATGAGTAGGGAGAGGATCGGGATAAGTAGGGAGAGGTTCAGGATGAGTAGGGAGAGGATCGGGATGAGTAGGGAGAGGTTCCGGATGAGTAGGGAGAGGATCGGGATGAGTAGGGAGAGGTTCCAGATGAGTAGGGAGAGGATCGGGATGAGTAGGGAGAGGTTCCAGATGAGTAGGGAGAGGATCGGGATGAGTAGGGAGAGGATCCGGATGAGTAGGGAGAGGATCGGGATGCGTAGGGAGAGGATCGGGATGAGTAGGGAGAGGTTCCGGATGAGTAGGGAGGGGATCAGGATGAGTAGGGAGAGGTTCCGGATGAGTAGAGAGAGGTTTCGGATGAGTAGGTAGAGGATCGGGATGAGTAGGGAGAGGTTCCGGATGAGTAGGGAGAGGATCGGGATGAGTAGGGAGTGGTTCCGGATGAGTAGGGAGAGGATCGGGATAAGTAGGGAGAGGTTCCGGATGAGTAGGGAGAGGATCGGGATGAGTAGGGAGAGGATCGGGATGAGTAGGGAGAGGTTCCGGATGAGTAGGGAGAGGATCGGGATGAGTAGGGAGAGGATCGGGATGAGTAGGGAGAGATTCAGGATGAGTAGGGAGAGGATCGGGATGAGTAGGGAGAGGATCGGGATGAGTAGGGAGAGATTCAGGATGAGTAGGGAGAGGATCGGGATGAGTAGGGAGAGGATCGGGACGAGTAGGGAGAGGATGAGTAGGGAGAGGTTCCGGATGAGTAGGTAGAGGTTCCGGATGAGTAGGGAGAGGTTCCGGATGAGTAGGGAGAGGATCGGGATGAGCAGGGAGAGGATCGGGATGAGTAGGGAGAGGATCGGGATGAGAAGGGAGAGGATCGGGATGAGAAGGGAGAGGTTCCGGATGAGTAGGGAGAGGATCGGGCTGAGTAGGGAGAGGATCGGGATAAGTAGGGAGAGGTTCAGGATGAGTAGGGAGAGGATCGGGATGAGTAGGGAGAGGTTCCGGATGAGTAGGGAGAGGATCGGGATGAGTAGGGAGAGGTTCCAGATGAGTAGGGAGAGGATCGGGATGAGTAGGGAGAGGTTCCAGATGAGTAGGGAGAGGATCGGGATGAGTAGGGAGAGGATCAGGATGAGTAGGGAGAGGTTCCGGATGAGTAGGGAGAGGATCGGGATGAGTAGGGAGAGGATCGGGATGAGTAGGGAGAGGTTCCGGATGAGTAGGGAGGGGATCAGGATGAGTAGGGAGAGGTTCCGGATGAGTAGAGAGAGGTTTCGGATGAGTAGGTAGAGGATCAGGATGAGTAGGGAGAGGTTCCGGATGAGTAGGGAGAGGATTGGGATGAGTAGGGAGTGGTTCCGATGAGTAGGGAGAGGATCGGGATGAGTAGGGAGTGGTTCCGGATGAGTAGGGAGGGGATCAGGATGAGTAGGGAGAGGTTCCGGATGAGTAGAGAGAGGTTTCGGATGAGTAGGTAGAGGATCGGGATGAGTAGGGAGAGGTTCCGGATGAGTAGGGAGTGGTTCCGGATGAGTAGGGAGAGGATCGGGATGAGTAGGGAGTGGTTCCGGATGAGTAGAGAGAGGATCGGGATGAGTAGGGAGAGGATTGGGATGAGTAGGGAGAGGATTGGGATGAGTAGGGAGAGGTTCCGGATGAGTAGGGAGAGGATCGGGATGAGTAGGGAGAGGATCGGGATGAGTAGGGAGAGGTTCAGGATGAGTAGGGAGAGGATCGGGATGAGTAGGGAGAGGTTCCGGATGAGTAGGGAGAGGATCGGGATGAGTAGGGAGAGGTTCCGGATGAGTAGGGAGAGGATCGGGACGAGTAGGGAGAGGATGAGTAGGGAGAGGTTCCGGATGAGTAGGTAGAGGTTTCGGATGTGTAGGGAGAGGATCGGGATGAGTAGGGAGAGGATCAGGATGAGTAGGTAGAGGTTTCGGATGTGTAGGGAGAGGATCGGGATGAGTAGGGAGAGGTTCCGGATGAGTAGGGAGAGGTTTCGGATGAGTAGGGAGAGGTTCCTGATGAGTAGGGAGAGGTTTCGGATGAGTAGGGAGAGGATCGGGATGAGTAGGGAGAGGTTCCGGATGAGTAGGGAGAGGTTCCGGATGAGTAGGGAGAGGTTCCGGATGAGTAGGGAGAGGTTCCGGATGAGTAGGGAGAGGTTTCGGATGAGTAGGGAGAGGTTCCTGATGAGTAGGGAGAGGTTTCGGATGAGTAGGGAGAGGATCGGGATGAGTAGGGAGAGGATCAGGATGAGTAGGGAGAGGTTCCGGATGAGTAGGGAGAGGATCGGGATGAGTAGGGAGAGGATCGGGATGAGTAGGGAGAGGATCCGGATGAGTAGGGAGAGGATCGGGATGAGTAGGGAGAGGATCAGGATGAGTAGGGAGAGGTTCTGGATGAGTAGGGAGAGGTTCCGGATGAGTAGGGAGAGGATCGGGATGAGTAGGGAGAGGTTCCGGATGAGTAGGGAGAGGATCGGGATGAGTAGGGAGAGGTTCCGGATGAGAAGGGAGAGGATCGGGATGAGTAGGGAGAGGATCGGGATGAGTAGGGAGAGGATCAGGATGAGTAGGGAGAGGATCCGGATGAGTAGGGAGAGGATCGGGATGAGTAGGGAGAGGTTCCGGATAAGTAGGGAGAGGATCGGGATGAGTAGGGAGAGGATCGGGATGAGTAGGGAGAGGATTGGGATGAGTAGGGAGAGGTTCCGGATGAGTAGGGAGAGGATCAGGATGAGTAGGGAGTGGTTCCGGATGAGTCGGGAGAGGATCGGGATGAGTAGGGAGATGTTCCGGATGAGTAGGGAGAGGATCGGGATGAGTAGGGAGAGGATCGGGATGAGTAGGAAGAGGTTCCGGATGAGTAGGAAGAGGTTCGGAATGAGTAGGGAGAGGATCGGGATGAGTAGGGAGAGGATCGGGATGAGTAGGGAGAGGTTCCGGATGAGTAGGGAAAGGATCGGGATGAGTAGGGAGAGGTTCAGGATGAGTAGGGAGAGGATCGGGATGAGTAGGGAGAGGATCTGGATGAGTAGGAAGAGGATCGGGATGAGTAGGGGGAGGTTCCGGATGAGTAGGGAGAGGTTCTGGATGAGTAGGGAGAGGTTCCGGATGAGTAGGGAGAGGTTCCGGATGAGTAGGGAGAGGATCGGGATGAGTAGGGAGAGGTTCCGGATGAGTAGGGAGAGGATCGGGATGAGTAGGGAGAGGTTCCGGATGAGTAGGGAGAGGTTCGGGATGAGTAGGGAGAGGATCGGGATGAGTAGGGAGAGGATCTGAATGAGTAGGGAGAGGATCGGGATGAGTAGGGGGAGGTTCCGGATGAGTAGGGAGAGGATCGGGATGAGTAGGGAGAGGATCGGGATGAGTAGGAAGAGGTTCCGGATGAGTAGGAAGAGGTTCGGAATGAGTAGGGAGAGGATCGGGATGAGTAGGGAGAGGATCGGGATGAGTAGGGAGAGGTTCCGGATGAGTAGGGAGAGGATCGGGATGAGTACGGAGAGGTTCAGGATGAGTAGGGAGAGGATCGGGATGAGTAGGGAGAGGATCTGGATGAGTAGGAAGAGGATCGGGATGAGTAGGGGGAGGTTCCGGATGAGTAGGGAGAGGATCGGGATGAGTAGGGAGAGGTTCCGGATGAGTAGGGAGAGGTTCCGGATGAGTAGGGAGAGGATCGGGATGAGTAGGGAGAGGATCGGGATGAGTAGGGAGAGGTTCCAGATGAGTAGGGAGAGGATCGGGATGAGTAGGGAGAGGTTCCGGATGAGTAGGGAGAGGATCGGGATGAGTAGGGAGAGGTTCAGGATGAGTAGGGAGAGGATCGGGATGAGTAGGGAGAGGTTCCGGATGAGTAGGGAGAGGATCGGGATGAGTAGGGAGAGGATCGGGATGAGTAGGGAGAGGTTCCAGATGAGTAGGGAGAGGATCGGGATGAGTAGGGAGAGGTTCCGGATAAGTAGGGAGAGGATCGGGATGAGTAGGGAGAGGATCGGGATGAGTAGGGAGAGGTTCAGGATGAGTAGGGAGAGGATCGGGATGAGTAGGGAGAGGTTCCGGATGAGTAGGGAGAGGATCGGGATGAGTAGGGAGAGGATCGGGATGAGTAGGGAGAGGTTCCAGATGAGTAGGGAGAGGTTCCGGATGAGTAGGGAGAGGTTCCGGATGAGTAGGGAGAGGATCGGGATGAGTAGGGAGAGGATCGGGATGAGTAGGGAGAGGTTCCGGATGAGTAGGGAGAGGTTCCGGATGAGTAGGGAGAGGATCGGGAGGAGTAGGGAGAGGTTCAGGATGAGTAGGGAGAGGATCGGGATGAGTAGGGAGATGTTCCGGATGAGTAGGGAGAGGATCGGGATGAGTAGGGAGAGGATCGGGATGAGTAGGAAGAGGTTCCGGATGAGTAGGAAGAGGTTCGGAATGAGTAGGGAGAGGATCGGGATGAGTAGGGAGAGGATCGGGATGAGTAGGGAGAGGTTCCGGATGAGTAGGGAAAGGATCGGGATGAGTAGGGAGAGGTTCAGGATGAGTAGGGAGAGGATCGGGATGAGTAGGGAGAGGATCTGGATGAGTAGGAAGAGGATCGGGATGAGTAGGGGGAGGTTCCGGATGAGTAGGGAGAGGATCGGGATGAGTAGGGAGAGGTTCCGGATGAGTAGGGAGAGGTTCCGGATGAGTAGGGAGAGGATCGGGATGAGTAGGGAGAGGTTCCGGATGAGTAGGGAGAGGAGCGGGATGAGTAGGGAGAGGTTCCGGATGAGTAGGGAGAGGATCGGGATGAGTAGGGAGAGGATCGGGATGAGTAGGGAGAGGTTCAGGATGAGTAGGGAGAGGATCGGGATGAGTAGGGAGAGGTTCCGGATGAGTAGGGAGAGGATCGGGATGAGTAGGGAGAGGATCGGGATGAGTAGGGAGAGGTTCCAGATGAGTAGGGAGAGGATCGGGATGAGTAGGGAGAGGTTCCGGATGAGTAGGGAGAGGATCGGGATGAGTAGGGAGAGGATCGGGATGAATAGGGAGAGGTTCAGGATGAGTAGGGAGAGGATCGGGATGAGTAGGGAGAGGTTCCAGATGAGTAGGGAGAGGTTCCGGATGAGTAGGGAGAGGTTCCGGATGAGTAGGGAGAGGATCGGGATGAGTAGGGAGAGGATCGGGATGAGTAGGGAGAGGTTCCGGATGAGTAGGGAGAGGTTCCGGATGAGTAGGGAGAGGATCGGGAGGAGTAGGGAGAGGTTCAGGATGAGTAGGGAGAGGATCGGGATGAGTAGGGAGAGGTTCCGGATGAGTAGGGAGAGGATCGGGATGAGTAGGGAGAGGATCGGGATGAGTAGGAAGAGGTTCCGGATGAGTAGGAAGAGGTTCGGAATGAGTAGGGAGAGGATCGGGATGAGTAGGGAGAGGATCGGGATGAGTAGGGAGAGGTTCCGGATGAGTAGGGAGAGGATCGGGATGAGTAGGGAGAGGTTCAGGATGAGTAGGGAGAGGATCGGGATGAGTAGGGAGAGGATCTGGATGAGTAGGAAGAGGATCGGGATGAGTAGGGGGAGGTTCCGGATGAGTAGGGAGAGGATCGGGATGAGTAGGGAGAGGTTCCGGATGAGTAGGGAGAGGTTCCGGATGAGTAGGGAGAGGATCGGGATGAGTAGGGAGAGGTTCCGGATGAGTAGGGAGAGGATCGGGATGAGTAGGGAGAGGTTCCGGATGAGTAGGGAGAGGATCGGGATGAGTAGGGAGAGGATCGGGATGAGTAGGGAGAGGTTCAGGATGAGTAGGGAGAGGATCGGGATGAGTAGGGAGAGGTTCCGGATGAGTAGGGAGAGGATCGGGATGAGTAGGGAGAGGATCGGGATGAGTAGGGAGAGGTTCCAGATGAGTAGGGAGAGGATCGGGATGAGTAGGGAGAGGTTCCGGATGAGTAGGGAGAGGATCGGGATGAGTAGGGAGAGGATCGGGATGAATAGGGAGAGGTTCAGGATGAGTAGGGAGAGGATCGGGATGAGTAGGGAGAGGATCGGGATGAGTAGGGAGAGGATCGGGATGAGTAGGGAGAGGTTCCAGATGAGTAGGGAGAGGATCGGGATGAGTAGGGAGAGGATCGGGATGAGTAGGGAGAGGATCGGGATGAGTAGGGAGAGGTTCCGGATGAGTAGGGAGAGGATCGGGATGAGTAGGGAGAGGATCGGGATGAGTAGGGAGAGGTTCCGGATAAGTAGGGAGAGGATCGGGATGAGTAGGGAGAGGATCGGGATGAGTAGGGAGAGGTTCAGGATGAGTAGGGAGAGGATCGGGATGAGTAGGGAGAGGATCGGGATGAGTAGGGAGAGGATCGGGATGAGTAGGGAGAGGTTCCGGATGAGTAGGGAGAGGATCGGGATGAGTACGGAGAGGTTCAGGATGAGTAGGGAGAGGATCGGGATGAGTAGGGAGAGGATCTGGATGAGTAGGAAGAGGATCGGGATGAGTAGGGGGAGGTTCCGGATGAGTAGGGAGAGGATCGGGATGAGTAGGGAGAGGTTCCGGATGAGTAGGGAGAGGTTCCGGATGAGTAGGGAGAGGATCGGGATGAGTAGGGAGAGGTTCCGGATGAGTAGGGAGAGGATCGGGATGAGTAGGGAGAGGTTCCGGATGAGTAGGGAGAGGATCGGGATGAGTAGGGAGAGGTTCCGGATGAGTAGGGAGAGGATCGGGATGAGTAGGGAGAGGATCGGGATGAGTAGGGAGAGGTTCAGGATGAGTAGGGAGAGGATCAGGATGAGTAGGGAGAGGTTCCGGATGAGTAGGGAGAGGATCGGGATAAGTAGGGAGAGGATCGGGATGAGTAGGGAGAGGTTCCAGATGAGTAGGGAGAGGATCGGGATGAGTAGGGAGAGGTTCCGGATGAGTAGGGAGAGGATCGGGATGAGTAGGGAGAGGATCGGGATGAATAGGGAGAGGTTCAGGATGAGTAGGGAGAGGATCGGGATGAGTAGGGAGAGGATCAGGATGAGTAGGGAGAGGATCGGGATGAGTAGGGAGAGGTTCCAGATGAGTAGGGAGAGGATCGGGATGAGTAGGGAGAGGTTCCGGATGAGTAGGGAGAGGATCGGGATGAGTAGGGAGAGGATCGGGATGAGTAGGGAGAGGTTCCGGATGAGTAGGGAGAGGATCGGGATGAGTAGGGAGAGGATCGGGATGAGTAGGGAGAGGTTTCGGATAAGTAGGGAGAGGATCGGGATGAGTAGGGAGAGGATCGGGATGAGTAGGGAGAGGTTCAGGATGAGTAGGGAGAGGATCGGGATGAGTAGGGAGAGGTTCCGGATGAGTAGGGAGAGGATCGGGATGAGTAGGGAGAGGATCGGGATGAGTAGGGAGAGGTTCCAGATGAGTAGGGAGAGGATCGGGATGAGTAGGGAGAGGTTCCGGATGAGTAGGGAGAGGATCGGGATGAGTAGGGAGAGGATCGGGATGAATAGGGAGAGGATCGGGATGAGTAGGGAGAGGTTCAGGATGAGTAGGGAGAGGATCGGGATGAGTAGGGAGAGGATCGGGATGAGTAGGGAGAGGTTCCGGATGAGTAGGGAGAGGATCGGGATGAGTAGGGAGAGGTTCCGGATGAGTAGGGAGAGGATCGGGATGAGTAGGGAGAGGATCGGGATGAGTAGGGAGAGGATCGGGATGAGTAGGGAGAGGTTCCGGATGAGTAGGGAGAGGATCAGGATGAGTAGGGAGAGGATCGGGATGAGTAGGGAGAGGATCGGGATGAGTAGGGAGAGGTTCAGGATGAGTAGGGAGAGGATCGGGATGAGTAGGGAGAGGATCGGGATGAGTAGGGAGAGGTTCCGGATGAGTAGGGAGAGGATCGGGATGAGTAGGGAGAGGTTAAGGATGAGTAGGGAGAGGATCGGGATGAGTAGGGAGAGGATCGGGATGAGTAGGGAGAGGTTCCGGATGAGTAGGGAGAGGATCGGGATGAGTAGGGAGAGGATCGGGATGAGAAGGGAGAGGTTCCGGATGAGTAGGGAGAGGATCGGGATGAGTAGGGAGAGGATCGGGATAAGTAGGGAGAGGTTCAGGATGAGTAGGGAGAGGATCGGGATGAGTAGGGAGAGGTTCCGGATGAGTAGGGAGAGGATCGGGATGAGTAGGGAGAGGTTCCAGATGAGTAGGGAGAGGATCGGGATGAGTAGGGAGAGGTTCCAGATGAGTAGGGAGAGGATCGGGATGAGTAGGGAGAGGATCCGGATGAGTAGGGAGAGGATCGGGATGCGTAGGGAGAGGATCGGGATGAGTAGGGAGAGGTTCCGGATGAGTAGGGAGGGGATCAGGATGAGTAGGGAGAGGTTCCGGATGAGTAGAGAGAGGTTTCGGATGAGTAGGTAGAGGATCGGGATGAGTAGGGAGAGGTTCCGGATGAGTAGGGAGAGGATCGGGATGAGTAGGGAGTGGTTCCGGATGAGTAGGGAGAGGATCGGGATAAGTAGGGAGAGGTTCCGGATGAGTAGGGAGAGGATCGGGATGAGTAGGGAGAGGATCGGGATGAGTAGGGAGAGGTTCCGGATGAGTAGGGAGAGGATCGGGATGAGTAGGGAGAGGATCGGGATGAGTAGGGAGAGATTCAGGATGAGTAGGGAGAGGATCGGGATGAGTAGGGAGAGGATCGGGATGAGTAGGGAGAGATTCAGGATGAGTAGGGAGAGGATCGGGATGAGTAGGGAGAGGATCGGGACGAGTAGGGAGAGGATGAGTAGGGAGAGGTTCCGGATGAGTAGGTAGAGGTTCCGGATGAGTAGGGAGAGGTTCCGGATGAGTAGGGAGAGGATCGGGATGAGCAGGGAGAGGATCGGGATGAGTAGGGAGAGGATCGGGATGAGAAGGGAGAGGATCGGGATGAGAAGGGAGAGGTTCCGGATGAGTAGGGAGAGGATCGGGCTGAGTAGGGAGAGGATCGGGATAAGTAGGGAGAGGTTCAGGATGAGTAGGGAGAGGATCGGGATGAGTAGGGAGAGGTTCCGGATGAGTAGGGAGAGGATCGGGATGAGTAGGGAGAGGTTCCAGATGAGTAGGGAGAGGATCGGGATGAGTAGGGAGAGGTTCCAGATGAGTAGGGAGAGGATCGGGATGAGTAGGGAGAGGATCAGGATGAGTAGGGAGAGGTTCCGGATGAGTAGGGAGAGGATCGGGATGAGTAGGGAGAGGATCGGGATGAGTAGGGAGAGGTTCCGGATGAGTAGGGAGGGGATCAGGATGAGTAGGGAGAGGTTCCGGATGAGTAGAGAGAGGTTTCGGATGAGTAGGTAGAGGATCAGGATGAGTAGGGAGAGGTTCCGGATGAGTAGGGAGAGGATTGGGATGAGTAGGGAGTGGTTCCGATGAGTAGGGAGAGGATCGGGATGAGTAGGGAGTGGTTCCGGATGAGTAGGGAGGGGATCAGGATGAGTAGGGAGAGGTTCCGGATGAGTAGAGAGAGGTTTCGGATGAGTAGGTAGAGGATCGGGATGAGTAGGGAGAGGTTCCGGATGAGTAGGGAGTGGTTCCGGATGAGTAGGGAGAGGATCGGGATGAGTAGGGAGTGGTTCCGGATGAGTAGAGAGAGGATCGGGATGAGTAGGGAGAGGATTGGGATGAGTAGGGAGAGGATTGGGATGAGTAGGGAGAGGTTCCGGATGAGTAGGGAGAGGATCGGGATGAGTAGGGAGAGGATCGGGATGAGTAGGGAGAGGTTCAGGATGAGTAGGGAGAGGATCGGGATGAGTAGGGAGAGGTTCCGGATGAGTAGGGAGAGGATCGGGATGAGTAGGGAGAGGTTCCGGATGAGTAGGGAGAGGATCGGGACGAGTAGGGAGAGGATGAGTAGGGAGAGGTTCCGGATGAGTAGGTAGAGGTTTCGGATGTGTAGGGAGAGGATCGGGATGAGTAGGGAGAGGATCAGGATGAGTAGGTAGAGGTTTCGGATGTGTAGGGAGAGGATCGGGATGAGTAGGGAGAGGTTCCGGATGAGTAGGGAGAGGTTTCGGATGAGTAGGGAGAGGTTCCTGATGAGTAGGGAGAGGTTTCGGATGAGTAGGGAGAGGATCGGGATGAGTAGGGAGAGGTTCCGGATGAGTAGGGAGAGGTTCCGGATGAGTAGGGAGAGGTTCCGGATGAGTAGGGAGAGGTTCCGGATGAGTAGGGAGAGGTTTCGGATGAGTAGGGAGAGGTTCCTGATGAGTAGGGAGAGGTTTCGGATGAGTAGGGAGAGGATCGGGATGAGTAGGGAGAGGATCAGGATGAGTAGGGAGAGGTTCCGGATGAGTAGGGAGAGGATCGGGATGAGTAGGGAGAGGATCGGGATGAGTAGGGAGAGGATCCGGATGAGTAGGGAGAGGATCGGGATGAGTAGGGAGAGGATCAGGATGAGTAGGGAGAGGTTCTGGATGAGTAGGGAGAGGTTCCGGATGAGTAGGGAGAGGATCGGGATGAGTAGGGAGAGGTTCCGGATGAGTAGGGAGAGGATCGGGATGAGTAGGGAGAGGTTCCGGATGAGAAGGGAGAGGATCGGGATGAGTAGGGAGAGGATCGGGATGAGTAGGGAGAGGATCAGGATGAGTAGGGAGAGGATCCGGATGAGTAGGGAGAGGATCGGGATGAGTAGGGAGAGGTTCCGGATAAGTAGGGAGAGGATCGGGATGAGTAGGGAGAGGATCGGGATGAGTAGGGAGAGGATTGGGATGAGTAGGGAGAGGTTCCGGATGAGTAGGGAGAGGATCAGGATGAGTAGGGAGTGGTTCCGGATGAGTCGGGAGAGGATCGGGATGAGTAGGGAGTGGTTCCGGATGAGTAGGGAGAGGATCGGGATGAGTAGGGAGAGGATCGGGATGAGTAGGGAGAGGAAAGCAGCCGTCACCTTCTTATAGTCTAATACGTCTTTCTGAAGTTTGACTTTCATTTGTCACTCACATTTGCCGATATAAATCTACCAATCCATGGACCACGACCCTCTCCAGACGGCGCGGCCGTGAAAGGGGCCCCCATTGCGCCTTCATAGGGGAGCCACTAAAAAAATGTCATTATTCTGAAGCCGAATATTTGACATGAAGTTCCGCAGAACACAGAAGTTTACGTACCGCATGTCGAAGGTGGAACCCATGAATGACGGTTTCAGCGTCTCGGCGGCGGGTGGCGACGGTGTACGGTGGCAGCGCCGCCTGCTCATCCCAGTATTTGTCTTTCAGCATCGGCGGCAGGTTCTGGTACATATCATCCACCGAGAGGAGGGAGACCTGCACAGGAAGCACAGCGGGTGACAGATTTATTATCGATCCTCAGGAAACAATCGTCAGATAAGAACCATTTCATGGAACGCGCGGCGTGTTGGGGGCCCATGGAGGAGTTCATGACGGAATTCCAGAACCTCCTACCAAATACTCACCGAAATCTTCCTTTCCTGGCACCTCAACGTGTCCCCACTGCAGGATATCCTCCTTTATAAAGCTCTCACCTCATTGGCTGCCGACATTCTGATACGAGAGACACCGGCGCAGCGCTTTGGGAATTCCACAAGTCCTAACATTTTACATTCCGGACCATTCGTGAGATTCCATAACGTGGAGGGAGAACGTCTCAAGAGGTGGCCCCTGCCAGGCGTCTCAAGACCACCAAAAGGTCCCACTGTGGAAAGTTTGGTTTCCTGGGGGGTCTTCGTGCTTGGAAACCCTTTTTTGTGACTTCTACCTCTAGGTGAGCCTAGAATACGACCCGGAATAAGACCCAGAATAAGACCCAGAATAAGGCCCAGAATAAGATCCAGAATAAGGCCCAGAATAAGACCCAGAATAAGACACAGAATAAGGCCTAGAATAAGACCCAGAATAAGGCCCAGAATAAGATCCAGAATAAGGCCCAGAATAAGACCCAGAATAAGATCCAGAATAAGACCTAGAATAAGACCCAGAATAAGACCTAGAATAAGATCCAGAATAAGATCCAGAATAAGACCCAGAATAAGACCCAGAATAAGGCCCAGAATAAGGCCCAGAATAAGATCCAGAATAAGACCTAGAATAAGACCCAGAATAAGACCCAGAATAAGACCCAGAATAAGGCCCAGAATAAGGCCCAGAATAAGATCCAGAATAAGGCCCAGAATAAGACCCAGAATAAGACACAGAATAAGGCCTAGAATAAGACCCAGAATAAGGCCCAGAATAAGATCCAGAATAAGGCCCAGAATAAGACCCAGAATAAGACCCAGAATAAGATCCAGAATAAGACCTAGAATAAGACCCAGAATAAGACCTAGAATAAGATCCAGAATAAGATCCAGAATAAGACCCAGAATAAGGCCCAGAATAAGGCCCAGAATAAGGCCCAGAATAAGATCCAGAATAAGACCTAGAATAAGATCCAGAATAAGGCCCAGAATAAGACCCAGAATAAGACCCAGAATAAGACCCAGAATAAGGCCCAGAATAAGACCTAGAATAAGACCCAGAATAAGATCCAGAATAAGACCCAGAATAAGACCCAGAATAAGACCTAGAATAAGATCCAGAATAAGATCCAGAATAAGACCCAGAATAAGGCCCAGAATAAGGCCCAGAATAAGGCCCAGAATAAGATCCAGAATAAGACCTAGAATAAGACACAGAATAAGGCCTAGAATAAGACCCAGAATAAGGCCCAGAATAAGATCCAGAATAAGGCCCAGAATAAGACCCAGAATAAGACCCAGAATAAGATCCAGAATAAGACCTAGAATAAGACCCAGAATAAGACCTAGAATAAGATCCAGAATAAGATCCAGAATAAGACCCAGAATAAGGCCCAGAATAAGGCCCAGAATAAGGCCCAGAATAAGATCCAGAATAAGACCTAGAATAAGACCCAGAATAAGACCCAGAATAAGACCCAGAATAAGACCCAGAATAAGACCCAGAATAAGGCCCAGAATAAGGCCCAGAATAAGGCCCAGAATAGGACCCAGAATAAGACCCAGAATAAGATCCAGAATAAGGCCCAGAATAAGGCCCAGAATAAGGCCCAGAATAAGGCCCAGAATAAGACCCAGAATAGGACCCAGAATAAGACCCAGAATAAGACCCAGAATAAGATCCAGAATAAGACCCAGAATAAGGCCCAGAATAAGGCCC